>OX596203.1:12958313-13558313 GCA_951394215.1 Glyphodes perspectalis | reverse complement strand
GTTAAAATATTTTTCACTTGCTTACTTTTTTCTCTTTCTGATTTAAAAATAAATTGGACTTGTTTCATTGTCTATTCCACGTACCTAATCTGTAGAGAATATTTATAATAGCTTACTATATCTCGTCATACCCCCTTCCTCCATCAGACCCCATAAAAACCTTTGGTAACACATAGAAGTACCTACATCCGTATGGTCATATTTACGAAACGGCAAAAGAATTTCTCACGGTATCCCTTTAGGCGCATGCGCGCCGATCGCAAGCGGAACTAAGGCGCGCGCGCAGCGTTGCGTCAACGCAGGCTAATTGGTATGCCGCGCGACTACGCTGATTTATGTGATAGAACTGGGCCTTCCAAGACTTTTTACTTGCGTTTAGATAGCTAAAAACGATTAGTTGGAATTTAGCTTTTGCATACTCTACGGATGTGTTGAATGCTCGAGATAGTATTCTTCTCTCTTTACACCTGTGCGGCTTATCCTCGCATTTATGATGGACCTTTTTACCAGGCGAAATATATTAAACAAAAAAACTGCTTCTTAGACTTTATTATAGCTTTTATTAATGTAAAAAATATTTATTAGGTCTTAAATACCTTTGACATTTTCTGTATAAAATATTATTGAGAACCTCTGCTTACATTCATTTTATTCATTGAGTAAATCGTGTACATATGCTATCTTTAAATAAGGTCACAAAAATAATTTTCGATTGAAAATTATAAAAACAAATATCAGAAAATATCACATACCTACCTACAATCGGGCCCTTGCTTAATTTGCTAAAGCTTAAAATTACAAAACTACGACAAATACTTATTTTCGTACAACATCGCCTTAAGACTAACCAACCGATTTCAACAATCTATGCTATTTACATCATCATCATCATCATCTCATCTCCCTTCTCCCAGTTCATCTGGGGTCGGCGCAGCATGTCTTCTTCTTCCATACGTCCCGGTCAGCCGTCATCAAGCTATCCACTTCCATTTTACTCATATCATCTTTCACACAATCCATCCATCTCTTATTTGGCCTTCCTCTTCCTCTCCATCCACTAATATTCATACTCATCACTCTCTTTGTCACATGTCCTTCCTCTCTTCTCATCACATGCCCATACCAAGATAAACGGTTTCCTCTCATCTTATCTATCACTGGTGCCACTTTCATATTTCCTCTAATATATTTATTTTTTATCTTGTCCATTCGCGTCACTCCACACATCCACCTTAACATTCTCATTTCCGCTGCATGCACTCGTCTTTCATCCGTCTTCTTCACGGCCCAACATTCCGATCCATACAGTATGGCAGGTCTTATAATGGTTCTGTAGATTTTGCCCTTAATCCTTAAGGGCATTCGTGGATCGCATGTTGCTGCTGTGACCTGCCGCCATTTCATCCAACCTGAGTTGATTCGATGCCTTACATCCCTGTCAATACCGCCGTCACCCTGCACCAGTAACCCGAGGTACCGGAAGTCGGAACAGATAGGTACGGACGTTCCGGCAAGCGTAATCGGCAATGGGTTGGAGAGACCGCCAAAATCGCAGAACAGGTATTCAGTCTTGGTTCTGCTGATTCTAAGGCCAACACTCTCCAGCCGTTGCCGCCATACCTCCAATCTGTTCTGGACCTCCAGGGCATCTTCAGCAACTAGCACAATGTCGTCGGCAAACAGCATGCACCAGGGAGCCTCTTCCTGTATGTCCGATGTCAGCGCATCCATTGTCATCAGGCAGAGGTACGGACTAAGCGCTGAGCCCTGGTGTAAGCCCACAGCCACATTGAAACTAGCCGTGGTGCCGGCGGTTGATCGGACTTGGGTGTTGCATCTACTGTACATAGCACGAATCAACTGCAGGTATTTCTCAGGCACACCTTTCATCTTAAGGGCCCACCACAAAACCTTACAGGGAACGCGATTGTACGTCTTTTCAAGATCAACGAACACCATGTGCAAGTTCTTATGCGCCCGTCTATATTTTTCGCAAATTTGGCGAATGGCAAAAATGGCGTCCGTTGTTCCTCGACCAGGCATAAACCCGAATTGGTTTTGTGAAATTTCACTCTCTTCTCTCAATCGTCTCTCAATCACTTTTTCCCAAACTTTCATACTGTGCGAGATTAGCTTTATTCCTCTATAGTTGTTGCAATCCTGCACGTCACCCTTATTTTTAAATATGGGCACCAGTAAGCTGTTGCACCATTCATCCGGGATAGATTCTTCGTGCAACAACATATTGAAGAATAAAGCCAACCACTGCCATCCATCCACTTTTAATATCTTCCACATTTCAACTGGTATTCCATGAGGTCCTATCGCTTTCCCCTTTTTCATTCCTCTCACAGCCATTTCCACTTCTTCCATACTTATATTTTTCACCAATCCAACATTTGTCCCTGGGTCTTCTAACTCTTCATTCCATTCATTCTCTTCATTCATGAGTCTTTTAAAATAATTCTTCCATCGCACTTCTATACTATTCTCGTCCATCAGCACCTTTCCTGTCTCATCTCTTACACACTTTATATGCATTACATCCCTCGTCTTTCGTTCTCTTGCCTTTACCATTTGGTAGAGTCTTTTTTGCCCTGCAGGGCAATCCAGCTTTCGGTAGAGCTCGTCTTGGGCTCTACCTCGTGAGACTGCTACGGCTTTTTTGGCTTTTTTCTTGCATTCTATATATTCATCCTTCTTTTCTGCTTTCTATCTTTCATTATCTTCACCCATGCTCTGCCATTCCTTAAATTTCTTCTTCTTTTCTTTAAGTATATTTTGCACCTCTATCGTCCACTACCATGTATCCTTATCTATCACTCTTTTTCCATTCGTTTCACCGAAAATATCTTTCGCCGCGTTTCTTATACACACTGCCATCTCATTCCAACACTCATTCACGCTTCGTTCTTTCATATCCCCCATTTCAATCATCTTGTCTACCACTCTCTTTCTAAATTTGCTCACACACTCATCCTTCTCTAACATATGCCATTTTATCCTGGGAGCGGGTCCTTGTTCCTATTTGAGCGAAAAATAACTTTAGTGTCCATTATTAGGAGCCTATGTTGCGAGACCAAAGTGTATATTATCTTTATTACTGAAATAATGATGGCAATAAATGATACTGCATAATACCAATAAATATATCACTATCCATCATAAAAGAAGTACAAAGTATTATATTACACAAAAAAAAAATAGGGAGACAATAAAAGAAGCAGGTTGATGAAGTCGTTAAATGATCATATTTCTTTGATTCAGGTTTGATGCTAGTCTGGGCTCACAACGGAAGTGCAAGTGGCCGAGATACCCAATTAATTTCTAGTTTTGCTGTTGATTAATTTTTGTTTAACAAACTAATTAAAATCATGCCGGCGAGGATGAAACTTCTGCGTAATAATATCCTGTGAAGGAAGATAAATGGACTTCAAGCTGATGATTAGGTAATACAAGATACTGAAGATAACGCAGTTATAAAAACGTGTGCAAAAACGTACACCACCAAACAGATAATCCTTGCTTTAGAGGGCATTGACTGGATATAATAATCCAAACTCATATATTACTAACACAAATACATCTAGTTGTTTTAGTAATATTTTACCTGTTGCTAAGTACAAATATAACCTTCGCTTTGCAGGAATAAATTTTGCAAAAGCTCTCCCCATGAAACCATAAAGGTCAAATTGGGAGCCAAGTAACATTTTAACATTTAGGTACGTGTTCGTCTACTTCGCTGATAAAATAAATAAGTTCTAAATAAGTGCAATTTCTGTAGATGAAACTCATGATTGAATTGATTTAAAGGACATATCACATGCGTTAGTTGAATCCTAGATTAAGATAGTACATCTCTTATCGTGTATCCCATTCCGAGAAGATAATTGTTTCGGCTCGATTATTGAACCTGAAATTGATAGTCTAGTTGACAATCATGACATAATAATTTATACAGCACTTCAGATCGCTTGATAGCATTTGCAAATGATGGAAAATCTAATAACAGGCTTCGATGAAAGATTGAAACTCTCAGCTAGAAAACTTCCGTGATATTGCATAGAATGATAAATGTTAACGGTTTCTAACAGATTATGGTACATTGGATTATTTTCTTTAAAAAAGATCTTAAGTAATTTCCTCCAGTTGAAAAAGACCTTTATTCGTTATCAATCAACTCACAACGAATTTTTTCAAAATGTTCAATATATGTTCCCACAAAGGTCTTTTTTTTATTTGGGGTTAGAAATTTTATTTAAAAAGAATACTAAAATTGGAATATGACTTCCTAATCAAATTGAATTATTGTAATGGTGTTCAGTACTTGCTATGTTTATCTATAAATAAATCGAAATTATATTTTTTAGTTAGTGCCCCACATGAAAATAGTTAAAACAATTTGGCTTATACATTACATCAATAAATATATCTTAGTTCTCAGAAAGATTTTTATCGATAGACAGAAAAAATATTCTTTGAATACTTGTTCTATGGCGTAAATAGTATATCATGACCATAATAGTAATAATTAATGATTGCCGCTACTAAGTATGGACATACATACAAACATACCATAACGCCCGCAATTCCCAAAGGAGTAGACAGAGTCAAAGGGGCAGGTAGCCCCCTTGACCACATTTAGCTAAAAAATCAAATCGGCCGGGTTAGATGGAAACCTGTAAAAAATTAGTAACAAGTGGCTAGCTCGCCTACACAATACATACCCAAACTCGTTATACCATTAGTCACCTTTTACGACATGCTAGGCAAGGAACACAGTTGGCACATTCTTTTTAAATCCCAGAACAACACGGGACTACTGATTGCCGCTACTGATTCTCTTAAATAAGCATATGACCCAAATACCTTTTAAAACCTTAAGTAGGTACATTTTTAACAACTACCCGACTGACCGGGGTTTCATTTCCCGCATGTGGTGTAAATACCTACAAGCAAGGCTGCCGCTACTACTGAGAA
The DNA here is from genome assembly GCA_951394215.1 of Glyphodes perspectalis. NCBI lineage: Eukaryota > Metazoa > Arthropoda > Insecta > Lepidoptera > Crambidae > Glyphodes > Glyphodes perspectalis. Next base: position 13,553,333 of record OX596203.1, on the reverse strand, counting down.
GTGGCTCATTTAAAATAATCTATTAATTACACACTCTGTACCGACAGGCGTTATGCTAAATACATGGTAAGGAGTTACGAAAGACGGTCGCGTAAACCTGGCCCTTTTGCTATGCTTTCGTTGCTTGGTGTAATAAACTTTATCAAGTCTGCATAGGTAAGTAATAGGTATTTACTTACCCGTGCCTCGCACACCAATTACAGTCAGATCTAGCTCTGCATTCCTCCACATTCCGCGATGCATGGTAACGACTTTTACGACGATCTCTGAGCATGTCCAAAAGTGTAACAATGTTATAACGTTTGCTTTTATGCTCGTTTCGAATAGAACCCGGAATTCAAAGGACAAATAATGCAGTAACTTACATTTAAATCTGATTGTGTGAAAGGATTTAGTGCAGTCACTTTTATATCTGATTGCAGCAAAATTGTTTATTATTCTTACAAAATGTCATATTTAAAGCGCTTGTATTATATGTGTGTATTTTAAATGTACTATAAAATAGTTTTTCCTTTAATTTTATATAAATAAAAAATAATGAAATAACAGTTATTGGTTACTAATTGCTTCTCATTCGCATGTAGCCCAAACAGTTGATTACCATTGAGCACGAACGAAGGTGGATCTTACATGATCTGATCTTTTGACTGATTGTTCTGTTTGCGTATGACCACTTTTAAGTGCAGGTAGGTATATGCAATGTTATGTGCTACACACTTTCTATCCTACGATAAAAATAGGTATACCTTTTTTTGATTCTAACAATAATTGCATAAAATATGCCGAAGCTAATTATTTTCTACGTACATATTTATTCAATCAAGAAATTATTATATTAAAATCGGCTGAACATTCAAATATTAGTAAGTTTTTCCAAAATCACGAAGGAATGAACAAATAGACTGCTTTAAATATAAATCTATAATCAAATTAAATGAAGCTTCTTTCCTTAAGTAGGTACGCACGCATGACAGGATTACCTAACTTTTTCAGAAGTTAGTACGCAAACTGATACAATCTAAGTTCTAATGCATGTTCCGCCAGAAACTAGTATGATAATTGTATCGACTGTCCATTCATTAGTCTAAAGTTACGCTTAAATTTAATCCCTAAGGCTAACACAATAGAATTCACATGAATATCCGATAGTATTCCGTCGTGTGTTACAGACAGCCGGTCGCTTTGACCCATTAAAGCTTGATTTATAATCTTAAACTAGGGGAACATTGAATCTTGAGCTGAAACGATTGTGGAATCGATAGAGACTGATCAGCACAGTTTAGTACCTATTAATTTATATAGCCTGGAGAAAGGTTGGCGGTACGCTAGTCACACCAAATAAGGAAGTGGACTATTAAGTCAGTTGAGATACTTTTAATAGCTGTCAAAACAAGATTACTGACCATATCTGGAAAATTGCAAATGCACGACTATTTTTTTATGTAAACGATACTTACACGACAGCATAAGGAAGATAGACTGACAGTTACACATTAATAAACATGTATTGACATTATTATTATAAAAAAAATTTGGAAATACCCCTTATTTCACAGTACCCAATTATGATTGTAATAGATTTCTTAGTTAATTTTTATATTATCGACTTGTTATTCTCGTTCTACTCGTTTGTAATAATTATCTGATTCAAAAAGTTTAGATAGTGTGTAAAACACATTCGGTGAAACACTGAGTGTGTGTTGTCGTGGACCACGAAAAAGTACATGAAGAGTAGGTTCCGAATCTTACCCAAAATATATATTGCATATTTATTCTTATTTCTTACTAAGTGGCCTGTAATTTATAGTATTTATTTTCCATATCCCAAATGAATAAAACGAATTTTTTTAATTAATTTATTCTTAATAGGAATTGTAATATCTAATTTACACACGTTTTAAAAGTAACAATTCGACTTTATAGAGTTTTTTCGGTATTGTTTTGTTTTTTTGTTATTAATACCTGTATTGTTTTTGATGACCTGACCATAATCAAACTAACGTATAGAAATATGAGAATGAAAAAAAGAAATTATTACGGACTACAAGGATTTATTAAAATGTAAGCTACTCCAGAATTGCTTCAATTTAAGCTTATCATACATTTAAATCACTAATTAAAATGAAATAATAAACAATTGTATCAAACTGGCATTTACAAGTTAAATTATTTGAAAGTCAGTTAAAATCAAGTAGGTATATTCGCATTTGTTAAGTATTAGAGAATATGCCAATATTTTGACAGCAATTAGTAAGTTTACGTGTATCTGTCAATAGATCAGATCTTTCCGTCTTTGTTAGTATTTATATTCGTTAAATTATAATTATTCATATCATACCTGTCTAAGGTAAGATATTAAATAATTATAATGTAATGGCTCTGCGCAAATAACGTTAGCCTAACTAATAATTCCGAGTCTGTTGGGGTGGTCTCGGGCTGTCAGCGTTGTATTGCAAAGCCAAGTAACTTTTGCCGCAGTTAAGATTCGGACGAAAACCCGTAATTAAGTATCGTACTGACTATCATCTATTACTATTACCTCCTGACTCTTATCTGCTTCAAAAAACAAGTTACCCTGTTTGGTCAATCGTAATTTTGGGTCATTGCGGTGACTATCCATAACAACTACGCCGGAGGCCTGAAAGGCGGTATACAAACTCTGACACTAGATATATTAACCTTGATAGTAGTTGACCGCACCATTTGAAGACTAATGAAATGTGTACATGATTATAAAGTGTTACGACATCTATATACATATATTTACACTACACAAGACAGTCAAGACTGCAGTTCCAATAAGCGTGCCAACAGATGACATTGAATGACCTGTCGATGACAAGCTATGCCTTCTACAACGCGCTGAACGTACGGTTCAGCAGCAGGTTACCCACTTGCAGTTCAATACTAGCGCTTATGCCCTCGACATAAGGGCGGTACAAAGTCCGAAGTGGATAGTCTGATGTGCCGTTGTCTGTACAAAACTTGTGCAGTTTACAAGAAGTGCTAAGTATTTAGGAAACAAAGGACGGCTGTTCATCGGATCTCGTTCCCGAACATAAATTAGCTAAGCAGGAGGAAATAAATGCATTTTTAGTACGAGTATATATCTATACAAATATAATAAAGCTGAATAATTTCTTTGTTTGTTTGCTTGAACGCGTTAATCTCAGGAACTACTGGTCCGATATAAATATATCCGATATATATATATATACGGAGAGGAAGAGCTACAGCTTGAGATACGGGCTAGATCCCAGTTCAAGTAGTAGTTTGTACTTGCCTATTAACTAAAAAAATTTTCGAATTGAGAACCAACTCCTTTTTTTTGAAGTCGGTTAACAACAGTGTTGGTATAATGTAACTAGCAAGACTGTATTCCTTGTTTTTTTTTCTTTTTATACTGTAACAATGAAATATGGTTTGTACAAATAAAATAAATCATTCATTCATAAAATATATATCCTTTCATTTTACTTATTTTGTAAAATTGGTGTATTCAAATGTTTTTTTTTGTTAGTGGTGTTATTTTATTATTATTTACAGTAATTTAAATGTTTGATCAAGATTTGAATAATTCAATTTGAATTTCAAGAAACGTTCGAAGAAAGTCCTGATTTTAATTTCCGGTTGAGGTTGTTTGATTAAAACAAACTTCAACAAATCAACAAGTATTTAATATGTACCAAACAATTGATTGGCATAAAATTTACAACGCTTGTTCATTTTGTTGATAATTAACTTTTTACGTAACAGGAAAATGTCACTTGATAAGAGCCATAATAATAGTGCTTACATGAAATTAAAAGAGGTCAACTTATGATTTATTGTCGTTTGATACACTATCTGTTTTACAAAATTTAACGTCGATGCAAGAATTATGGATTGGTTTCATTGCCTTGGGCGGCAATAAGATTAAACCAACATTGCTTACTGGTTCCCTCCTATTAACCCCGTAATTCATATTTGATTTGAATTATTTCATGCCATTTGAATTATTATAACGGAACAGTTAAATGTGTATTAGTTTTCTTACTGTTATAGCTGGCGATTAATATAAAAAATTACCATAAAGACATTACTGTCTTTATGGCAATTTTTTTTCAGTATTGATTCTACTACTAGAATCTATACTGATATTATAAAGCTGAAGAGTCTGTTTGCTTGAACGCGCTAATCTCAGGCTTTCAGTCTTAGATTCCCCATTTAGCGAGTAAGGCATAGGCTATAATATATTTAATAGGCTATAATAGGCCATAGGCTATAATATATTTAACATTATTCATAAACACGGGTGTAATCGCGGGAACAGCTAATTTTATTATAAAACTAGCTGTGCCAGCGGTGTCACCCGCGTTTATGGTTAATATTATAAAGACTATTTCCGTCATACATGATTTCTATGTAACTTTAACCATTAAGGCTGCACACGCGACGGAAGCTTAAAAAATGGAGTAACTTCTCCCGTTTTCCCAACATTTCCCTTCACTACTCTGCTCCTATTAATTGTAGCGTGATGAAAAGTATACTATAACCTGACCAGGAGTATGAAGAATAATTGTACCAAGTTTCGTTAAAATCCGTTGAGTAGTTTTTGTTTCTTTAAGAAACATACAGAGTAATACAGACAGACAGACAGACAAAAATTTTACTGATTGCATTTTTGGCATCAGTATCGATCACTAATCACCCCCTGATAGTTATTTTGAAAATATATTTAATGTACAGAATTGACCTCTCTACAGATTTATTATAAGTATAGATTGTTATTGAAGCATATTATTATGATAGTGCTTAGAATTTAAGCAAAAACAATTAAATTTTCAAAAAAAATATTTCGTGGGTGAGGTAAAGATCTTGAGGAATCCTCAATATTTAAGTAATTATAGTGTTAGACATGGATCTGCAATCTCATTTGTATAGTTCCCTAAGGGTAATCGTTTCATTGTAATAGCCATACTCGCTAAATCCAGTATCATGATCTCAGTGGACCCTGATAAAAACGTGACCTTAGGAATTACGGAAATACATATATAGGATAATAGATAATGATGAAATATGTATTCCCGCTAGATACGCCGTGAGAAAGTCTGCTCATTCAGAAAGTCTTTATTCAGAGAAACCTATCTGAATTCAGATCTATCTATATATGTGGTTGAAATGTAATAGTTAGGTTTAAAAAGAACAAGATAAAACATTTAAAATTATGTCTTCTAAATTATGTCCTAGACATAATTATATTCAAATTGCAAAATATTATCGTTAAACGGAATATTAGGTCAAATTGGTTAACGATTGGTAACGACGAGTAACGAACAGGAAAAAAATATAGAATAACGAATCGACACTTTAACCGTTACGTTTTTTGTTTCACGAAAAAAAAAGATGTCAATGACGCGAAATCTGTTTCAACTAAAACGAAATTTTATATCATAGATTGTTCTAAAAGACTTATTCGTGGTCTTTTTGACGAACTTATCATAAACTGTCGTAACACGTTGGTTCAATAAATATTTTTAACCTGAATCATTTACAGTTTGTAGAAAAGGTGTAATTATTGAAACTAAAAAAAATTTAAGCTAGCAAGATTTTAGACCTTGCAAACGGCATTTCTCAATACAGGGTTTGGCTCAATATGGTCTGGTTGGGCGTCGGTCACCGCGGCTTTTATCAGAGCCGAACCTATGATTTATTATATGTCCTTGACTGCTTATTACGGTTGGTTCCGTATTACATTTATCTGAAATAAATTATGCTTTGTCTCACTTAGATCCTATAGACAACGTCAGTGAGTAGTGTGTTGTGAATTGTTGCGGAAACTGACCTTTGTTTATAGGGCACTTAAACACTTTAACACAAAGTAGGTCATTAATAAGGCTAATGTAACTAAATAGGTTCTTTTTGGAAACATACATTAGCAAATATAGATTTTTTGAAAAACACTTAGAAGGCATTTTAATTTATTTTTTATTCATAGATTTCATTTATTTTTTAGTTCTTTGGTAGGTACTTGACATTATTTCCAAACCAAAGATTTGCAACCTTTCAGTAGTTATTTGAAAAATGCTCAAAACCTCTAACTGAATCATAAAAATCACGAAGACTTCCTTTTGTACTCGTAATACAGTAGCTTGACAAATGTGATAAAGGATCTGATGAATGAAAGTAATCTGATAATTGCTTCCTATATCACAAACGCATACAACCAAATTTTTTAATCTTGACGACAAGAAAAAGAAATTTATATCGCCTCCCAAGAATTGATTACAAACATAATTAGTTAGTTAGTTAGTTAACAAAAGCGTGATAAAAGCTTTTCAGTAACTGCGTACTGTACCTATGCCATTACGCTATCAGCCAGTGGCTCATATTGAAACTGCACGAACGATTTGCATTCAAGATTACTTCTGTCGTACAGCAGTCCAACACTTACATAACTCTTTGCACGTTTTACATAATACCTACGGTATTGTAACGCGATTCAATTAAAAAGTGCAGGTAATAAAAAGTTAACAATATTCTCTAATACAATTATTTGTTAGACTTACGTTTCATTATTCGCTTTTATAGATTTTATCTAGGTTAAAGTCTGCGGAAGGTGTTACGTTAATATGTTTCCTAATAGTGTAGTAGGTAATTTGTCATTGTAATAGATGAAATTGATTGCCTTTAAAATAATTTGCTTTGAAAAAATGTAAGGTGGAAAAAATCATATCGTATTATGTACGAAGCTACAATTCTGTACTCTTTTGGGTACATTCAAGTATTGATAAAGTATTTACATCATTTTTGATCCGATTCCAAAGTAAACAGCTTAGTAATCAGGCATATTATTAGAAAGCGGATGTCAAATCAACGGAGATACAAAACCCTAAAGATCCGAGACAAATATCTATTTGGCCCGGTACGGGACTTGAACCCGCGCTCTTTGCGTTAGAAGTGAAATAAGTCTGACTGAAGCCTTTCTCCAACATCGAATACAAATAAAATAGATTTCAAACATCCATAGACCTTTGTTATATTTATTATACGCGACGAGCTAGCCATGTTTTTCACAATTTTCTATCTAGATTGAAGATCAAGGATAGGAACAATGACCTTCTATTTCATCTTATAAACAGCGTCAATGCATAGTGTGTGACTCCTACCCCTTAAAAATGCAGGCGTATTGTTATACAAGACCTCTGAAATTAACTAAAGAAAAATCATTGTGATATAAAAAAAAAATTAACAGTTAAATCATAAAACAAATTTTACTGAAAATGACTGCGGTCAAAGCTTCATAAGTCTTTTTATACATGGCGACGCCGTAGGCTAAAAGTAATAATTACAAAATTGCTTCAATTGCTCCAATTAGTCGTTATTTTTTTGCATTCTACATTTAATTAGACCGTAGTTTCAATATCAGCCTAACATCTTTCGACACCATTTGTAGGTGTACACTTGCCTGACCTCATTTATCGATTACACCCTGTATTTAGAAAGCAAACCAGCTTTTCTAAATATATCCAAATCCTTGAAACTTACAAATCCACACGCACAATTACACACCTATACTGGACCACACTTATATTTATTACAAGGTGAATGTTACTACTTCGGTATTTTCGTTACTAGCTGGTAGCGGGTCAGAGAGTGACACTGACCCTGTTCGTGTGATATATCGCCCGATAACTATGGGAGTGGACTAATTAGCCTATTGTCGCTATGGTTGCACTCATCTCATTAGCCTTCGTAGTACAAGAGGTCGCAGCATATTTGGTGCGGAAATTATTAAAGACCGAAATGTTGATTGTTTTAGTCCACGCTCAATTCGGGATGCTATAAAAATTTTATATATTATTTAAGGACGACGACTGTTTCTTATTTTTACTTTTAAATCACCAACTTAATTAAATAAGGACAATATCTTTTTATTCCTAACCATAGCAGTAAATGTTTATAATTTTATTTAGGTACTATTATTTAACAAATAAATTACAAATAATATTTAAACTCGCAAATCTATTTTAAAATAGTTAATTTAACTTTCCGTTTGAGTTTAATTTTGTTTGTCTCAAATTATATTTATGCCTTCTGTACTATAAGTACCTAGACTACTATTAAGCGTAACGAACTATGCGCTATAATCAGCGCCTTTTTCTAAACAATGATAGCCTAAGCTTTTGTTAGCTTAGCTTAATCAGATACCGCCTGTATTCATGACCTTTGATTGTTTACTTAATGTAGGAGTATGCATGGTTAATTAAACCTAATCTATAGTTAGTTCACATTTCACACAGAAGTATCAAAATAATAGCCTGCGGGCTACATGTAATTTATTTCTTTTGTGAGAAGCCCAATAGAATGAAGGTTTTCTGACCATCCTCTCTTTCAATAAAAACTATAGTATAATGAGTATCTATTCATTCCTTTTTGTCTCTTCATGTAACTGTCAATCTCTAAATGAATACAAATTGATATTTTACATCTAATACCATTTTGAACATCCATCAGACAATATCAGAAGTATACGAAATAGAATTGCAATAAAAAAAAATACTGCAATCTAGAAAAAGAAAAGGATTCTTAGTGTTTCGAAAAAAAAAATAGGTACAGACCTACTTAAAATGAAACAAACAACATAAGAGGCAAAACTGGCTGCGAAGATTTTCCGAATACAAAATAGCCTAATTCGAAAATAAATAAAAGAAAAATATATGCATGAAAACCCAAGCTAGTTACATAGTGCGAATATACAAAACTGTGCCATGAATATGCACTTACAAATTACGCGTACAATCTTGCGTACACCTGATACAGGCTTGAGAGAAAAAATAAAGTGACAAGTGTGCTATTTGGCTTGCAAAATAGTAATTTAGTGAGCACTAATTAACTTAGTTTATGCTTAGCTGGTTTCTGCGATCATAATTCGAGGTGTCACTGTAGAAATATGATTTTAAATTAAAATTTTACTTAGCTACTCCGGTATGTTACATAATAACGCTGTGTAGTTATTTTTTCCAATTGGGATTGATGGACTTGTTGTCTACCACAAAAAGTAGAACTCTTTCGATTTCATTGCCATTAAAAAGTACATAGGTACCAAGTACACTTTTTATTAGAAATCATTTGTATTGATAAATGATTGAAATTTTTTCACTTTTTTCATTGAAACGGTATCACTAATATTTATTTAAAAAAAATTGTAGCAGATAAAATTACATGTGCTAAATTGTGTGGGCTATATATATATATATATTTACAGTATTACTAATACTATAAAGAGGAAGGATTTGTTTGCTTGTTTGCATTGAATTTCCGAAACCACTGGGCCGATTTATAAACCAATTTCACCAATAGAAAGCTACATTAACAGCAAGTAACATACGCTATTTGTATTCCCATATTCCCACGGGAACAGGAGTTATGCTAGTGAAACCGCAGCCCGCTGCTAGCATTTTATAAAACTCAGCGAGGATTAGTGTTCTGAACTATTGCGTCTTTTTGATTCCAAAAGTCTAGGCTTTCGTAAGATTAATATGGTCGAAGAAATATTTAATGCCAAATTACTAAAGTCTAGTTTAAAAATCGTGACACACTATAGTAATCACTTAAGCGTGCAAACGAAAAAATAAATCTTAAACAGCCTAGTAACATTAGTAACGTTCAATAATACTCAAATCTTATGCAAGTACATAAGTAGCGTATTTGCACTCAGTTTCTCGAAACATTTTGTCAATACCTTCGGCCCACCGAACACGAACGTTATAAAACATCGCCTACAGCGTATCACCCACGACTCTTGAACAAAGACCAGTCTGAACCATCAATCACGAATTACTTTCGTTGGCAATCGATTGAATATCTGAGTCAAGTGTACAATCGTGACCGAAAACTTAAGCGATCAATTTAAACTCTCCTTCATTGACATAAGGACGTAGAATAATATTTAAGGCAAACATGCTTACTTTTCGACATCACATTCCTGTACGCAATTACCACCTATATAATTTATTTTTATTGCATTACTTTATGATTCTAATCCAAATATTAGAGCTCTTCAGTTGTCACATTATTTTATTTAAATGACTTTTAATGTATTAATTGGTATATAGAATAATAAAATTTATTTGGTTCTATTTTATTGAGATTTCAAACATTAAGTATGACACTAATTGAATAGTTTTATAACTTAATTATTTATCACGTCTCTGTACTAATATATGTACTTTATATGCTAATTAGTAGAACTGTGGCTGGCTACCTTTTTGAGAGTAATATTAACTATAGTTCTAAACGAAACAGCGCAACTTCAGAAGCTACAAACGTTACATATATTTAAAGCGTAGGAAATCAGAATGAGTAAACACTTGAAAATGTTACATTGTAACATAGGCTTCACTTGGACTGACGAAAAAACTACATAGTTATCCCCATTTGTATCTTTTATACGCGTTTTTATTTTATGTAATACTAGCTGTGCCAGCGGTATCACCCGCGTTTATGGTTAACATTATAAAGACTATTTCCGTCATACATGATTTCTATGTAACTTTAACCATTAAGGCTGCACACGCGACGGAAGCTTAAAAAATGGAGTAACTTCTCCCGTTTTCCCAACATTTCCCTTCACTACTCTGCTCCTATTGATTGTAGCGTGATAAAAAGTATACTATAACCTGCCCAGGAGTATGAAGAATAATTGTACCAAATTTTGTTAAAATCCGTCGAGTAGTTTTTGTTTCTATAAGGAACATACAGACAGACAAAAATTTTACTGATTGCATTTTTGGCATCAGTATCGATCACTAATCACCCCCTGATAGTTATTTTGAAAATATATTTAATGTACAGAATTGACCTCTCTACAGATTTATTATAAGTATAGATTGTATATAGAATAAGCATTTAATTCATCCTACATGAACTATATTGGATATCGATTCCATCAGTGGGTGGGCATGCAGCTCATTATATTATCTATTTGATCTTGTTGCAAAATGAAGATATCACCAACTCCACTGCACCAAACAATGCGTAGGTGCGCACGCGCCGACTGCCCTTGAACTAAATCGTACCATTGATTATATATCGGTTTTTGGCAACCACCACAATTAAGATAAGTGATTGAGATTAGACACTGCCGTCAGGTTAGGCTGTGATTGCTAAACCAATACTTATTGCTTAAGGGTTGGTAATTGATTCCAAATTAGTTAAAGGAGATTTATTATTGCTGTACTGTTGGAGATTTATTATGTCAGACAAGCCAACTTCACGACATGGTTCAAATGCAAATATGATCTATACACCCCTGTAAAATATGTTGTTGAAAAGAGTAACTACCGAGTTTCTTGCCGGTTTCTTCTCGGTAGAAGCAACATTCCGAACCGGTGGTAGATTCATATTATTAGTTGATTTTCCTATTGAATTGACGATTTATAAGTGTTTGTTTCAAACCTATATAAATAAAGAGTATTTTGACTTTGACTTTGACTTTGTAAGTAGACATTGTAATATACGACCTGTTGTCTAAAATTAAATACCTACCATCAAGCTTGTAAGGGTAGGCAGAGCCGAAGGAGATGTAAGCTCGTTCAATCACTTTCAGCCATACTGCCAACCAGCCAAACTGTATATAATATTGACAACACCATTAGTCGCCTTTAACGATATACTTAGCAAGAAACACAGTTGGTACATTATTTTCAAGTCCCATTCCATCATGGGACAAAATACATTAAAAGTTTGATGGAGTTAACATAGAAATTTTCTATATAGCAATGTTATTACAAATACCAAATTTATTGCTAATGATAGCGACAATACGACAATTTTTTTTTTTTTTTAAATAAACACAAGTACATATTGTAAATACTTGTATGCCGCTGAATATCAATTCCGACCAGATATTTAAATACTGGAGCAAAACAGCTGGCTCCAGCACAAGCATAGCTCTGCTCCAGCAAATGCCGCTGGATTGTCACGACTCGTCGCATGAGGATAATGCACTTTATGGCGCCGTGCCGTTCCCAGTGAGTCATGGTGTCGCACTGGATTTGATGTAGCTGTCCCTCGGAAATTGCAACGCCACTTGCAACAAAACAACATGGTGCTAGACCGATACAAAATGTTATTTAACAGTACCAGTAGCTTTATATATGCCAGATAGTAAAGAATGAGTAGACCACCTTAATTTCCGACGCAACGTCTAAAACATATGATGGTGTCAGAATCCGAATCAGTATTAAACCACCTCAGTAATTTCGACGAATTACTTGGTAAATATATATTTTTATAAAAGCTAGAGAATGGCAAAAAATCTTTAGGAAACCTGAACATTCAATTAATTATAGATGCCATACCATGTAGCCATACAAGATTGCGTATTAAAGGATCACGAAAACCAATTGGTTGTTGCATTAATATATACAATAGCTAGTTCCGCTAAATCATAATAAGCGGATGCTGACTAGGATCGGGACATAGCGCTAGGAAGATGATGAATTATTCAATATCAACGATCTACATATCGGCAATACTGATTTATTTTTATATTTAAAAACGTGTACATATATTGCAATCTTTCAAGGAGGTCCTGGTGATAACTGCTGCTATAATTTATAATACCCTTTGGATCGACAGCAATTTGTCATCTGTTTGACTTAAAAGTGGTCATATTATAATGTTGGCTTGATTGATAAGATAATTATTCATGTATTTTTCAATAATTAAGTTAAAGGTAACCTAATTGCAATTTTAATATCGTCTTTGATATATAGCTAAATTCGAATAACTTGACACATTACATACATACAATTTTCCAAAATTACACAAAATCCTATTGCAATATCTGAAATTGACCGTAACGGAGTACTGTGCAGTTTCCACAAAGGGAGAAGTTTCCTTTGTGATCTATGGTATAAACATTATTTTTTTATCTGTTTTCAAAGATTTATAACTTTATTGGAAAAATAATTATAGATACTATCCATGCTTGAATCCATTTATTATGGGCACGGCGGGCTGGCTAGTACTATGAGTAATTGCAATTAGTCCATGGCCCTAAATCGGCTAAATTAACTGATCTTATAGTTAGCAGCTTCAATTAAGTTATATGCTAATGGCCTATTCGATTGATAACACGTTAATTTCGCAGTGACAGTTGAATAACTACTTTCATTCCATATTTGCTGGTTGCGTAATTGATTCGGCCTACACTGATTGCACCATTGAAACTGTAGTGCTAAAACAAACAGCTTTTAAAAATTCGTCAAGTCCGAGTTAGAATTCAATGCAAAAGAAACAAGGGTAGTTTATTTTTATTAGTTGTTTTTTTACTTTGAAATTTTATTTAAAGTCATCCTGAAATCGGTATTTGTTTGTGCAACTGATTTCGATTGAAAGCTTAGGAACTTATGCCAGAGAATAGGCACTCAATTTAAATAACTGAATGTCTTGTGTGTTAATATAGTTGCTGAAATGGCGTTGGTGCTAGGTCAATCTTAAAAACAGATGAACAATAAAAAAGCCTTAATTAGGGCATGCAGATTTCTGATATTACATTCATATATAGGGTACATTGATAACCTATAAGGTGGCATTACGATAAGCTTAACAATGTTTATGGGTGTATGATACCCGTGGATCCAAAACAGTTGAAAAATCTGTTTGGAAACTCTCTGCATGCAAAAAAGCTCAAGGAAAGTTCTTTGTCCTTGATAATTACTTGTTATTAATTGAAAATACGATAGGTATAACAAGGACAGATACATACAGACTTAATTGTTTTAAGGTAGACAACACACGTGTAACAATTTATATACTTATTTAGGTTATGTATTTATGACCTTCCATTAAGACTTTACTGTTAGGAGTATTTAGCGTTAAATGTACCGTGGCAAACAAGAATATGCCCAGAGTGATGCTGACCAGTCACAGTAATCTGGAAACATACTTGACACCAGACATATAACAAGTGCATTAACTAACTTTTCAGGTGCCTTTATTACCAAAATCTCGGCAAGGAACTCATTCTTTAGCTTCACCATATGTGTAAGAAAAATATCTCTCGAAAAGTTGAGTACGCGCTATCATATCGTAGCAAACTGTAATGTTTAATTATCAGTCATCAATTAAATATATAGAAATTTTGGTACAAACAACTTTTTTAAAATAGATGCATTGTCTTTTAAATGCAAGACTTTCTGGATAGGTCAATTAATTTAGAGTTCACGCTGAAGGAAGCACCTCTACAATTTGACCCTGGTTAACATCCGCTACAGATATCAGACATCATTCAAGTCAAAGGTCTTAGGACGCCTTGATACCATCTGACAGGAAGGTTAATGGCCTATCGTAGGTAGATACGTTTTTATTCACCAGTTCATTGTTGCCGGCACTTACGTTCGTTATTGAAATGCTCTTGTCGGTAATATGACGTGGCTTGTTGTTTGTATGTCAAGTAACGAGCTAATAGTAAATACCAAAAACTACAACAATAACAATATAATATGATCACACCCGTAATTCCCGAAGGGATATGAAAGTTAAAAAATAGTAGAAAAAAATATTATTTTTATATATACCACAGGACAACGTCGCCAGCCAATTATTTGGCGATATCCACCTTTTAACAAATGAGTCTACCCGATAAAACAGTTACCTACGTGATCTAGTTGATTCATTAACAGAAAATGTCGTTGTCACTGTAATAAATGATTATTTTAAAAATCTAAATCTATGAACAGTTTGAAATTAATACTATTAAATTATAGTTCTAGATAATAATAATAATCTATACTTATAATAAATCTGTAGAGGTCAATTCTGTACATGAAATATCTTTTCAAAATAACTATCAGGGGGTGATTAGTGATCGATACTGATGCCAAAAATGCAATCAGTAAAAATTTTGTCTGTCTGTCTGTCTGTCTGTCTGTCTGTCTGTCTGTCTGTATGTTCCTTATAGAAACAAAAACTACTCAACGGATTTTAACGAAACTTGATACAATTATTCTTCATACTCCTAGGCAGGTTATAGTATACTTTTCATCACGCTAAAATCAATAGGAGCAGAGTAGTGAAGGGAAATGTTGGGAAAACGGGAAAAGTTACTCCTTTTTTTAAGCTTCCGTCGCGTGTGCAGCCTTAATGGTTAAAGTTACATAGAAATCATGTATGACGGAAATAGTCTTTATAATATTAACCATAAACGCGGGTGACACCGCTGGCACAGCTAGTAATAAATAAATATCTGACGACGTCACATACATTGTTCTGACACCGAGGTAAGTAGCTTAAGCACTTGTGTTACGGATATCAGAATCAACAGTGGTATTACAAACATATACTTAAATATTAGATATTTACACCCAGACACAGAACAAACACAAGTATTCATCACACGAATGTTTGTCCTGAGTGGGGATCGAACCCACAACTCTTGGCGCATGGGGCAGTGTCACTACCGAATGCGCCATCGAGCCAGTCAATAGTTCTAGATGTATTATTATTAGCAAAATGTATATTGTAAAATTATTTTTGTGTGGATCCGAAGTTGTAGTAGCGCGTGTGTAGTAAGCCTTAACAAATGCCGAGCTTTACGCGAGCTATTTAGTAATTGTAACATTTTTAATCTTATATTTTGTTCGATGTAAGTGACCAGTCGGCCGTGACAGAGCTGGCCCAGGAGTAGTCACGACACTTATTGTGACTTTATCGTACACTCGTTGTTTCTATTCAATTGATACACTTTGTTGAACGTAACAGTTTCAAGGCTTTTTATTTTTTAATACGTCTATATTAACTATCTCAATTTGATCAAATCTTGGGTGTAGATTTGTTAAAACTCGATTTGAAATTGTGAAATTCTGGTGACTCGCATACTTAGATATTTGTTGCTGCAATATATCGCTGTTATCTAACATTAAATTAATAAATAAAGATTGGTATTATAAAAATCAAATTTCCTGTAAGATATTCAATGGGTAATTTTACTCTATAAAAACATCAAATATTTTTATGACAAGAAACTCCATGATTCTCTATAGCGTAACTGCTTCAAATTAATAGCCCAATTTTGCATCCAAGATCAAACTAAAACGACGATTATAGGCAAGGTGATTACGTAAAGATATAATTTGGGCTTATTAGTTTTGCTAACACCTTATAAGTAGGCGCCTTACATTGGAGGTCTGTTTAGATTTGGGACCCATAGATCTACATATTTCTTAGATGTGACTGTGTCCGAAAAGGTGTTGCAATTTATAAATATTTCCCTGGAGAATTTCAGTCAAATAAAACTGGTGACCTTAAATTTGCCGGCTTGGCATCCTTTTTACATAATGATATGCTCCTTATAAACATATTGGAAATGTTCGAAGGTTAGATGCTTTGCAATATCCGAAAGTAAAGCCATCATTATAGTAAGCCCCAAGCGTCATTTCCTTTATAGGAAGTGTGTGACAAATATCTTTGTGATATATAGTCGTAGTATTATGTATACCAATTAGATGGCAAGCCAAGCCTCCATTGCCGTAAGGTAACTAACTGACTACTTTTTGAGTAGGCAGCGGTAGGTTTAATCGAAATGTTGGGCAACGATGTGACAACGAATAAATGAGGTTCTCCATAACCAACACAATTTTTGGTATGAGTCTAACGACATATAGTGGGTGTTGTCCATTTCTATTCTATTTGGCAATGTTTGGCCCAGTCACGAAAATAAAGCTACGTTACGTTATGATGGAAGATAATCGATTCAAATAATGATAGTTCTGGAGCAAGTATCACTTCCTCGTCAAGTGTGCGTTGGGTAATGGATGGCCACACACGTAGTTCGCTTTTGTAATAATCGTTTTTATCCATGTAAGCTGAACTAAGTTGACAAGGACGAAGCATTTAGAGAGCCATTTGTAACTGAATAGAGTGCTCAATCATTTTGCAATTCAATGTACCCGAAAGTCTGGAAGTAAAACTTGACACACTTGACATGAATATTTTAGTGACTGATTTGGATACATACATACATAACATCACGCCCATAATCCCCGAAGGGGTAGGCAGAGTCAAAGAGGCAGCATGCCCCTTCAACCACATTCAGCCAAAAAAAAGCCGGGCTGGGTTAGATGGAAAATTGTGAAAAAGCAGTGACAAGCGGCTAACCTGTGGCCTACACAATCACACACCCGAAACCCGATATACCATTAGTCGCCTTTTACGACATGCTAGGCAAGAACCACAGTTGGCATATTCTTTTTTTTTGTCCCAGATCAACATGGGCCAAGTCCCAGACCAACATGGGACTGATTTGGATCCTAAATAAATTAAAGGAGTAAAAGAGGGTTTTAACATAAATATGCATAAATAGCTTTGAAGCGAAATATTACCTTAGCTTCATCTATAAATCACGCGATTTTGCATCCAGGTTCTTATAAGGTCATGCAGTTCTTGAAAACTTAATGCAAAATACAATTGGAATTTGAATCTAGGCCAACCTATTGTAATCAAATTTTTACTTAGGAGGAATTCGAGGAAGCACATTAAAGTCTAATTAAAAATATTTATTTCCGAGGTGTCAATATAACCGTGAGGTTTTATTTGTCACGTTCTCAGGCGTATTATAAAGAAGTAATTACAACATGTCAATTAATTTGATATTCAAGCTTAGTTGAATTTCTTTCACATAATATAATCAGCTGTATTTAATCACTATAGACATCCCAATGTAGTGGCATCCCGTTCTTTGTCCAGGTCCAGGAGTAGAAACCGCGTCTCCCGTAACATAGCACAGATCGCCCCATGGCTAAGTAAGGATGGTGGTAGCAGACAACATTATTACAATTACACATTACAATACAAGCAGCAGCTATATAAGCAGGAAGCGACTGGATGAGCACAGCTGAAGATAGGATGGTGGCCCAGTGGCGTTCTTAAGATAGTTCTTAACGCCACTCGGCTATGTCCAATAGTTGACAAATACAAGTTGATGATGATGATGATGAGAGTATTTTGAATCGTTCACAGTAATCCATGAACATCATGTCCATTTAGTAATCTATCATGATGAAGCAATTATGATCATTACTTTGAAGATACTGCTATTCAACATCTTTGTAATTGTGAGATAGGTAAATCAAACCTAATTTGTTACAGATGAACGACACTTGCCTCGTATTTTCCTTATCGCCAAACCCTAATATTGAGTCAAAACCGCTCTTCAGTTAAATAAAAATAATTTGTTCTACAATCTGTCGATGCGAACAAAATTTTTAGCATAATATCTTCTACAGCAATCTGAGGCGATTAATTAAAGATAGATTCACTCTGAATAAAATTAGAAAAAAGTCAAAGATTCTAAATGTGATATGAATTGTAAGTATTAAAATAACTACTAATCGTTAAACACAGGCAAAACGTCGAAGTATATGTCCATATTGAAGGTCTTGAACTGATGAAATTTTCTACTAAGTATTACTTATTAATATGATCTTACAAAACGTTAGTAAGTAACGTCAATATGTTAACTTTTGCCTAATATCACGTCAAGAAATACACACTCACATGTAATGTAAGTAGGTATAATTAATTAAACTCTCAAGTGTGTTGACTCAAAGGTTTCTAAGTCACGGAAGTAGATATCAATCAAAATAAATCTGCGTACATTAAAATTATTATTCAAAAGCCTAATTTTAACCACAGATAATAATTAATGAAACATTTCAACTTCTTAATATAAGTTACAGATCGCACACTTCAACACGATGTTGGATAATAATTATGTAATCGGATATGTCATTGTGTCAAAAGCTTCGTAGAACCAATCAAATAATTTAAACTAATATTGACAATTACTGTGGGAAATCTTTTAGCAATAAATTATGAATTTAATTTATTGCTTTTGGATTGGAGCTCTGCTAATTACCTACGTGATGAGCTAATTTCATATGTAATTAATCAGTAGTACAAAATTAACATTGGTAAGATATATGTACTGAATATTAATGAATCTCTACAAACGAGCCGTCATCCACGAGTATCATAATTAATGTGAAAGTTGGATGATGGTTGTTATTTAATTGTGGTTTGTAAGTAAATTAATTTTAATAAAACTATTCAGATAATTTATTTATTTTTACGGCTATGTCGAATGAAAATTTTTGAGTAGGTACCTAACTCTGTCGTCCACAGCTTAGAAAATAATAAAGTGTACTAGATTAATATAAAGACATTATATCCAAGGGGCAAAACATATAAATATAATAATAAATAAATATTCGACTACTTCACATACATTGATCTGACTCCGAGGTAAGTAGCTTTAGCACCTGTGTTACGGATATCAGAAACAACAGTGGTATTACAAATATATACTTAAATATTGGATATTAACACCCAGACACAGAACAAACACAAGTATTCATCATACGAATGTTTGTCCTGGGTGGGAATCGAACCCACAACTCTTGGCGCATGGGGCAGGGTCACTACCGAATGCGCCATCGAGCCAGTCAAATATATATTAACCCAAAGCCACGGGTCATAAGTATATAATAAAAGTATCATTATCTTTCTTCCATATTTCCCTGTGCTTGGTTGGGGTCCACTTCGACCAAGATCCCTGATTTATCGAGTCCGAATAATACTTTTGAGTCTGAATAATACTTTGAAGCGACTGCTTAGATAAGGGAATCAGATAAATTGACATATGGTTACACATCCATAATTATTTGAATGTGCAGGTTTCATAAATGATTTCTTTTTTTTTTCAGATTTTCTTACCATCTTCAAAGAAAAAGTATAACTTCATACTTAAATAAAATCGAAGAAGTATGCGTAGATACCCAGATTTAAATATTTTTGCGGCGCGTATCGGCCACTGAGCTACTCATATAATAGATGTATGACAGTAGCGTATTTGTGACAATAATACAGAAATACCTACACTTCTGTTGAGCTGTAACAATGCGGTACTAAGGCGGGGCCTGCTGCCTACGATCGACATTGATAGGCCGACTGTCGGTCTTACTGAATATGAATACTAGGTATACAATAGGATAAGGTAATTGGTCGTAATTGTTTATTTTATATGACTTTGCATTCAATGCTTTTTCTATAGCCACGTATGGCAAAAAGTAATTGTGGATATCAATACAGCCTCTTTATAGCGTTTAACCAACATTTATTGTTAAATTGATTCTAGTGATATCTAATTAAGGCTCTGATAATGTGGCAAGTTTACGACCGTTATATAAAAATCGAACGGTCAACATTTTAGTGCTCTATAATAATTGCCCTTGTGGCCTATTCTTGAAACTAGTCGAAGCAAGGATATTATAATTGGTGCAATAATTTTAATGTACTTTAGAATTAGTTTATCTTTAGCAATCCATTCAAGCAGCTAATAAAAACATTCTAGTTGTTAAATGACTAGGAGAACTAGTTAGATAGACCATGTATCCTACTAATATTATGAATGTGAAAGTTTATATGTTTGGATTTGGGTGTCTCACTCAATCACGCTTTATTGGCAGACATTTAAATAATGATCGAATTTAATACACAGAATTACATTCATCAAACATTTGTGTTCTCATACTATTCCTGTTTGGAATAGTTCAAAACTCTACACGGGTGAAGCTAAACACATTGTGACTGGATTTCCTTAACCTTATAAGTTTTTATCATTCTTATTCTTGTTATTGGCCGTTGCTAAATATTGCATAGTAATTTTATGTTTTAAAATCAACGTAAGGATACTGCCCAGGCTGATTTATTTTCACAAGTTAACAGTTTTTTTTAACTTAGCTAGCTACCTTAAAAGCTCTACTGTCACCGATTGTTGTCAGCTCTTTGATAAAAATATTATATTATTCATGGTAACGTCACAATGAAGACCTATTACTTTCCACATGACTGGGCCCGCCTCTTCAGGATTGGTCTACTCTGAGAAAAATCCCCATGAGGTAGCGGTTCTAAAGATGCTAATTTTCGATACCTGAGGCTCTCCTCAGGTATCGAAAAGTACTCAGTCATCCACCACATCAGTACTCTTACTGAAGTCCCAATTGGACCTTAGTATTTAACCATCAAGCAGGCGTGCGGTCATTTGTAATGGCAGTGGTCGCGCGTAGCCTGAAAGACCTATGACATTTTTCAGCTTATTAAAATACCATATAATTAATAATAATTTATTTTGTCGTAAACATATACATCATCATTATGTTAGGAAACAATTTTTGCATTATTTATTAAAGATGTGCAATGCTGAGTTAGGTGCTTGTCGCGCTCTTATCTATACTAATATACAAAGCTGAAGAGTTTGTTTGTTTGTTTGGTTGAACGCGCTAATCTCAGGAACCACTGGTCCGAATTGAAAAATGATTTTTATATTGAATGGTCCATTTATCGAGCAAGGCTATAGGGTATATAGCATCACGCTACGAAATTATTAACCACTAGCTGTGCCAGCGGTGTCACCCGCGTTTATGGTTAATATTATAAAGACTATTTCCGTCATACATGATTTCTATGTAACTTTAACCATTCTACGAGACGGAAGCTTAAAAAACGGACAGACAGACAGACAGACAAAAATTTTACTGATTGCATTTTTGGCATCAGTATCGATCACTAATCACCCCCTGATAGTTATTTTGAAAATATATTTCATGTACAGAATTGACCTCTCTACAGATTTATTATAAGTATAGATAAAACCGGGGTAAAACGTCGGGCACAGCTAGTTCCTTGTAAAGGCGTAGTAAGTATTAGTAAAAACATTCGTTTATAATTCCATAGTACATGCATATGTAAATATAAAACTAAAACCTAGTTGACCACCTACTTTAAATGACTCGGAACTGATTTCTTCAACAAGGAACAATATCTATTTAAAACGTTACAAATTGATACATAACTGTTTTGTAAGTCATAAATCAAATGACGTGAAAAAGTAATTAATTACTTTATCGTTCTATAAATTTTTATCTACCTATTAAAATCAATCTTTTAATCTTACGAAAAACTTCAAATGATTGATCATTTTTTACGAACGTTGTATACGTTTCGAAGTTTCTTGTTGTTGCTAATTAAATACCTACTTGATATATTTACTGCACTTGTGAATAGTTTACAAGTTGAATTACAGCAATTTATGTATTAACCAGAGGGTACAAGATCTTTTATTCGTGTAAGTGATACTTAATTAAATTTACACAAAGATGTGGTTCTGCTTTGCTTATGTAATCTAATGGCAGAATTGAAAACTATTATTAAATTGTTTATCAATAAAAAAAATGTGGTTTATTCATATAGCCCCACACCAAGGCATTTAAAATCTATCTAATATTAAATTATTTTCACTATAGGTATTATCTAAGTTTTTCAGTAAACTTTCCAAACTAACGTGTTTTCTAACTAAGTAATTTGTGTGACAATGTTCAAAGTTAATGATAGCGGTCAGAGAAAGGTATCAATTTTGTAATATTTCAACAGTTATCATGCAGAAAAACTCGTAGTGTAATAAATATGTCAAGCCTGTAATTGACCGCGCGTTGGAAGAAAGATGTGCTCCATTAATATAGTTTCCAAAAAATCACTTAAAAATCGTCAGTAATTGAAGTGACAAATTAATCTTCCGCCAGATTTGGAAAGTAATAAAATTATCATCAAGAATAACTGTCAGAAAACCAAAGATAGCTGTTAGAACCTGTAATGGCAATTAACTTAATAATCAATTATGATACGCGCATACTCACTGGACACGCATAAGGCTAGCTTTCCATTAATACGACACATCAAGATATGTCGATAACAATAACACGTGTAATTTCTAATCAGGCGTGGTCATTAACGGTCATACAACTTCATAAGCCGTTAAAATTATCGAGTGATAATTTTTACACGGTTGGTATTAATTACATAACGTGTTAATATGTTAATCGACCCATTGACGATAAAGCTGCGCGCGCATACCGGTGGCAGGTCGTGCGTGCGTTATGACCGCGAGTGCGTGCGCGGGAGTCAGGCGCTCGGTGCAGTGGGGTCGCATTTACTATTTTAGTGACGGCTACCTAGAATATCGATAAAAACATTTCTTTTTTCAAATTAATGTTGCTAATATGACGTTTACATATGTTGATAAATATATCTAATAAAATACTTATTCTAAAAAGATATGCGGCAACATTCTTAACGCCAATCTTAAATTAGTTTGAAGCGACGGAAGAAGATGATGATTAACTTATTAATATTTATTTTTTTGAGATGAATCGATAAATAAAAGGTGTTAAGCAAGAGCTTAACCTTAATTTAATCTAGTGTTTTTTAAAGAAACAAAACAATGGCCGCCAAATCATCTTTGAGAGGACGCATAATTAACGTTTCCTTTTTTTCGAAGCAACTAGCCGTAATCGTATTTTCACTTTTTTACTTTTTGTGAATTATTTAGCAGCCGGTTATCGGTTTAGGGTTACAAATTTTTTCGACGAGAAAATTTCGAACAATTGCTACTAAAATGTGAATTAGAACAGTTGCAACGCATGGGTGATTGTGTTCCATCAATCAAAATAGACGTTCAAATTAGCCCATTAATAACATACAAAAAACGCAATCAGTCATCGATATCGATGTACCCAGTTATCGAGTGCATTCCTCATCGCGACTGACCATGTCCCTAACTATAGTTAATTGATCCGCATACCGCTATCACTGGACCGATTTTACGGTCCGTTTACAATAATGAGCTGCATTGAAGGCTATTGGCATATATTAAGGCTAGAAGGCTTAGCATTTGGAGGCATTGTTTAGAATTAGTCAATTAGAATGGTGTGTAGCTCAATAGTGGGAATGTCGAGTTTCAAAATGTTTGTAAAGAAAGATAAAGAATAATATCGAATCTTGTTTTCTATCATAGCTCGGCTTGATTACTCATACACATGAGAAATCAATACAAGCTGTGAAAGTTCAATAGTAAGGATAACCATGATAGAAGTGTAACTATGATCCAATTTATCTGATACCGTTGTTTAATGGTTATGTGGATTTGATGGCACATTCTTTAAATTGATACCTATATAACCGAACTTGCTAAATCTATAATCATGATACAAACGCACTCAAACTAGGAATCCGAGGATCTGAAGATCAGAAGCATGAATTGAAACTAAAAATATAATTGTGCCTATGGGCGTCGGTGATGACTAACCGTCACGTGACCAATCTCGCCATCTGTCTCTTTAAAAAAAAAACAATTTATCCGGGTTAGCAGACGGTTAAATACATGAAATTAGATAAAAAAATTACTTCAAAACGTATGCAGTAATTGCCTAATGCCTTTTTCATAATTTTAGTTAAGTTACGTCAATACATAGATTATTTCTCGCAATATTTCAAAATACACTTAAATGATTACTTTCCTAACAATAAACAGTTAAAATGTGGTTACATAAAGTATAATAGACATACAGTTTCCTCAAATTTACAAAATACTGACTGAAATAAGCTCTGAAAACAATAATTTTGTTAATAAACAGAACGGCAACATTTTACCTAACATGTTTAATATAAACTAAAAAATTATTTTCTGACTATCATTATACACTTCAATGAAATAAAATAGCCCAATTAAGTTATTAAGATGAACAATTATTTGGATATAAAAACGAGTGTATTGAAGCTTAATTAAGATAGTATTTGTTTCGCTATTAACTAAAACGGTGTTTAGGTATTATCTCAGCCACCCAGTTTTAATATCTTTTTACGGAAGCGTACATACACGTGTTAACAAATAATTTGATTTTATTATTGGCCTCATAACTAGGGCTCGGATAGTTACGAAACCTTTGAATATCAAGTAGGTACATCAACTAATTAACAGTGTTACATAACTGTTCTATTAGCCTCTTCCCGTCTTACATATAATGATTATTTATGGTAATCTGGTAAATGTTTGTTTAGATACAATCAACGAAGTTTATTGACTGTTAAATTCTTTTGTCGGTTTGTTGCAAGCGCATTTGTAATAATTATTTTATTAATTGATACCTATGTAATTTATATTGAATTTTAAAAGGTGTAATTCTTCGGTCGGTCTTCTGCTAAAACCATTCAACTAAGGTTTGATTGGCGACACAATTTTAATAGTTTCTTCTAAGCGTGACATATGTTAAAGTCCGATGCTCTACTAATATTACTATTAAAATGGTTTGGTTTTCGAAACTATTAAACTCCTTCTCATTTTACCAAATAATTCTCTAGAGCAATCAAGATATATTGTATATTAACATTAAAAAGACGGTGTAATATCACTTCAAAATGAGACCATCTGGTTTAAACCCAGTTCCGGTTACAATTTCTATCGCAACATGTCCCTGTGACTGGTGGCGATAGATAAGTAATGTTTTAATCATATATGTACCTATGGTATGGTAAGCTAAGAAATATGAGGAGTCCAAATACTTAGTCATCTAAGTTTGCACAAAGTAACAAACGCCTTATTTCCATGCGTACTTGATTGTAGTGCATGTCTGTCTCATAATAAGCGCGTAATTTACAGACACTAGATATCATTTGGCATTTGTTTGCTATGTAAATATTGCATTTTAATGTAAAGAGCGTATTAAAAACGTAATTTTACAGTATTTGCATAGTATTACGAGTGCAAACTATTCGCTTTTAATGGGCAGCTGTAGTAATGAAGTGGACTTGTTACAGAATAAGTTCTTGATATATTTAGGCTGAGAACTCACGTAGGCATTTTTTATTTACTACAGTTACGGAACTGTTTAGAAAGTTTGACAAGCATCGCGTTGCCTGGCTGATACGGTTTTTTCTGCATAATATTAATAAAATTAAAGTGCTTATGAAGTAGGCGAGAGTTTCTTTTCAGTTGCAGATATTGGGAATAATTACAATCTTCTATTTTTATTTATAGTATTTTTAAATATTTATGTCGATTTGAATTAATAAACGATGCTAGTCTCTATGACAAAAAATTAAAAGTTCTTAAAGCAATAACTTTATATCATCGTGTAACCTATAATGTAAAAATATACGTACATACTTATTACAAAATTCAATTGTAATGTCTAACAAGATAACCTTACATTGTCTATAATAATCCTGGAATTTAACGTAGAAACTAAAAATGCACAACAATACACATTAATCACCTAAACTGACATAAGAGCAAGTCTGTGAATACCAGTTGATAACCAGCTTTAATTTTTGTATGCGTGGGACCACAATGCCTCAAGATTCATCCAAAACAGGTCTTCTAAAAAAAAATAATCCATCATCATCTAGTGTTGGGTTCTGTTCCTAGTCTAGAGTCCATTTTGACCTGATTTAGCATTTTGTGAGTAAATGCCATCCGACCTACGTAAGTTTTATAGGAATTAAAATTTCAGCGTGCCTACATATTTATAATATTTTAATCGCCGCCCTTAGTTTTAACCCATTTCTACATTGAATTCAAAAAATAACATAGATCTGCGTGCTCGGATTCGAACGAACACCCAACGCATGCGAAACAAATTTTACTACTGTCGCTCTCTTAATTTTTTTTCTAAAAAAATTACCCACTCGCTAATAAATACAATTCGTACTCCAAAATAGAACCTTAACATCCACGCGTCTTTTACAAAATTAAAAAATATATAAATCTGTGAGTTCTAAGCTTTACGGTTTTAGTTTCTTGATACAGTTACCTGTTTCTTCGTAGTAATTGTCTCCTTGCAAAACGCTCTGCGTGAACATTTAGCGTGGCTTTATTGCCGACAGCTATGAGGGTCGTTACAAAATTTGTTTTTTAAATAATGAGACCGCCATTAAAGCTTGTTAGCGTTGATTCAAAATTAGAACCAGGCAAGTTTTTTCTTCTTTTTGGGAGCAAGCGAAAATAAAACTGGCAGTTATGATAATAACCAATAAATTAATTTAAAGCATACATTCAACATCTTAATATCTTCTCATATATAAAAATGAATTGCTGTTCGTTAGTCTCGCTAAAACTAGAGAGCGGTTGGACCAATTCGGTTGATATTGATTTTAAAATATTTGTAATCTTCTAGGAAAGGTTTTTACGGTAAGGAAATATGGAAACATCGCAAGGAAAATAATTATAAAAAATCCGAGAACGAGGCGTTACGAGGTGCGCCGGAACAGCTAGTAAGTAATATTTATTCTTCTGTGAATATTTTAATAGAACTTTACCCAAACGACTGGGCCAATTTAAACGACCATTTATGTGCATATTAATGAGTCCTTCGATGGTTGATATTCGCTTATACAAAGTAAACCAAAAAAAAATTAATATGATATAATAATAATATAATAGTTTCTCATAAGCTATAGTTTTGTAATTTTTTTTTATCAGCGTTATAATCGTGCAACCGAGGCTTATACTACGAGTAATATACTGCTTTGGACTTAATACCCGACAGGTATATATCAAGATCGCAATACGTTCTGATCTATTTTTTACGTTTGATCCGACTGATGCAACGCTAATTGCATGTTAGTGCGTAATCGGTACACATGTCACTCGGCTTTGTTTGTCTTCCTTGTTATGTCTTGCTTTTTTACTGGTGGTAGTATTATTTGTTCTTTTTTGTATATTGACTATTTATAACTGCTTTCTTGAAGCCTATATAAATAAAGATATTTTGAATTTAAATTTACTTCCTTAAGTTGTAAAAAGTTAAGACAGGATGTACCTAGATGCGCCCTGCAGGGGGGGCGACGAATACTCCTGAGGTATCCCTGCCTGTCGTAGGAGGCGACTAAAAGGGCCTTTGGGGTCGTGGAAGCTTGCGGGGGAGCCTTCTCGCTTTCAATCGGCCCCGGAGAAGGCGACAGCTCGAGTGTAACACCCAGTCCGTTATGGATAGGGTACCTGCTGCCTGTGTTGTCGCAAACACCATAGGTGTCTGGGTAGAGAATTCCACTCTTCCCGAGATGGGCCGCAAGGCGGCAGCGCGCGCTGCGTAGACTTTTCGAGAGAATCCCGTCAGTGGGGATCCCGATAGTTTTGCGTTAGCGCCCGAAGAATGGCAGCCGCGAGGTTTAGTCGGTAGGGGAACTGGTGCTGCCAGCCGAGTTCCGAGCCCGACACAGCCCTTGTAGACCCTTACTCAGGCCTACTTGGATGGTGCGTAAATGCATTCCTCACGTACAAAAAAAAAAAAAAAAAAGGATGTACCTAGATCCCCCCCGCCGGGGTCCTCGGTTTGTCGTACCGGGGGGGCTTAGTAGGCCCTGACGTGGCAGGGCTGAAGCGAAGAGGGACCCCGAGGTGAGCCGCAACTGCACGACTTGCTACCGGGCAGTTGTGGCGGTCCGGCTGTAGACCCACTGCGGCCGGACCAGGGTTGCCGAGGAAGAGGAGGAGCTGAGTATTGTCGATGCTCGCCTCCCTATCCTCGGCAACCCGACAGGGGCGCGCTGGGTCGCGTTGTGGTGGGTCGCAGAGGGATCGAGCGTCCCCCTTGTAAGTAGGGGGATCGATGCTCTCCCTCTGCGACGACAGGGCTCTGCCCTCAATTTGGGTCGCCGGGCGGAAGGCGGCCCCTTCGACGAGACGCTCTCCGCGTGCCCCTCTGGCTTAGCAGAGGGCACAGCGCGAGAGTGGGCCCACGACGCCGGTCACGGGGATGATCGGCGTTTTTGCATGTTCGTTAATCAATCACGCTTTAGCAGACAATATAAAGCAGGCATCAAACTCCTCCATCAAATTTTATTCTTTGTTTATTATTTCACGAAATTATATATATATATATATATATATATATATATTTCTGCAGTTATAATAAATTGATAAATAATTGACATTTACAGTAACTGATAAATGAGTGAACTAAACTGCTCAACTATCATCTTAGGTAACCACTACTGTAGTGTAAAAGCATTTCAAAGACTTAATTTCCACTAGACGGCTAAAAAAATAGAGATTAAAATGAGAGATAGGTTAATATTTTTGACAGAAAAAATACTAACAGGACTAAACGCGAGAAGTAAGTAAGATAAGTGAGGGCTGTATTGCGTTTAGTCCCTTTAGTATTGTTATTGTTTCTAGTGATAATGCAACGTGAAAGTTTAAAATAATAAATAACATTTTAGGTGTAATAAACGAAATGATTCTCAACGAAATAATTGTCATTCCGGTGTACCTGATCATATGAAAATACTTCGGAAATTCTGTAACATCGCCTGCAGTTGCAAATTGTGGACATTTCAATAAGAAAATAATTACACAATAATAAGTTAATAAACATAACACATAATTATTTTCTTTACATATATTCAGCACATTATTTCAACCCTTTACACAATATTAATAACTCTCATGTGAAACCAGAAGTATTGACAATATAAAGAGTTCACACTATAATAAAATTGATATGCATAGTTAATAACTGATTATTATATCATATATTTATCGAAGTATGAAATGGTTGATTGCTTAAGAATAAATCAATAACATTTAAAGGTTACAGGCAGTTAAAGGCAAAGCTAGAATGTGTACGTACACTTTTTGCCAAAGAAATAGGATTTAAATAAAGAAATTGTAACATCCATATCCATTAAAAATAAAAGCTGATATAAATACTAGCGTCTTCATAAATATTTCAACGCACAGTACCTAGTGGTGTAAATATCTGTCTGTCATATTGACAACTTTATACTAAAAATAAAAAATAAAGCAAATAAACTATTTATTTCAGCACATTTTCGCGTGAAAACAATATGTTTGCTTCTAAATTTAAAAGCCTCTGCCAATCAAGGAACTAACTACTACATTTCTAATGATCTGGTCTACTAGGCTGGATCAGAAAAAAATTTACATAATGTATCAGTCAATTTGAAAACTGACTGATACATTATGTCAATACGTAAATCGTCTTAAACTGATGTTCTTTTTATATTAATACAAGCAATGTGTCTTAAATGCGTAGGAAATAAAATAGCGCATAGCATTTAGCTTTGTTAGGTAATTTTATTTCTTATATAAGATTATTATTATAAAAGAACATCATTTAATATGTGCATGTAAAATTTTATTGTTGATCGGTGAACTAATTGAGGTAGGAAATTTATTTGTAGGATGTTCTTTTGGTAAGTTTTAATAATCATGAATGCTCACACTTTCAGCGGTAATTAGAATTTTATTATTTTAAATGTTCAACAGTAGCGAAATGGACTCGAATCCAATAATTATTTACGACATTTACTTGATAGATTGCACGCACCCAATTTCACGTCCAGCAGCTATTACGTCCACGGCGCGTGCTTGTAAATGATTAATTCTATTGAAAGTAACGACCATCAACTAAGTAAACAATTTTCTTACGAACACCAGGTAGTGAAATATTACTGTGATAATAATCTCACCGAGTAATAAGTATGCTATTTTGCTAAGCGTATCGAAACCGATGTACTTACTGTGATTACTGAGCTTACGAAAGGTTTCACTTTCGTTTTGTCTAATAGCCACAGATTTAACTATGTAATGTTAGCGACTTTGTTCGCTAGCTATAACAAGCGGGTAAACTCTTGTAAGTGAAGTAGAGCAATGTATGAGTTATGCTGTACTGTAGTAACTCAATGGTATAACATTCTCCTAATATGCGCGGGCTGTTGGTTCTAATCTGGGCACATACCTCAAGAGTGTTAGTGTTCAAACTTAAATTCGTATGTGTACCTCTAACTTGGGAAAACGTTATGAAAAAACCAAGTTAAGTTGAGTCATTTAAATATGATGTGTGTATGTGTAGCCATGATCCGATTTGTCGGGTGTTTAAAGGTTGAGAAGTTTAGTTGGCAATCCCTTTAAAACCATAGTCGCAATCTCTAATATCAGGATCTAAACCCATATCTAGCCAGAGGGGCTAGATATGGGCTATAACGATAAGTGGCACTGGCGGAACCCGTAACATAAATCAAATTATTGTCAGACTTGAATTTACTAATAAATAGCCTAATAAAAAAAACACTCAATATCACATAAGTACATTGAAATATTTCCAAACTGCATAGCTTAAGCACTTGTATTATAAAAAAAATTACCCAAGTCAATCACCTACCCGTTTCTTCAACAATTTTATTCCGGACCGGGGATTAAGCCCACGTCCGTTATGTTCGGCGTTAAGTCGACATTATTGCACTAACTGGTCTGACTGAAGTGAGTTTCATTTCATAATTTCACATGGGCCTCTGTTTTTTTCCACGCCTTTTGTATTTCCTGTAGTGTATCCATTTCACCACTTAAAAACACACAGGGCTAAGTAACAAGTTATTTATAAATAACCTGTTCTTAATAATCTCGGACATGGCTATAATTAACTGTCAAAAGGGCCGTTTCAGTATAAGTTTTAAAGCTATCTTTTAAATCTTTATCGTGGATTCGAATATTACTCCAGCACAAAAATGCATAATGTATTGCCACAGTAGGTAGATACCTGTTTATTTTTACATAATTATTTTCCTTTCTCTAAAGTAGGTAGATATTGGAGTCACATAATTTCAATATCTAGTTTTCATTTCTCACTAGCTGACTCGATAAACTGTCAAGTGCGTATACTCTAATTGGCGTTGATTTTCCTAAACAATCTCCGATTTTAGCCGAAATATTATTATATTTTCTTTTCGTCAGAACTTTTTGCACAGTATTACTTACATAAAAATGTATCGAAATCAATTAAGCCGTTTTCTAGTTATGGCGTGACCAAAATGAATACTGATTTATTTTATAGAATTTATGAGTCAAGGATCACACAGCCACCCCATTTAAACATTTTTATTAACATTCGCATTCATAATATTTTTAAAAGTGTGTTCGCGATTGAAGTCGATTATTTTCTGTCGCACACGTCGAATGACCTAAAATAATCTATATTACTGTGGCCCAATCGACCATCGCCATCAACTAACATGTATTACAGTAGTTAATGGTTATGTATAATGTATTTCACTCTTGAAACAATATATCAGTGCACAGTAAATAGTCCTAGCTTATTACGAAAGGAAGCATTAGATAGCCGAGGCCTACTCTGATGCGATTTCACTTGCGGATTACATTTACATAATAATGACGTCAAATCCAACAGAGAAAGATCCAATTCAACGCAGATTAGTCACTTAATCTAACTTAATAAGAACTTATGTATCACTTAATGCTAACTTAATAATGCTTAAGTGAACCCGCTGACGGCTCCGCAATTTATCATTTAGCTGCTTTGATGGAAATAAGTAGGTTTATATCAGATTCGTGTTATTTGTCTTATTCCATTATGATCGTTTTATTAGACCAGTAGGTGTCACAGTTACAAGTCAAGCTAAGTCATTTGGCACCATATCTATGCAAATTATATTCTAATCAGATAAATAAGATTTTTTTTAAAATTGTAAATGCTTTCTGATATATAATTTGATTAATTATGCTTTAATATGACGTATCGGTAGAACGGATATATTTATTAATTTATACGATCTGATTCATCACATAAAACTGAGCATACGTTTCTCTAATTACCATAATTTGACACGAATTTTTTATATATAACTTCGTTTGCAATTATGATAACAAGAGCAATAATATTTAAATTAATTAGTTAGTTATCGACTACAAATTCCCCTAAAACAAATGTTTGTATATGCCTAATTGGTTAAATATTATGCATTTTTAATTTTGCATCAATGAGACTCTTATATATTGTGTAAGTTATTATTGTTATTGTCAAATAATACACATACACATTAATTAATATAAAATTTATAAGCGGGTCAATCGGTGTAATAATATAGGTGATAAAAGGGCACAGCGAATACAATTTTGATAAAATTAGTAGGTACTGAATATTATAACAGACTTAACAAATGCCCTTAATTAATAAGGGCGTAGATAAGTAATTTAATTAAACAGGTGTTAATGTTAATTTGAGAATTAGAGTGGCTCGAGCAAAACATTCAAAGTAGCCTTGACGCACATACGATTTATTGTTTCATTGAGCTAATATTTTGAAACTATATACACATGCTCATTAACAGGAGTTACCTTCTTTTAGTATATATGTAGATAATATTCCAAAGGGTTTCATGCATAACATAAGCGAATCTTTCCCATCCATTCATATCATATCACCACGGTAATCACTGGAAGGTTGAGCAGGTTCCAAGAAGCATCAATTTTTGCTAACAGTCAAATGATCGAAAAATAAATGAATCTTGAAAACAGTGGTAGCTTATTATATGGGAAACTTGTACATCTATTCAGATAATAATAATAATGTCCTCCTAACTGATATCGGTCACGGCGGCCAATCTCAACGAGCATTAGCCGCAGGAGATATTATAGTGCACAAGTGTGTGCGCAAGCACAGGTGCACTCTCTATTCCTTCATTCTCATAGTCCGGTGAGACGGCAATCCGACATGACCGGAGAGAGGTCAGGCGCAGGACTAACGGCTTAACGTGCTTTCCGAGGCACGGGGGTGATTATACCGCCAACTTCCTGACTCCGGACTGTTACTGAGTAATTTCTATATTGAAATAACCAACCACAAATTCTTGGTCCGACCCGGGATTTGAACCCGGGACCTCTTGGTCCTTAGGCAGCGCATGCTACCACTAGACCAACGAGAAAATTCAGATAACTTAGAAGGCATAAGCAAAGGTTAAATAGCGGGTTTCAGCGTTATATTTTACGTATACAAAGCATCCCCATAAAGAACTACGCTAATATGCAAGACAGAAAAAAAATGTTTTAAGTATTTAAAAATCGAAAATTCTATTCTATTTTATTAAGCATTAAAAAAAGAATATCTCTTTTGGATGGATCCGCCTATCGATGTCATATTTTCACTTCTTTTTATTATCATTGACTGGCTCGATGGTTCATTCGGTAGACCCTGCCCCATGCGCTAAGAGTTGTGGGTTTGATCCCCACCCAGGACAAACATACGTATGATGAATACTTCTGTTTGTTCTGTGTCTGGGCAATAATATTTAATATTTAAGTATGTATTTGTAATACCATTGTTATTTCTGATATCAGTAACACAAGTGCTTAAGCTACTTGCCTCGGAGTCAGATCAAATGTATGTGATGTAGTCTGATATTTATTATTTATTTTATCTAATGTGTGGGGAAGGGATTAGGTCCCATAACTCCTCTTATATACAAACGCGCATGTAGGCATTGAAAGATCTACATATTATAATTTTATGGCGATACAGGATATACTTAAAGACTAATAGTATAAATAAATCCCCATATTTCTCAACTTAGTTGTACATATTTCAAAATAATGTTACACGACGTTTTGTGTCAACAACATTTTACCAGCGCATTCCATACTCGGCGTGTTAGTAAACCTTGCGGCGAGTTATAAATATCACGTCAAAAACAAGTCAACTGTAATTTAATTCTAATACAAGTAGCTCATACTGATTAAATAACTCTCACTTTGAGTAATTAGGTAAAATGTACAATTGATTCTAATATATTGCTACGGAAATATTCCACTTAAGCAATTCATATTGGGCTCACCGCTATGTACCTATTCGCAAGGAAACATGTGTGGTGCAATATGTTACGCTCAATTTATCTAACTTTGCACAACCTGACGTTGTTAGAGGACGCGCAATGTGACGCGTCTTGATGCATATTTCCGATCAACATGGCGTATAGTCGACTGCCCAATGTTAAAGTATGTTGCAGTACAAATATTTACTGGTGATCTGCAAATTCAAACGTTGTCGAGTGAAGTAAATAAGGAGCAATGGTAGCTTCATTCATAGTAAAATGTCGTAAAACATTTTGAAGAAACCTACACACTCATTAACGCATTTATGTGATATATTGATTAAATAACCGGAGCCACTAAATCTAAGATTGGAACAAGCCGATCCGGACTACTAACGGGACATAAGGCTAGGAAGAATGTTAATAAAAAACAGCGACGTTGAAAATATAACAGATACAAAATCAGTTAACAAGTACAAAATCTAAAAACTTCAATCAAACGATTCTATTACCGTGTAACTTCGCACGCGTGATCTAAAAATAAATCTTTACCATACCCACAAAAACCTTTGAATCATATTACATCAAAATGTTTACAAGATTCTGAGTCCCCGATCCGGTTTCCCTTTTAAAGCGATGAACATGAAAATAAAACAGTAGGGCTAGCACGTATTTACGATTGAGAATATCGAATATATGTAAGCTCGAGTAAGAAAACATGTACAGTAATTAAGACACACTACCACCCGCAGCCATGTCAATGAATGAATCGAAATTGTATGTACTAAGTGCTAACCCTACTGTCTTTCAAACTTAGTTAGGATTGAAAATGAGTGTCTTAAATATTTATGCGGTCGACATTGACCGGGCGTGTTTTTATTTATTAGATTAAGACTAAAACCTGGGTGATCTAAAAAGTGCGCTCCACACATATTCCACAGCACGCCATATTTGTAACATGATGTCAAGCTGACGTAGAAATTTGCAATCTGATAAGGGCAGTGGTGTTCTACTTGAGCATTGAACTCGATTTAAGTTATCAATTAATGTTTGATAAGTTAGATATTGTAATGAACTCGCAAGAATAGGAGATATAAAATTAGGCGATCAGCGAGCAAGCATCATTCAAATTACGGAGTTTAAAGTAAGTACGATAAGTATAATCTCTTTAAACGGCAACAAACAGTAAGCTTTGGTAGTTGGTAAATAGAGTAATTTAAATATCAAATCCCATGTTGATCTGCGACTTTAAAAGAATGTGCCAACTGTATTCCTTGCCTAGTATGTCGTAAAAGGCGACTCATGGTATATCGGGTTTTGGGTATGTGATTGTGTAGGCGATGAACTAGCCACATGTCACTACTTTTTCACAATTTCCTATCTAACCCAGCCCAGTTTTAATTTTGTCCGAATATGGTTAAGGGGGCTGGCTGCCCCTTTGACCCTTTCGGGGATTACAGTGATGTTGATATTATATATATATACAAATACAAATACAAATATTTTTATTCAGTATCAGGATTGTGTTGATATGTAGATATCAAGTGACTAAACTAATTAACTAGCTGTTGCCCGCAGCTTCGCTCGCGTGGTACATCGATTAAACATAGCCTATATGTTATTCGGGTGTATGAGCTATATTATTCTAAAGATTCATCCAAATCCATTCAGTAGTTTTTTTGTGAAAGAATAACAAACATCCATCCATACATACAAACTTTCACATTTTTTCGTATTTATAATATTAGTACTAAAAATATTAGTACTAGATATATTTTTAGTACATAGTACTCGTTTTATATCTGTTATATGTATTAGATATGTATGTATAAAGTTTACATTAAACGAAATCTTTAGGTTTTAAATTAATTGAATACTAGGCTGATTGTGATTAGCGATTCGAGCTTCGGCCTTATTATAAGATTTATTGCGGTAGCCGCATATTAAAATCGCAATCAATGTAATATTCTATGTAAATTAAGTGAATGATCTGGTTTTGTAAGCCAATTTTCACTGTGGTCCCATTGACCGTAAACAGTTTGGTTACTAATAGTGACAGTTCGTAAAACGTTAATAGCCTGAATTTAGATATTACACAATATTATTATCGCCATGTGCCTAGTATATCAAGTCCAAGATTATCTTAAAATAATAATATTGATTATGTAACTTTACGGCAAGTCCCTATAGCGTACCCAACTTTAAACTTCGGTTGCTATAACTTGGCCCCTATCCAATATGTAACAAGTGCGAAAAGTAGGAAAAAACATTCATCACATAAATTTAGCTCGGTTTGCTTATTTTTATTTATGGTGTGGACCTATGTGTAGAATACTATCAAACATTAATATTCTACATTCCCAGGCACTTTCTGTTAGTAGTAACTTCCACCAGATTCCATCAGTAACTTCCATCCGTTTAAGCTACTTTCGGAATAAAAATTTAAAAAAATTTTTTTTAGTAGTACTTCTTTTTGTAAAAGAACAATTGTACCAAAAAAAGTTCTAAGCCCGCCCATTAATGTTAAGCGTTGACTTTCAATCAAGGTTAAGTACGGTATTAAGTCGATCGTATTCGTATAGAATGCATTTACATGTATTCGTCCTTAAAAGGCCGCGCAAGGCCGCCGCGTATTCGTAAAATTTCTCGCCACAAACAACGGGCACCTTGCCTCGCCACATAACAAGTATAGGTAAGTATTTCTCGCTCATTAACCAAAAGTGACAGTCGACGGGGCGTTGCCACAGACCTTGTACTAGCTGGCAGTGTCACAGTACTTAGTATGTGGTAATAATGAGCAGTTTTACTGCACCGCGTAAGTGCACGAGTGTGGAATTCCCACGCTGAGATGATTATAATCATATTAGTGCATTGTTCTTAGCATTTTTATCGAGTTGAGCTAAGGCCGCGCAGTTCGGTCTGTTTTCGACATTGTTAGGTTATTTCCGCTCTCCTTCAGTATGACTAAAGAAGAAAAAAAATATAACTGTTTGTCTGGGTTTATCCGGGATAAACACATATAATTTCATACCAGTCTTTTAATGTTGGTGTTAGAACTTCTTATTCCTAGTGTTATCTATGTCCATTGCTTAAATCAGCTTAGACCATTTACTAGGAAACTTGGTGTCATGTTTCAGAATAGTGCTGATTTTGATTGAATGTAAGAAGTAACGTAACGAATAAAAACAACCTGGTCCTGATGGTTAAGTAACAAGTATTCGTTGCTGCGATTATGGATATGCAAAATCTCGTTCAAATACAGTTCCGCTCAATGCCATGGTTACACTAATACAAACATTGAATTTAAAAATGCAAACTTACCTTTACATTATTAGTAGGAAGTCGGATTATGTAAATTTGGTAACTTTTTAATTTCGACGACATAATCAATATCGTACGACCGCTTGTAAGGTCAAGATAATTAATACACGTCACCTAATAAGCTCAAACTTATACAGCGTTATTACAAAAAAATTGTTAACACCTAGTATGAGAAATGAATAACTAAGAATTTTAAAATATCTGCATTTCAAAAATGCATTAAAGTAATAATAATAAATAAATCAATATTAGGCTACATCACATACATTGATTGATCTGACTCCGAGGTAAGTAGCTTAAGCACTTGTGTTACGGATATCAGAAAAAACATTATTACAAATATATACTTAAATATTGGATATTAACACCAAGACACAGAACAAACACAAGTATTCATCATACGAATGTTATCATACGAATGTGATGTGGATCGAACAGGCAGATCGGGCAGGGTCACTACCGAATGCGCCATCGAATCGAGCTTGTCAATTGTGTTGTATTGTAAATTGTAGTATAAATGCAATGCTGTTAATAATACAGCCGACTGCAACTATACTACTCTAGCTGTTTTACACTGGAAAACGCGTAATTGTTACACAAAAAATCAGGGATTGCACAGTGTACCTATCTTTATTCGTGTAGGATATGTCAGTCAGCTGTATCTTTTTTAGAACTCTGACTTAACTTTAACGAAATGTTCACAAAAGAAACTATATCCTATGGATTAGTATTATCTATTCGGAGGATGGATATGAAAAAGATAATTCAATTTTGATTACCCATCATACTTTTTAGTGCACGATAATTGCTTAGTTTTAGGAACAGAACTACAATCGCTAGTCATTACCTTATGCGATTAAATAATTACTCGGGAGGGTGAATAAACCATACAATCATGTATTAAGGACATTTATTCTATATGGAATAATAATTGAATTGTTTATTTTCCTCCTACATCCCTTTCCTTACATTTATTTTCCGTTCCGCCTTCGCCTCCGTACTTTCATATATTGTTAACAAAAACCTTTTTTACTAGAGAACGTTCGAGTAGAGTAATGGTCCAGTAGTTTCGGAGCCTATTCAATACAAACAAACAAACAATCAAACCTTTCCTTTATAAAATATTAGTATGAAGTGTGATAATGTTTTGGCATTGAAAATTATAGTTTAACAAGTTGGTTAAAGCGTAGGCGTATGGTGAATTGTGCAAATAATTTCCAACCATTACCATTTCTGCCATGAGACCCGTTAACTAAGATAGATGCATTTTATCCAAACCCAAGGCTGTTTCAAATGAACAATTTCGTAGGCGTCACGATCATTAGCCTCTTTCGAAATTATAATACGAAATTTAAATTAATAACAGCCGTAATTTAAGGCAGTTAGCGATTATTGTGAGATAAAATATTGTTAATCAGATAGGTATCATGTTTAATGGTGCATTATGCTTTGACTATGATTGAGTAACTGGGAATGTTGACATTGATCGGGTATCGAATTCGCCAGTCCAGGATGTGGATTATAATTATCGTAAGAAAAATCGATAAATCTGACATGAGCAGAAACCTTCCGCTATTTTATAACAGTTCATAGTGTAATGTTGGTATTTAAGTCTATTCGTCAGCCTTGATAGAATGATTTAGTGACTATTTACTATTTTTATTACACATAACAAGTATAGGTAAGTATTTCTTGTATTCATTAATGTAATTTGTAATTAAATATTTTTCAAGAGGTTTTTGAGCAGAGTTCATGTTCTGATTGTTCTAGTAGATGCTAAATACCGATAGCTGTTACGCAAATTAATAGTGACCAAAATCCAATGTAATTTTTATTAGCAATATAATCGTGGCTTCACTGCACTAAACTTTCAATAAACATCATTAAATAAAATGGAATTTGTATACATAATACATGAAAATAATATTAACGTAACTTGCGATTTCTAAGTATGGTGCAATGCGTTAGTAATAGATTAATCTTCTTGTAAACGTAGACCGCAAATAAGTTTAGGGGATACACAAATAAAGAAAGTAATTATTTTGAAAATGTACAATAAATTATATAAATTGCTTCACCTATTGCCTTATATGGTATTGCGGAGTCAATAAAGCCATTTACTACAAAGTCTTCAGAAACAGTTCCGATTTTGATCGTTATCTTCCTAGCGTTATGTCCCGTGTTTAGGCGTAGATCCAGGATTTAGCGAAGATAGGGAACCAGACAATTTTTGGATCATGGTTTTGATGATTTTTTTTATTATGTAGGTTATTAAGAAAGAAAAAAATTCTACAATTAATAAATCTTACTTGTTTTTTTTCTCATAAATCACTTATCCCATGTTGGTCTGGGACTTAGGAGAATATATCAAGAGTGTTCCTTGCCTAGCATGTCGTAGCGGTGACTAATGGTGTATCGGGTACTGGTTATGTGATCGTGTAGGCGATATGCTAACCACTTGTTACTACTTACTCATAATTTTCCATCTTACCCAACCCAGTTTTTATTTTAGCCAAAAATATTTAAAGAGGCTTTTGGTTCTGCCTACCCCCTTCGGGGATTGCGGATGTGATGGTATGTATGTATGTTATCATACTAAATTGTTCATAACATTTTTAAGAAATTAAAAATATGATTTTACATTCGTTTTTTTTTCTAAATTAATGTAAATAAATATCATAAATGTCTCCTTTTTTTTCATTTCCAATTTTCAAAAATTCTATAAAAATATAATAAATATTTATTTAAGAATATAAATCGCTCCTTCCCCGCTTCAAAAGGTTTCTGATTTGAATAGTATATACAACCTACAAAATAAAAAAATCATCTAAATCGGAGCTGTTTCTGAGGACTTTCTAAGATTGCCTATTTTACGGCTTTATTGACTTGACTATACTGAATTTCGAAACACGCAAGCCTTACGTTGAACACACAAAACATCTTATATCAACACTGAGATCTCTCGTAACTGCGAAAAGCAACTGTCGGCTTAACAAGCCTGACCTGTCTTCAGTCGGCTAACGGTCTAAATCTATAATTCCCAAAGTGTTATAATTGACCCCGACCTCGACTACTAGAACATAAAATTGATGCCTAGTTTAACAAAAGCGCCTGTACAAACTCATCGTGTCGTGTCTATAAAAAAAATGGCACCTAAATTTACCGAACCCTATTCTCCTGTATCCAACAGCAGGAATCTAAATAATTAGCACCCTTATACTCTCCTTCTTACCGCCATCCACCTTTATCTAAACAACAATTGACATTACATAAATTAAAAAAAAGAGGTATATGAGAAGTTGCTATCAGACTAAAATTTTTCGACACATTCGTAGAATAAATTTGCCCATGATTATGATAAATTAAGCTAATCATATTAAAAATCGGTTTTGAATTCATTGAAAGAATACTATTTATTGGAGTATCGCGATATATTGCACACCCAGGGCTCTCTTTGGCATTTGCACCCTAGAAAATCAATACTATAATACCTATATCTACTTATATCCTACTATTCCCCTATTCCATAAGTGCTTATTAGTTTTTAAGTGGGGGTGCTGAAAATATCCAGATTAATCTTAAACTACTACATATATATGACACATAGATTAAGTACCGCACCGATAGGAAAACATATCTTAATGCAACTATATTTTTCCGAAATACTCATTCGTATTGCAAGAATCAATACATGCGTATTTTGGATTTGGATTGCTCTGCCAAAATTAAAATGTTCCGATATGATTGACTACGCAATTACTAATAAATCTAGATAAAACAAAAATCTTAGTCCCATATTGGTCTGGGACTTGGCCCATGTTGATCTGGGACAAAAAAAAAGAATGTGCCAACTGTGGTTCTTGCCTAGCATGTCGTAAAAGGCGACTAATGTTTTACGGGCTTTTAAGTATATGACTAAGCAGGCGACGAGCTAGCCACTTGTCACTCCTTTTTCACAGCTTTCCATCCAACCCAGCCCACTGTCCCATGTTGGTCTGGGACTTAAAAATAATATGCCAACTGTGATTCTTGCATAGCATGTCGTAAAAGGCGACGTATGGTATATCGGGTTTTGGGTGTTTGATTGTGTAGGCGACAGGTTAGCCGCTTGTTACTGCTTTTTCACAATTTTCCATCTAACCCAGCCCGACTTTATTTTTGTGCTGAATGTGGTTGAAGGGGCATGCTGCCTCTTAGACTCTGCCTTCCCCTTCGGGGATTATGGGCGTGATGTTATGTATGTATGTACAAAAATCTGGGGTCTAATGTACAATAGTTTAAGAAGCTCAGTTCCAAACAAACGTTTATTTAATTGCGAGCGTGCACCTTCTAAACTACAAAAAGATCAATCAAACTGAAACAATGCCGCAAAAGGCCTACACGAGAGCCTGTTACGACAAAGCAGTCCACGAAATGGGCTAAAACAATACAATTAAAGCTTGCTTCCCTATCTAGCTGCCCTTACACGGCCATTGTTGGCTAACAGTCCAAATACATCGGTCTGTTAAGAGGCAATAAATTCCGTTCACATACCATAATAATGTTAGTAATCGTGGCCATATTCTTCTGTAAGTATGCATTGTTTTATAAAGACCTTTGATGTAGCCATTTTATCATCCAACGTTCAAATCATACACCCGTTACAAAAAGGTATTATCGGATGTGGTTTACAAGCCTTGAGGTCTATTTTATTTTTGGTCTCTCTCAGATCATGGTCTGAGATTAGATAATATTTTATTATCGGAAATGGTTAGTATTGAAGGTATGGCTTTAAAGGTACGGAAATTTAGCATTACTTGTACATTTTTAAGTTGAGTCAAGGAAAGATGAGATGGAGATTTCACATGATTACAAAATTAGTAACTGACATTGCGTGTAATG
This sequence comes from Glyphodes perspectalis, assembly GCA_951394215.1. Taxonomy (NCBI): domain Eukaryota; kingdom Metazoa; phylum Arthropoda; class Insecta; order Lepidoptera; family Crambidae; genus Glyphodes; species Glyphodes perspectalis. The sequence continues at coordinate 13,510,628 of OX596203.1, read as the reverse complement.
TTATCAGCAAATATTAATATTATGACTATTTTTCTAAGGCTTATGGAAAGTCTGAAAGTCGCCGTTTCCTGAAAATGTAACACAAAACGCTAAATCTATTTTCTTGCGAATCCGAATATAAATCATCAATTATTCTATGCAAATTTTTCGACATAGTTGAATCACTTTTCACGAGACTTACGAAAGTTCAATTCAACTGTAGCAACAATCAAAAATGATAATTCAAACGTCACGCCGAATCTTTTTGTGCAAGCATCATATTTACCTAACGGGCTTCAGTCAAAAAATGACGACTTCTTTCATTCTAATAGCAAAATTTGTACGTGCCGTTGGTAATGACCGTTGCAGCTCGGCACCTCAGCCATGCAACATTTGCAATTCGTTACGCAAACTATCTGCAAGCGAGCGCCTGCTCGAATTATTCGGACTATCGGACAGGTGGCACTTGGCGCGTTGGATAACAAGACTTTCATAATCGGATCGACTGAAACCATGCAATTCATAACCTTGTCATCGGACAGTTGAATTATACCTCTAGGCTTTATTAGCTCCTTTGCAGCTTGTGCATGTTAAATTAGGTGGTTATTACGAAAAAGAACGCCTCTTATGTTTAATTATAGCTCTGTATCTACACACAGACATAATCGTTCTTAATATATTTATTTATGTCTGCTGAGAATCATATCAAAAGTGCTTAAGATAAGGTTCTCGTTGTAAGTCAATAAGGACTTCTGTAAGTAAGCACATTGATAATTTCTTCAAAATGTAAGGACGTGCAGCTTAGCGAGGAACGTTTATTAATGTAAAGCTGAATCTTCCATATTTAATAATAATAAGTCATTACAAATGGGACGTACCAATATAATGCAGTAGCACCTCAATGGTAAGCAATGTCACACATGCGGGGATTGCTGAGTCCAACCCTGACACTTACGGTGGAATCTGAATGGAAAACGTGGAATCCGAAGAAAGACGTAGTGTGAATCTAAACATTATTATATGACAAATTCCATAGTTATATGGAATTTGTCTGGTCCTCCTATCTAATAGTTAAGAAGGTCAAACAGTCATTTTAATGTCATAACCACTCACTCTAAAACCTGGATTATAGTCGAAGCAGACTCCGACTAAGCACGGGACATAACATTAGAGGAAACAATATAATGATATCTGATAAAATGTGTAACTAACTAAAATTCCTAATAACAAAATAATGTGTTCTCGTGAATTAAAGTCTTAACAATGTATCATTTCCTATCAAGTAGAGTAGATTTACGATTTTTGCCGCAGCCTTTGACATAAAAATGCAACAATTCCTATTTATTTTCACAACACGGATAATAAATAAACTCATTTATGTTAAACTCTAATGCATTAGACCTCAGAGTAAATTGTAGAGAAATAAATAAAATTTCATACTATGTACTGACACTATGGACAGCAAAAAGTTAATTACGATAAATGAACGCAAAATAACTCAAATAATGTCCATAATGCGTGTTTTATTAAGTTTAAAACCATAAAGTGGCAATTCAGCTCACTTTAATATCGTTAAAGACATTAGTCATCAGGCCACCATACTTTGTCTAAGGCACCACACTTTGTCATTGAAGGAATTATAAACAAGTTACTCTAACTCAATATGGATGTTATAAAAGTCATGTTTGTTTTTATGATCCAATTATGCAAAAAAAGCGTTTGTTGACCATTTATGTTTATTTTTGCAACACTTCGCTCGGGTCATAAATAACAATTAACCTATGTGGGTACATAAACTTAACTCCTTACGTAAAATCTTAGATAAAAAATACCTATTTTAACCATCTCATTCCTTTAAATGAACACCTCTTTCAACATGGATTTAAATCAACTTAGTTTTTTCTACGCTTAAATATATACTTAGGATAATACCCAATGGTCTATTATGTCTTCAGACCTCATCAACTAAACTGATTATCATATAATGAAACTGATTGCTACGCCAAATGTTTGAACTATGTGTAAAAAGAGACATAGGTTACCTTTTCTCCTAAAAATATGCTAGGAACACAGTTTTTATAACAGACTAAATTCGTCACAGTTGAATCAGCTTAACATCTTAAATATTTAACTTTAGGGACTTCAGCTAGGAACTTGTAACCACTTTTACACATTTTTCTATCTAATTCAGCTAAATTCTATTTCAAATAAATTAAACAAACGCAGGCGTATTGTTTATTAACAATTACATTTAAACAGACACAAGCACTTCTCGTTACACAGCTCGTAAATTGAGCGACCAGACTAAGATTACAAAATCAGAATTTCAGGCTGTCAAACTGACAACTTGACATTAGGTCGCAAGAGCACCCAGCGCAGTTAATCATGCAATCTGAATCAAGTCGTGTCGTGAAAGTGGATGTATTACTGATAGTATTCAGTTCTAGTCACTGTCAAAATGTTTGATAAATCAGACAAGCGAAGGTCACATTTTTACTATTTTCAGCAATTGAATTAACCAATTACCTTCTGGCCAAATGTCCATGTTACACATTGCTAGCGTTAAATTGCAAATTTCAGAATTCGTTTACAAAGTTATCAATCTACCCGTCACACAACATTTTAAAAACTTTACTAATTAAAGGCTTGCTCAAGTGTAGTTAAATATTAAAACCAGGTAAATCACAGTCACACCTTCTGAGAACCGAACATTTCTAACTTAATTATTATATAAATAAATATTGTTGTTTCTTTTTTTTATTACTTCTCTAATTTACGAAACCTCTGCAATAGACTTCGAGTAAAACCTAATCTTTAGGCATGCACCTTCTACCGCACCGGCAATTACCTTTATCCTTACAACATTCATCTTAGATACTATCTAATTAGAAAAAAAAACTTTAAATATCTACAACCAAAAAAAAACGTATTTTTCTTTTTTGTATCCCCAAGCTAGAAGCTATAGTACCTACATATTTTATATTTATTAAGCCTTTGAAGCCAGCCTATTAGGATCGATTTATCTGGAATATTTCTGATGCAAATTATTTTAGAATGTTAGATCCTAACCTATTATTCTTCAAATCCAACATTAATATATACACTCCAAACACACAGCCTACAAAATAGACTATATCTGACGTGACTTATATATGTTCACTTTCGTTTGTGTATGGATTTCGATCACGTTGACCGGCCATCGATTAGAAATTGCTACTTGCTCGCGACGTGAGCTGATGTCACCCACATGTAATATGGTCATACTCTAATTATAATAAGATGCATTTACACTATAAGAGTAAGGAAAAGCTTATAGACTAGTGCTTTTCCAAAAAAACTGATCTTGTGTGTACTTTTTTATACTTTGGTAGCTTTCGCAAAGCAACTTTAAAAATTATCTTACTCCTGACCCGATGTAGCCTCCAAAAAATTGAGAGAATAACAATGACAATGTTTTAATTCACTAGACGTTAAATTAAATTCATCTGTAGAATAAGATTTTTAAGAGTCACATTTTATTACATAATTGTTCGAGCTAATTTTCTTTAGCGGGATTTATATCATCATACAATAATGTTTTGTATTATTAATCTGTGCGAAGAAGGTTGCAGCAACTTCATTTGAGCACATTGTTTCACCATTTCCCAACGAGTAAGCACATCATGACGTGCAACATCGAAGCATTTTACACTACAACATCCTATGTCGTGTTATTGCTCAAGACAACTCATCTCTTACGCGCAACATCTACATATCTTTGTTCAAAAATATTTCGTCTTGTCATGGTGTGCACTACATTGTGAAAAACGTTGCAGAGTTTGTTAAGCTAGGGTCAATGGCGTAGCTAGGTCTACGTGGACCCCTTATCACATATGGTGACAGGATTTTTTTATCACTTACAAATGTTTGGGCCTCTATAAGTGCCCTGTAGAATTGATCAGGTTGAATCGGCGGTAGCTTTCCATAGATATATATAATATAATAACAATTAAAATAATTTATGTCTATTAACAGCACAAAAAACATGCTAGAGTGCAATCCTAGTTACAGTGCAGTGCTGCTAACCGTTTCACTCGGACTCCTAGTTTAAGGTAGATTCTTTCTTTATCAAAACTTAAACACTTTTGTATATTAAACTCATCGCTATATATGATTAAATTGGACGACATATCTATAGGCATTCTAAGTCGCGACAAGAAAAAATATTTTTTTTTATCCTGCTCTACAAAAAGCCGAATAAAAGAGACAGAAATACTGTACTGTAGCGTGACAATGTAGTTACAGCATTAATGAGCGTAAACTTTAGCGTGCCAATTGCCTACCATCTAGAATCTAAACCCGCCGCAAGATAGCCTTCAATTATGATAACAGCCTTCATCGACCGATAGCAAAATGTTGCATATCTAATTAAGCGCGTATATTTCATAAAATCCTTCATCGCGGAGAGAAGTGTACCGACATTCCTATGATATCGTTATTGAATAAAGACGGTATCAAGGTTACTTACACTCTCAACATTCTTTAACCCTTTTTTCATTAGCTTACGAAAACATATTGTGTAATCCATATCCGAAAATTGGCTATACCATACTTCCATTTGCAAGATATTGATTCATCTTAAATTGCAGTAACTATAAGTTACTGATTAATAAAATAATAATATTTAAAATATAAACGCTTCGATAGTTTTGTATTTACTCTAAAAGTGTTTAGCAAAAAGCCTTTGAACTAATTTGATAGATTTTAGTGCGTATCACAGAAAGCAGTGATAGGTCAAGAGTAGAGTATAGTTGGTTAAAATCCTAGAATATTCCTTTAGATTTTGAAACTCCCAAACTATGGATTTTAAGTTTGGCCATAAAATAATACATTATCAGATTCAGGACATTCAAATAGCGACGGATATGCAATCATGATTCAATTCTTCCAATAGAATTGAGAGTATATGCGTCTTAATCAGGTCTTAGATAGTCTTAGCCTTCACTTTCGATCTATCTGTGCGGATAAATGTTTTGTCTTGCTCACAATGCTCAGCCGCATAGTGTAAACGCTCTTTATCAATAGATGCTAACGCAACGTGCGCGGAGACAGTAACTTGCGCTACCGTACTGCGCATGTCAGCTGCTTTGACAGAGTTAGATCACATCACAATGCGATCGACATTTTATGCTGCCGGCAAGCTTCCGATATTACGTTGACTACCAATTGTAATGTAAGACTATAGTTTCTTATAATACTTACCTATAAAAGGGCACATAATATGTAAGTCAAATTTGATGGTATCTTTTTTGATAATAAGGCGGCTAAAGATAAATGGACAAGGATGACGACTTACAAGTAAAGTTTTGAACCAAGCACGAAAATATTTAGAATCTGCAGATTTCCTGCAATTATATCTGAAACGCTTACATCTCGCGAATATTAGCCGATAGCCGTATTTTGCGATAGATCTTTTATTATCTGTATGTTTCGCAATTTATACGTAGTAACGTTAGTTATTTGTATTAGGTATTTCATGAGTCTGCAGACAATTAACGAACCATAAAATGAATCAAATAAATGTTTGACTTTACCGTTATGACCGATTCAGAAGGAAGCATTTTTAACATCAAAAAGCACTGATATGCGCTAACGCAATACTACTTCGCAGGCACCACGCCACGTTACAGTCAAAATCAGGAAGCGCTCCGAATAGGCCTACTTCTCCAACAATGGTTAAGTGCAACGACAAAGTGATTTTTAATTGCAAAACATTTCCAAATGAATGGAATTCTAATGACAGAGCACCTCACCAATTTAGCTCACAAAACAATCGTTGTCCTAATTAAACCTTACCCAACGGCTGTCGTGCCTATTTCATAAAATTGTACAATTGGCTAATTTCTCCGGCAGAAACAATAAGCGATTTTTACGATCTGATACGACATTCGTGACTTGGATTGTTTGGAATGACATTATCTGGTTCGGTTTTCTTAACCCGGTATAGTATGCCAGTATAAGTATGACTGTTATTTTGAGGTAGGTGTGTAGATAGGTACATACATACACGATAGACTAAATATTTTTTTTTATTATTTATAATAAGAACCAGTATTATTTCCTGCTGCCAAATATATTCAATAATAACTGCACTGATTAAATTTAAATCTAAACAGGTTATATAATCGTTTATAATCTACGTAGATACAGTAGCAGTACGTGAATGTGAATAAAATTATATGCATGTACATTTTACGTGCATACTTATATTATGTAGTTTATAAAATTGTATTATATTAATATATTTTTTTTAAAGACTCCATACAATGTCCGGCAATAAATTGGTCTCACTCACAGACATATATATATCTGTGGTCTCACTAAATGATTTTTTCTTGTTCGTCATTATCAAAAAACAAATACTAGTATGTATTAGTTATATCACAGGCTACAAAAATCTAATATTGGAAACATTTTAAAAAAATCCCTAATCACTTCGCCTAGATACTACCGCGCTTCGACCCCCCACCATCTGAAAAAAAATCCACCTTAATCATTATATTCAATAAATACAAAACAGGGCTCGTCCGGGATTTGAACCCGGGACCTCTCGCACCCAAAGCGAGAATCATACCCCTAGACCAACGAGCCACATGCATTCAGTGGCTTAGTCTGCGACTGTTATTTAATCTCAGCTGTGACTTTTAACCTTTAATGTTATGCATTTCTAAAGTGTATTCTTTGGAGGGGATGCAGTATGAAGTCGAGTATGCAAGTATGAGGACCGCATTATACGAACAGTTTAAGGCCAGGGATATTTGCAGGATATGGTTTACTAGATTCTTCCTGCGGCTTTGCTCGGGTGGTACAACGATAAAATATAGCCTATATGTTATTCGGTTGTATAAGCAAAATAATTCTAAGTTTCATTAAAATCCATTCAGTATTTTTTGCGTGAAAGAGTAACAAACATCTACACATCCATCCATACAAACTTGCGGGTTTATAATATTAAATATTCGACTACATCACATACATTGATCTGACACCGAGGTAAGTAGCTTAAGCACTTGTGTTACGGATAAAGTTATATTAGTAGGATGGTATTCTTCATGTTCCAGAAACATTATTGGTCAATATTTATGTTCCCGTATACATATATCAAACTAGCGGCGCCCCACGGATTCACCTGCGTATTTCCCGTTCCCGTACGAATACGGGGATAAAATATAGCCTATGTTACTCGCTGATAATGCAGCTTTCCATTGGTGAAAAGGTTTTTCAAATCGGTCAGTAGTTTCAAAGCCTATTCAATGCAAATAAGTAATAAAATTTTACTCCTTATAATATTAGTTAGTACAGATAAAATTAATAATGCAAAGTTCAAAGTTCATAACAAGTTATCAATAAAGAATCTAATGTTGAAAATTCTTACTAACTAACTAAATTTCACGCCGCTTCCCTAGCGGGGTAGGCAGAGAAAACCGAACGCCATATGGCACGATCATTACACACCTCACTCGCCTCTTCAACATTCATGATCCTTTTCATACAAGCTCTACGGTTTTTATGATTCCTAACATCACGTTATGAAAATTCTTAAGCTAGAATACTTCAAAGCTCTTCTAATTGTTAATTTTTAGATTGAGATGAGAATACTACATTGTTATATATGCCAAAAAGAATTCAGATAAAAGTTCAGAATAATTACCAGGTAAGTATAGTGTTAGGAGTAGGCTGGTATGGGTACGATCCGTTGATTGACAAGTAAAATTTTTAGATTACTTTTTCACTAAAAACAAATATAAAAAGTATACGGACGGAAACAGAGGGATAATTTATTATTAATTAAATTCAATAATTTTATATCGCATGGCAATATTTAATAAAATATTCAGAATAGGTATAGAATAGTTTATATCATGGAAACCTTGACATAACATTACCGCGGTAATTATACTACAAGGTCTTTTACTATTATGATTTACTGTATAATTGTATAATCGATAATAAACGGTTTATAAAAATAAAGTATCTAGATACTTTTTTGTTTAATAACTCAATACGTTTAAGTATTTATGAAAATTATATATATCTATAACTAAGTTCTTGGCCAATAGGTATTGCTTAAAGTAATGCTACAAGAACAGGCTCTAATTTCTTGTTACTAAACTCCACAAACAAACTCAAATTTCATTACGACTAAAATAATAACTACTACGATGGGGACCTTAGATAATCTTTAATTAAATCTCTGTCACGTTTCAAGACCTAACTATCAATAGTCCTTGAGCTAATTGCCTTGGAAACAAAACAAAAGATTATCTAGGCATTTATTGCACTATGACAATAAATTATATCGGCACCTATTGCACTTAAATGCTTTTTAGTGTTGACCCTTGCGAACATAAATTCATAGTGAACTGCATTTCATTATAAATATCAGTACATCATACTTTTATATTACAGGAAACTCAATATGGATTAGATTATTATACAAATTTTTCTTAATATATAATTATCTTAGAACCAAATCGATAAGGTGATCTCGAAGGAAACTCGCTGTCAAAGATTAACTGAAATTCGAGAAAAGCGTCTCTTTATGTCAAATCGTTTATAAAAGTTTTTACAAACCATTTGAGACGTGTTAAAGTAATATTCGTCATTCAGGAAGCTAGTTATGTCATTGAAAGAGAACTATCAGATACCGAAACTTGTATAGGGTCATCAGCTTTTGTGAAGCCATTGTTAATTTCAATGTACCGCCGCTTGACCTTTTATACAGGAACACATTTTTTGTTACCTTTATAGCTCTATACTGATCAACTTATAGGTATGTATAGATCTCAATATGAAATCAATCTAGCAAATCAAATCCTCACTAGGACTAGAGTCTCAGTGTTTAAAGGGCCTTTCCCAAGATATGTTCGCTCAGTGCAACACTGTCCGTACCATTGTCCATGCCAGAGTCATTTGTAGTCGTAACATTATTGTATCATTTGGCATTTGTTTCGCCGCTTGCGCAATATCCAACCGCTTTAAGTATAGGTAATTCATTTGTTTTACATTAGCTGCTATGTGTGTAAAACAGCTTTTAATGAAAGAAAAATAGCCTATCGAAAAATGTTAATCGAATCACTGGAATCTAGACAAAACTTCTTAGTTCTAAGTAAAAGAAACTATCGGTCATGCAGTAATATCATTCCATATCATTTATGCACTGATAGTAAAATTTTTTCAGTTATTTTATCTTTCACGAACGCTTTTTTGCTAGACCATAATGGCTTACGTAGTAAGAAGGAACCGTATCACCTCAAGGTTGTCATGAGTTTTAACTAGTACACCTTAAAATTTTTCAAGGATAATGTTTTCTCTGACTTTTTATATACTTACAATTTACTCGTCCAATAGTGATAGCTGTTCCATTACCATGTAAAAAAAATCACGGATGTGCGAACCTACCACTAAAGTTTTATGATAATCGTTTAAAAGTAAATAAATCGAAAAAAAATATATTACAATCAGCATTGGCACCCATAGAATCGCAAACCAACCAAAAAAATTTAATGAGGTTAAGCAAGTCGAAATAAACGTTTAAAGTTCAAACACACGATTACACTTCATTCATCGATTGCGTCGGATGTTAACCATCACATAAACTTCATTCATGCGAAACCTGTCGATAGAACTTGAATCGTTCACATAGCTGTTACGCAAATCCATCAATTTGTGAGTATCCTCGACAGATCCTTATTAAGAAATTGAACCGTCTGGACCGCAGAACTTCCGTTAACCCGTCATTAATACAACATGTATCTGTTAGACCGCGGCTTAAAAACCCTTTCTAAAATTACCTTATTGACTTGCAAATCTCCAATATCAGCCACTTTTCAAATTAATAGCATAGGAAATTATTTAACGCTATAATAATTTCCTGCATTCTTTTTTAACACACTACATACATTACAATCGAGAATTGTAAATGTAATAAATACGTCTTGTTTTATGTTAATTAGTAGCAATTTAAAATGATTGACATATACACAAAATATTCTAGTATTTACTATAGTTCCAGACTAAAATCTTAAATGCAATGTATAGGTATGGAATCTCCTCCCCTATGGAATGAAAAACCGCATAGGTAATAAAAATAATTTACAAAATGCACTTGCACTGAAAATACAAGTCCATAAATTGTTACGTCTTTACTTAACTTTTGAGAATAAAAAATAATATTTAATTTTGTAACGACTCATGGCAAATATTAACTTTTATTCAGCATGAGAATCCAAATTCTAGATGCATAAGTTACCGGTGTTTTGTAAATAAGCGTACACGCAGGCATTCTAGGGTTAAATATTATACTTATATATCGCTATACATATCGATACATCGCGGTCAACATTCGTACCAATTAAGCCCAAGTAAAGACTAATATTATCTTAGTTCTCCATAACCCTCAATTTGTCACATGCTATATTAAATGTTATTTATTCATTTTTGGCTAATAGATTGTAGTTGCATCAGATACTGGTAATGCAATTGGAACCTGCCTGGCTGGACAAGAGCAAAATGGATCATTGAAATGTATAATAGATTAATGTGAGAATTTATTAAGCAATCTTTAGGCAACACATGTCACATGCTATAAAAGGCTATATACCTATGTAATAAAATATTTATTTTCCTTTTAGTTATTACGTTATTATACTTAAGCAATTAATTGAATTTATTTTAGCGGGTTGCACGTTACAGTATAAGATATGTCCAAAACCAATAAACACATATATACACACATATCATCCCCGAAGGGGTATGCAGAGTTAAAGGGGCAGCTAGCCCCCTTAACCACATTCGGCCAAAAAAATAAAAGTAGGCTGGGTTAGATGGCAAATACCAATAAATAAGCCTTGTTATTAATAATGAGTGTGTTGGCCCGTGTTAGTTACCGGTGGTTAGTAATAAAAGCTTTTTACTAGTACTGCAAATAATTAAGCTATTATATCATAACATAACAATTATCTAAATCACTTTCTGTATAGTTTTAAAATATTATTGGGATGAATAGAAGTATAAAGCGAAATACTTATAATGTATTTTTTATAAATGAGATAAGTAATAAGAATTATACATTTATATTTTATGTAATGTACATTTTCACAAAATATGGCGATGTATGAATAATGCATAATTTTTAAATATACTAAATAATAATTAGCCATTAATATCATATAGTTTTAGCGTCGACGATATAATCATTAGCTTTATGTATATTTAATTTACTCTACATAAGTCTGTTTAATAACATTGACTACGTAACACCAGTGATGATACTTAATTATTATTATGTGTAAAGTTCTACTTTCTACGTAAATATAATTAAAGTATGTAAATAAAATTATACCAAATTGACACATAATTGGTTCAGACAGGTTTGCCAAAGGCGACCTTAAGTGCAAATCGCGCAAACAGCTTCCTATACTTACTTACTTTCAAATTTTCTGACCACCTTACATGATTTGCGCAAAATAACTCGATCATAAATTGCTGGTGGACACAATATTTTAGTGCAGTCTAACCAAGAGTCCTGATTGTAAGGACTCGAATACCTCATCTTAATGAATAACTTTTTATATAAGGGTGATTCCACAAAAGTTGGGTAAAATTCGTCCAAATCTTGCCATACGTGTTTTTAGACACTAAATCAAAAACTTTTTAGTAAACACAGTGCATATAATAATATACTTTTAGTATCTAAAGGGGCCAGTCACTTTACTAAGTATTTAAAGAGAAATTTGTGTTTTTCTAAAATCTCTGTTCTAGGGACTGACGGATTGTGCTAGGGACTGATGCCGTACATTTATTATACAATAAAACCATATGTTTGTCTTATATAATAAGTGTTTATTTGGTAAATCTCACTCTTATCTTATTCATACACATATTTATTCCAAAATGCAATCAAATTAGAGACAAATCAGTCTTTAGGTAAATTATCTTAGATAATCTCTCTTACCAACAATAATAACAGTACTATTACTTAAAAATCACTTGAGATCACGTTACTAAACATTCCTTGTGGTATGATATCTTACAAAGCAAATGCTTTGTAAGATATTTTTTTTTTTTCTAAATAGATTATATTTTATTTTTCTAAATAATTGTACTTTAAAAATTAAAAATTTGCAGTCTTATTTTTCCTATAATTAAATAAACCAATAATCAAAATCTAGAACACGTAGTTACTTGCCTTACTTTTCATAAACATTGACTGGCTTGTTAAATTTATAAAATTTTAAGTTTTTCTTAATAACTAATTTAGGAACTGGCAGTTTCTGTATCACATCTCCGTAAGGCACGTCAGCGACATCATTGTTATTGAGCTTGAACTCTGTCCCATCTTCGTTACAAACTTGAAGAAATGCAACTGTCAGCTCTCCATCGTCATTGTCATAATTAGTGCAAATCGCAGCGTACCGGTACCTATTCTTTTTTTCTAACAATAAACTTGACTAAAACTTAATCTCCTCTGACATAGTTTCTTTAAGTTATTTCTTGCCAGTCTCGACTTGTGCTTGCTAGTGGTATATCATCTTCGGAATCTGAGAATACCGCAGATATTTGAAGTTGATATGCATTGGTCTGGTATTGTAAAATACCTAATTTATAATGATTACAGGCGTCATCACAGAAACAACTCAGTGAATTCATTTCAAGTTTATTCGGGATGAAAACATTACCCCTCACTTGGTGTACCAAGAACGTACCTTTAAAAGCTTTCTGCTTATCCTCATTCTCCTTGATCATTTTATTTACTCCCTCAATATTGGCATTTTCAATAATAGAAATCTTTATACCTGGACATTTTTCACGAAGTACGCCAACAAAGTCATGTAAATTTGTTATGTCACCTTTATGAGCTATCTTCTTATTAGGATCATTTGCTTTTTCGATTTTATTATTCTGTGTTTTAGTCTTCTATTCTTCTGTCTTTCGTTAGCAAGTTTTTTCGTAAATTTAGTAATAAGGTGTTTTTTTTTTCTGTAGTTGTTTATTTCATATCTTCCTTTGCAAAATACTTCTCCTTTTAGCTTTAGCTTGTCTTTGATCAGCAATACACGGAACTGGGACCTGTAGATTATTTTCTCCGTCAGATGATGGTGGTGTATTTTCGTCCGTATTGGTCAGCGTGTTTACCATATTTTTTTCTCTGTAAGCTGCTGAGTAAGTAATCTAGTTTTTTTTTCACTTTTCTATGCTCACGAGGAGTCATATCTTTTACACATTTTCTCTGCCCTTTTTCCTTTTTCCTGAGGTATTTTAATCTTACTTTCTTCTGCTAGCAAAACTGGATAATTTTTAATTTTTTCTAAACGTTTTTTGCCTGTTCTGACTTTTTTTTTTGCTTTTTCTTCTTTAGACAACGGTATTTTTCTTCGCGGCGGCATATTCTACAACAAACAAAAGTTTCTGAATGACGAATCTATGTGAAAGAGTATAAATGTCAGTCCCTAGCTTTTGTATCAGTCCCTAGTCACATTAACAGCTAGGGCCTGATGGTCTAGGGACTGACGAATCAGAACAAAATCACTCGTAATTTACTTTTAAAAATAAATACTGCGACTTGTAGATAACAACAACATAAGAACAAACAAATCACATGTACACACAAACAAGAGAGAATAATAACTAATTACCTTTACATAAAATAACTCACCTAGGGCCTGAGAGATTGACTGGCACAGCGCGTGTTTCCTCAGCATCGACGCCGATCGCACTAATGTTAAGATGGCCGACGCGAAACAGCCCCCGCTTTTGGCTAACGTCACGTTGTCACTTTTAAACGCGTTCATTTTAAAATGGCCGCTTATTTCGATTGCCGCGTATTTTTAAATTTACTGAGTGGCTAGGGCCTGACTATAATTATCAATGACGCTACTTTTCTTACAAAATATATATGAAAAATATTTAATTTTGTTTACTTAATAGATTCAATGAACAAGGTAATGTAATTTTTAGTGTTATTTAGTTAAATAAAGTTTAAATATCATCAAGGCTTTCTAAAATCAGTCGAACGAAAACATTATTTTGGAAATGTGACATGGCTAGGGACTGATATTGAGGATAGAAAAGGAATTTTTTTTTATATAAAGAAATAAAGAATTGTAGCAAAAGTGAGTGACATAGTAAAAATTGATTATTTCATATGACAGACATTTTTATTACTGGTTATTTAATAAAAAATTGTATAAAATAACACTGGAACACAAAGTTACCCAACTTTTATGGAACTACCCATAAACATGTTAAATAAGTAATAACATTTGTTCTACTTTCAAGATGATTTATGGAGAATATTAATCTATTTATTTCAACCCACATACAGTATCTTAATTAGCCACTAAGTGTTTTTAATATGGTAGAATCATATATCTGTGGCTTTACCTGTATTTGACGATTTATAAGTGTTTCCTTGAAACCTATATAAATAAATAATATTTTGACTTTGACTTTGACTTATCAACAAAAAAGACAAAAACGAACATTAAAAGAGCATTTTGTCATGTCCTCTGAACTATGTCTTAACAAAAATTAAAACGACTGATGAAAAAAGTATTTAGTCGCCTCCAATGATGTACCCGGTTGTCACATGTTATACCCGGGTTTTCCATACTTACCCCTCCTGATATTTAAATAAACTAGGCTTACAAACTAGTAACAAATAAATCCTTCTATATTTATCCTTCTATATTCCAAATGGGTCGTGGTGGCCATATTGTTTTGTTCACATAACAATAACCTACAAACCCCACATAGAAGGATATGATAAGAAACCACCAGGATATGGTAGGTAAATTGATCAACTTGAACGTTTTAAGTTCAAGTTGATTATGTAGTCAATAAAAAAATAATAACAGTTAATCAACGCACAAAACTTAAGCTCGCATTCACGTTATTTTATTTTATTTAATGTTATTGACTACCTACCTCCGACTTAAAGACTCGACATTACCACCACTAAGTATTTGCATAAGCTAAACAGAGTCGTGTAGTACCTAGATTTTGTCGACACCCCGATATCTCTGTGGAATTAGAACAGTAATAGGAAATGAACGCCATTCTCCTTAGGCATAGCCTAGACCAGCGTTTCTCAAAGGGTGGTACGCGAACCCCTAGGGGTTCGCAATTCGATCATAGGGGGTTCGCGGGAAGATTTAATAGATGAACGACTAACTCGTGCGACACGCTTGTCGGCGGGCGCACTACTGAACGTACTGTCTGATCTAAACCTATTCTGGGGGGGAGGTTCGCCGTCCTCTGGAGACTTTAAAAGGGGTACGTCGAGCCATAAGTTTAAGAAACCCTGGCCTAGACCGATAACTGCAATCTCGTGGTTAAATATGAAACTAAAACACCGAATTATAGATCTATATTTGGTGTTGAGTATTGATATTGTCCCATATTGGTCTAGTACTTAAATACAATGTGCTAACTGTGTTCCTTGCCTATCATGTCGTAAAGGACGACTAATGATATATCGGGTTTTGGGTACCTATGTGATTGAACAGGCGACGAATTAGCCACTTTTTACTACTTTTTTACAAGTATCCCTTACCCAGCCCAGTCTAATTTGGCTGAAACTGGTTAAAGGGGCTAGCTGCCCCTTTAACTCTGCCTTCCCCTTCGGGGATTACGGGCGTAATGGTACAATAGTATTATTTGCGTATAAGTTGTTTTTTCTTTACACAATATACTCGAAGCAAAATATACGACAAACGTATGTAAATTAAACACAACATTTTTGCCTTGACCTTGAACTTTTCACTTTTTCTCGATATTTGCCGGAATTCCTGGACCATTTTCAAGGACTCTGTGAGAAGAAGCTGTTTTTGATAATATTGGTTGCAGCAACACAGAACCAATAACCAACTTAATTATGGATAAAACCGTTTCCCATTCGATACGTAACACTTAACATAGTTGATGTCACCCTGTTTCCATCAGTGAAAAGGATAACAAACATTTTTCTTTAATATATGAGTTAGGGTGGGTACGGTTGTATCAAAATGAATAAATTGGATAACATTTACGGTGGATTGATAGTGTCCTATTAACAAGTCCTTAGTACCTAATTACTTCCTAACCCCTTTAATTCTTCTTTTAACTTAATTCCGCTTAGTGCGTGGTATTCCGCAGTGTGAATATATTGTTTCTGTTACATCAACCACAATGAAAAGTATATATAATATCTTAAATTAAAATGACATTAACATATTTAAGCCTAATAAGATCTAAAGTCTCACTTTATATGGATGTAATTGGTTATATAAAATAATATGTAATATAGAAATAATTAAATATTTTGTTAAAACTGTATCTACAAGTCAAAACTCTTATATCATAATATTTTATAATGAATATGAAGTCCACACGTAATTATGTAACCACTTAAGATTGGTTAGAGATAATGCAAAACGTTTCATAAGACTTAATGGTTGAGTATTATACCTCTATTAGCAGGTGATTTGAATAAAGATGTTCAATGTATGCAATTCAGGAATACCGTTTTGTTTCTTCTAATGATATTTTTTTTCAAAGAACCAGTTTGGTGTGCAGGGCCGACGACGTATTTTGTGAGTGCTGATTCAAATTGTTTTGTATCCGTAGATATATTTTAATAATAATAACGTACAGATTTATCCAATTAGCTTGGCAAAGAAGATATAAACTAAGATATTTTGAATTTGAACTTATATACCATAATATAGATAATGGTCTTCACCCATCCTTTCAAGGACGGATATCTTTACCACCCGAATGGTGATGCCATGACATCCAGAACAACCTTGAACTACCATAGCACCACCGGCGAAAGTTAACAAGGTGAAATGTAAGTATCTAACTACCTAAATTAAAGAAAATCTAAGTTGCTCAACAAATTTTGATTGTGACTACTTAAAAACAAATACCAATCGTCGCCGCCGTCAAAGTACATTCACTGTCCAACAGGACCTTAATCTCTTCAATCGGAAATTTCAAAAACTGTTTATTGTAACATCGGGAGGAGTTCGGCCATTTGAATACAATGATGTATGGCCCGTCTGACGTGTGGCCGAATGCAACACGCTCATTCAAATCGCTGATAGCATCGTATTAACACACAATGCTACGCATTCACGCATGGGCTAATGTGCAAATAACAACGAATCATTTTTGGGTTTTGTCATTTCGTGGGAAATTCTATTTAAGGCCGTTTTGTTTGGAAGGCTCTGATGAAAATGTGAACCCCGGGCTATGTAAATTAATCAATTAATTATTATAATTTGTTCCATATAACATAGCTTCATTTGTAGTAATAGGCACTAATACTATTCTATTAATAGGCATTTTTTTAACAAAGACATATATAAAAACATTTTGATTAAAAGTAACGCTTTTATATACATTATTAAAAGCATGAAGGTACGTCTCCCTCTTTCCGTATTCCTAACATAATACGTACCTAATAAATTAGATCAGACTAATCCCTTCAGAAAATATATGCTTGAGAATGAATGTCGTTTTAAGCATATATTTTCTTTCTTTTTTACCTGTATATATAATATATATCCTAATTTCTACGTCGCGTCGGTTAGACATGATTAGTGGTAAAACCTATATAGTACATAATTAAAAGATATTTTCAATGCTACGGCTACAACAACGACTAACCATTCATCAAAACTACCTACGCTAATAAAACCTTTGGTGGCCGATTCGTTTCATAGTTTAACATTTTAGATTCCATTCCATACCTTATTCACCTACAATAATAAAGTATTTGCAACCTTTAGTAATTAGAACGTTTAAGCGACCATTTAAGTACTCAATCAATTAAGCCTTCTAAAAGGGCAGCGACACGATTGGTCCAGACCTAATCAAAATGGCTGCTTTGTGCGCCAGACCAGCAAAAAACGCAATTATAACCAATAAAAATAATTACGGAAATTGGTGCACTACATAGTCCGTCGATAGGGAAGGCAAGCCCAGTACTATCGATAATAATTGTATTATTACATGTCAATAGTATCAGAATTGGATAACATTGTATTTGCCTCTTACGGCTTTTCAACCTGCAGCATCTAATATCGTATGTTAAGTTATATTTATTTACAAATTTTAGTATTTTGTTATCAAAAACCAGAAATAATCGAAATGACGCTACTTTAAGTATTTGACGCCTGATTTTGTGAAACTATTCATAAAAAATCGTAAAATTTGTGAAATTCAATTAAAAATATATCTAATTTGTAGGTACTCTATAACTGATCATTACATAGTATTTTTAAAAGGAGCTACCGAGCATTCAGTTGTGGTATATTAACACATTTTGAATAGTTATTGAAGTAGAATATCGATAGTTCTACAGCACTTTATTACATACAGGGCTAATAAGCTATGTACAATATTGGTTAACATACGCACTGCTAATGCACCTATGAGTGTCAAGTGTTGGCTGAGAATGTTAGGTTTGATGTTTTATTAGTGTGTACCAGAAATACAAATTATGTTCAATTCGGCTAATATTAAAGGAAAATTATTGAATATTTTTTAGAAATATTCTAATTCAATGGCTTTTCCATTAAAGATAGTGCAGAAGGTTATCAATACCCTTTATAAATTGCGTGTCTAGCAAAGCTAAAAATATAGGAATGCTACAAGATCTTTTTTAATGAATTGCTATATTTTAGCTTGCTTTATAAAAAAAATAGCCTAGGCAAAACTAAGACCGATCGCTAAAAGGTTCCTGTTAGAAATACTGTATAGCAGTACCGGCGTTACAGCATAATATGTAGTATGTACCTAATGAATGACAATGGTAAAAACTGTAACCATGATGTTCATCATCTATTCATTGATTCCTTCGTTAGTGCTTTCAATTGATCTAGTGGTTACAAACCCTGGCCACGAAAATAGAGGCCGCAGTTTCGAATCCCGTTAAACTGTCTTTTAACGGTCATCTGTACTTGAGTGATGGACGTTTTTAAACGTACTTCGTCTATCCGCTGTCTAGACATATTTAGAATACACTGGTCACAAATCCAAGAACCCAAGGGTCGCGGTCAAATCCCGCTAGGGGCAAATGTTTCGTGTGATGGACAGGTCAGGGACCTTTGTACTCGAGTCATTTATGTTTATAAATGTATTTAAGTATGTCCATCCGTTCTATGCTTAGTTTGGAACTAGGGAATTGGCGTGTCAGCCTGGTGAATTTATTTTTCTATTTAAAAAATCCTTTATATGCTTTTGTGATTAAAGAACTTATTTATTTAGTTTCAGTGTGTAGCTGTGTATACTGTATACCTATGTATTAAAATATTTCAGATTTTGTAGCGCATTATTTTCAAACATTTAGACTTCATAATTACTATTTATATACACGCTTTTATTTTAACTAAGCATAAATCAATATACAATATAATAAAATAGATATGCTACCCGCTTTTTGATAGAAAACGACAACTGAGCAAACCAAGACATAATGTTAAATAAATAATAAGTAAAAATACCTACATTTGTTCTGCAGCCATACCCCTGCATAGTTTTGCATGTCATTCCGACCTGTAGACATGTAAATTGTATTGCGACATTGTCGTGTCTACACCAGTTCGTGATACCACATCAGATCATTGGTCAGAATGCCGTAATATCCTCCCGGTCACATTCAGCTCAGTGTGTGACAGGAAGAATTAACGATTTAATGAGAGTTTCAAAAATGTCCCCTTAACTACATTGCTACATACGTAGCACTTATAGTTGCTAAGTAGAGTCATATTTGTAATACGCGTACAGGTTCCTAATTGCGGTAATTTCTTCAATGTTAATTAGGTACTTAGGAGTATAGTACGTGTTGTAAACGATCCTGAAATTGTTGTGCACGCTACGGTGTATCTATAGACAGCCTGCCATCCCAAGATAGTCTAATTACATTTATTACGAGTAACTCTGGGCTTATGTTTATGATTCATTTAAGGCATGGTCAAAGGAAACGGTGACCCTGCCTTTTCCTACAAGAAACAATCATCATCCGTATAATTACAATGATAAATTAATTTTATTGTGTGCTGACGACATATAAGTCCTTTTTAAATTAATAATATATACAAATACACAATTAAGTATTTAATCTATAATATGAATGAGATCTATATACGTGAATAAGAATAAAATAATGTTGCGAAAATATTTACATTTTCTAATACTGAAATACATAGAATCTTAAATATCAGCCGTTTTTTTTCATTGTACCAGACGTTTTCATTGTACCAGATTAAGCTAATCCCAAAAGGGCTTTCTTAGTGCCTAGATGCAATAGGTATTAAGTAGGTGTAATCATAAAATGTTGTTTAAGTATATTTAAACAAGAAAGTGGATTGAGCTTGGAAAATAAATCAAAATTACAATTGAAAACAATTTAAAAGCTACTGTTGAAGACAAAAAACTTGCAACACGCATAAAAAATAATTTTGACAACCATAATTATTATGCTATTAAATCGTTCCCTAAAACCTTCGCCATCAATAAAACAATGGACACTGTCAATTATACGTTGACGGAACCGGATGTGACGTTGATTAGTTGGAGATTGTTATCATAGTTAAGCATGTTGAAACAGCCCAAGTGTAAAGGCATATGTTACAGTTTGAGTTAACTAATTAGTACAGTCACACAAACATCAGTAAGCTATCTTTGTATCAGATGAAGATGGCTTGATGTCAGTTTCTGAGACTGAGAATTATTGTAAAGAATGGTAAACGATGGGATGAATTTATCAAACATAGTCATATTACACATATTTTTAAGACACTCTACTGGAATTTTATTTACAGAAGCGTAATACTTTTTTTTAATACCAATGGGCTATTTTGCCCATCTATAATTGGGTTACAGACTTTGATTTTATTGTTAACAGGTTGACAGTATAATTAACTTACCATAAATAAGTATTATCTGGGAGAAGGGCAAGAGGATGATGATGATGAAATAAGTATTATCTGATTTCAATGAAATGAAATGAAATGAAATAATTTATTCTGCAAGCGGATTCATAACAAATTCTTTTGCACGTCAAACATTTTTTTTTGCCCTACCAGCACCTCGAGGTGCCGCAAGACACTAAACAGATGGCCTTTTTTAAATACGTTCATATGTCTATTAAATAGAGTTGCAATCAATAAAAATTAAATAATATTAATTTGCGCCTTTACATAACACATAGAATTTGGACCATTATTTCTTTACTGAAATGCTTTCTTTATTGTGTGATTTAAATTGTTTGATCGATACCTACCAAAAACCATACGTTATCGCATATGTCGGAAGAAAATTGGTCAAAAAATTTTCATAAATTATAGTGTTGTTAGCAACTCAGGGTCAGCAACAAAAAACAATTCATTATATGGTAAGCCCAATATCTATTTCGCGAACTAAGTGACAGTAAATGAACAAGGGTCTTAAATTAGTGTTTGACGTTGATAAATGGAGTTAGTATAAAGTGCTCTGTTGTTCTAGGACTAAGCAGTGTAAACTTGTGGATACAGTTTCCTCAATTCACTTATAAAATTGACGACTAGTAAAATACCTAAACCGTCTGTTACCTAACTTAACGTTTTGTGTATAAAACTGGATGATTTCCTTTACCCAGTCAATGATTTTTGTGGGTGTCGCAAGCTTAATTACTAAGTATTATTACATTTAACTTAAACGAGGTGTGAGTTAAAATAGAGCTCGTAGATTTTTAACGTATTTATACGACTAGTTGTGAAGGAAAACTTCGTCAGGAGACACGCACATTTATAAAACTAAGGATGTGTAAAAAAGATAAGATGGTAGTCGTTTAAATGTAATAGTCGCTAAATATAGGGTTAGATATATTCCAAGGAATGGACTTCTACTAAAACGCGAAATTACGCTGGGTAGATGGACAAGTATGTTTGTCCATCTACCCAGCGTAATTTCCGTTTTTTTTTTATCTACATATCATTTAAAAACGTACTATACTATTAACAACTCTATCAACCGTTAAACCTTCATTATTTTGAAGTTCATATAAACCATTATATCGGACCCATATGTTATCGTAATATTGGGTTGGTATGTAACATCTCAATAACAGTTCTAAAAACTGTAATACAGTGGTCACAAACTCATGGCTCAAGATCATAAAAAAACCTTATAAACAGGTCATTGTAGAATAAAATAAAAATGTGGTCAATAATAAAAAATACCAGATTTTTTTTTAATAAAGTTAAACAAAATTTATTTTAAAGAGTATCTACGAAAGATGTTGACATCGATGCTCTAATCGTGTTTGTTACCCATTTTGTATTCTAAACTAATTATGCTGTAGGTAATTTTTATAAAAAAAAAAAAACATTTTTGAAATTTCTGGAACCAGGCGAGGTCCGTAAGAAATGTGGTGTAAAAACAGCTGTGGAAAAAAGTTTATCATGTCTGCCATACTAATATGTATTTAATTATAGTTTCGTGTAGGTAAATGTGTGAATAAATAATAACAATGAGACAATCGGCAACGACAGACAACAGTTGACACTTCGAGTACTCTATTCAAGGTGCAACAATGTTTTCGAGTTGGCGAAAGTACTTCACGAGAAAAAACCACGAATTATCGCTACTCGCATTATTCAAACCAGTATATGTCATACTATCTTGTATGTGGCTTTTCCCATGCAGGCTTAGATTCAAAACAAAAAATAATCGTGTAACCATCATACCAAAAACCTTTTACTTCAATACTTTCTGTGCAATTTTTATAGTGGTTGCTTTACTAGTATTTGAAGTTCTCCACATAATCGAATTACAGAAAATCGTGGCAGTAAACGATGGAATAATAATTTACGCAAATTATATTTTGGAAATGTTTATTACGTTTGTGTCTTGCTTAGTCAGCTATTTTTGTATTTATTATTATCGTCATAATATTGTAACTATATTAAACGCAATAGCGTCGGTTTGGATGGAACTTCCTGTGACTCAAAACAACATACTTGAACGACTGAGGTTTCGAATGACGTTTTCATTTTCTATCATCATATTTATAATGATTATTCAAATAATATCGATTTTCACAGTGGAAGATAGGCCTTGGAAAAGGTTCCTAGTAACAACAACTTTCGTATTTCCTCAAATATTACTATTGTCAACGTTGATGTTTTATTTTGTGTACGCCTTGATGCTGGTTGCACTGCTCTCAAACATTGAAGTGGTTCTTAAGTTGTTAACTAAAGAAAAGTCTATAAGAGTGTTCTCACGATCTATCAGAAGAGTCATACCAAAGGGGCCGATGGTGACAATAAGACAAATCGAAACAGTATTTGTGAAAGCGTTTGAGATACAGCGACATATAAATGATGTGTTTCAAGCACCTTTGATGTTAATGTGTCTTCAAAGCTTTCATTCCATCATCAGTGAGGCGCATGTAATTTATCATGGACTTATTAGGACAAGAACCCTTACGTTTATTGGGCTCATGAACAATACCATTTGGAGTATTTACCAATTTACGAAAATGTTCCTTTTGACGTTTTGTGGAAAACATTTGAATTTGGCTGTGAGTTATTCTATCATGTGGTCTTTATTTCACATGCAGTATGCATAAAATCTATTCACAAGTAATTTTCTTTAAAGACTACATTATTTTAACTAAGTTTAATTTTATTTGTATTATAATAAGGCCAATGTGATGCTTTAGAATAAAGGTAACTATTGGATTTATTTAGTATATTCGAATATTCGAAAAGATCTAGGTGCTCAAGTTCTAAAGGATTTGTGGGATTGTGAGACGTTAAGAAAAAATTGCTATAATGGCCTCTATTGCCCTTGAGTGTATATGTAGAATCTATAACACAGGCAAGTTATATGCATAATCGGTATGCTAGTTTGAACAATTTTTAAATTAGACGAAAAGCACCTTCGATAAACTAAAATTTTATGTGTTTGAAATAAATTTAGGAAGTCATTTAAAATATTAAGCTTATACAACGTATGATCTATTTTCAGATTTATAAAATAGGGCAAACATTACACAATATACCAACTGAAAACAAAGATGAAATAATATTCACAGAGGTTAGTACGTATAAGCATAATATTTTATCGACAACTTTTTTATTTGCATTTTTATATTATCAAAATCAAAATCGGAAATGCCATTCACCGATTTGAAGTCACCATCATGTTCATAGATATTGTATTTAATGTAGCTAATGGTTAACAGTATCTGACCTTTTCACTGAATAAATAAAAGAAAACCAAATGATATTTTAGCTTGTTTTCAGTCTGGTAACTTAATCTAAGAGTAATATTTTCTATTTTTTTATGTCGCTTCTCGCGTCATAGGCGGGTCTAAGTCGCTAATCAGCTTACATGCCACTTATATTTAATAGGAATACCGAATAATGACTATATTCGCTTTTTGCAGATACAACACTTCACTACACTTATATCGCACCAGGCTACTGATATGAGTATTTTTGGATTTTTCTCCATTGACGGCAGTTTTATTTTTAACGTAAGTTACTTCTCGATTCATAATCTTGCCGCATTTTTGGGGTCCCCGTGTGTGTGTCACATCATTAATCAAATTATTGAATGCACTTGTGTATGAAAACCTGCTACATGAAATTAAACATTGTTCGTACAGTATAATAACCTTAATTGTTGAATTCAGACTCCAGGAAGTACGCACTTGATTAGATTCTTATCTATATATATTTATAAGGAAATCGTGACTGACTGTCTTATTAACAAAATATTCCAACCACTGAACAAACGGATCGGACTCAGAGATACACAAGTCGTTATGATGTAGGCATCTGCTAAATAATGGGTTTTTGTAAATTTAACCTGAAAGTATTAAAAAATTATTTGATTTTCAAATTAATAAAATTATGGTGTCAATATTAAATGGGCAAGATTAATCTGATCAACTTGCAAATAGTCGAATGTTTCGTGTTTTGCAAACCAAAGTTTTCTTGGATAAAAAGGGTTTAAAAATCAACATTAGTCTAATTTTAAAGGTCTTTTTATGGTTATAGTATTTTTTTTCTTGTTACAGATTGCAGTAGCTATGGCCTCGTACTTGATGATCCTAGTCCAGTTCGAAAATAGTCAAAAAAAACCCTGAATATTAAAATTATAGCAGTATATAATATAAAATATAAAAGTTTTAAAATTTACTCCTTCTCATTAAATAGCAAAAATATTTTCTTTTTAATACGTTTTCTGCGAATAAACATGTACAATGAATACTTAGTTATAAGGTTGTATAGAAAATAATAACTGCTCAAATTAAACATTCTGATATGAATCTAGTACCTTGATTTGCTAATTTCATTCAGTTTATGTGACGGAACGAGACGGTAATAGTAGCAAGATGATGATAATTGAAGGTTGTAGAATAACAGACCTACAATTTTTTATCGCAATGAACCTAACGTTACCGGAGCATAATAATAATGATCTATAATCACGTTATTGAAGTGTAATTGCAAATCCATTAAAAAATGTATTGGGTCAAAATAACATTTTAATACATGTTTAGTATACGGAACTAAAATAAAGTCATTCAGCCTGTCTGTTTGCTTATTCTGACTAAATTGATAGAAATAATTATGTCATACAACACGCTTTACCTATTAAATATTAATACGTTGTTGTATAAAAAGCGGCAACAAGCAAAAAAATGTTCGCTATTCCTGCCGTACTGATAGGTATGTATTTAATTATAGTTTTATGTAGATAAACATCGACAGTAAATAAATAAATAACAAAAACGAGACAATCGGCAATGAAATGCAATATTTAACACAGGTATTTCCGAGTAGAGCTATATTCGTGGCACAATCATGGTTTCGATTTGGCGAAAGTACTTTACGAGTAAAAACCACGAATTAACACTGCTCGACTTATTTAAACCTGTATACGTCATATTGTCTTATATGTGGCTTTTCCCATACAGCATTAATTTTAAAAAGAAACGAAATTGTGTTATTGTCGTACCAAAGAGCATTTACTTGAATATTTTTTGTGCGATTTGTGTGTTAGTTGGTTTACTCGTATTCGGAGTTTTACATGTTATCGAATTACATAACATCGCAGTGATAAACCGTGGAGTGATCATTTGCGCCAATTATATATTGGAAATGTTAATTACGTTCATGTGTTGTATTGCCGGTTACGTTTGTATTTATTATTATAGACATAAAATTGTGAATATATTAAACGCAATAGCATCGACGTGGACGGAATTACCTGTAACTCAAAATGACATACTGGAACGGCTGAGGTTTCAAATGACGTTTTCATTTTCAATTATCATGCTAACAATACTCATTTATACAGTATCTACGTTTGTAGTTGAAGAAAGGCTCTGGAAGAAGTTACTTGAAGTAATGACATTTATAATACCCCAAATATTACAAGTGTCTGCATTGATGTTTTATTTTGTGTACGTCTTGATGCTAGTTGCATTACTCGCAAATATTGAAGTGGTTCTTAAGTTGCTAACCAAAGAGAAGTCTAAAGAGATTTTTGCAGGTTCTATTAGAAAAATAAAACCAAAGGCGCCCATGATCGATATTAGAAAAGTCGAATCGGTGTTTGTGAAAACGTTTGAGGTGAAGCGAGAGATAAACGATTTGTTTCAAGCATTCTTGATGATAACGTGTCTTCAAAGCTTTCATTCCGTCATAAGTGAGGCACATTTAGTTTATCACGGACTTATTAGGACCAAAACGCTCACGTCCGTAGGCCTTGTGCAGACAATTTTTTGGAGCATCTATCAATTAATGAAAATGTACCTTTTAACATACTCTGGAAAACATTTGAGTATGGCGGTGAGTTATTGAAAAGTATGATTTTTATAACATAACAACATCACGCCCATAATCCCCGAAGGGGTAGGCAGAGTCAAAGGGGCAGCAGGCCCCTTCAACCACATTCAGATTTTATTAAGCAAACAATAATGTGTTATCTACACGCTTGTTTATCTACACAAGTGAACCTCACGACAAGCTTTTATATCTTAAAAAATGTGTAATGGCGATATAAGTTGATAGTAAAATTTTTAAGTAAACATTTTTTTTTAACGTATTTAAATAAAAGTTTTATTTTTAAAAAGGTATTTTACATAAAATTTTTGATTACATGAAAATCACAAAAAAATTGCCAAAAACACCGTTTTTCAAGACATAAGTTGCCATCTAAGAATCCAAATCTACGATCTGCGTATTTGATATAATACGTAGATGTATGTATCAGATATTCATATTTGAGTATGTAATTGGTTGTCTCGTATCAGAGCAAGCATGAAAGAAATACTAATGAAGAATTATAACAAATTTCTAGTTGAAATTTTTTATTGTGTATTTTGTATAAAGATATATGTATAAAGATGTTACTAGTATATTCCTCTATAAATCGTCTACTTTAAAACTACATCATAATGTTTCCAGATCAATAAAATAGGGCTGACATTACACAATATTCCCACTGAAAACAAAGACGAAATGCAGTTGACAGAGGTGATTAAATACTTTTTCTATATGTAGTATTTTACATATTTTTTGCTAAATAAAATTTAAAAACAATAAATACTTACTACCTAAGTATCATACACAGAACATAGAAACCTTTTCTATGTTCTGTGGTACCATAGCTAGTGCTACGGGGTTCATATGCTATCGAGCCTTTTAATTTTCAGTAGTGGGCAAACATCCTATCTACATAGCTATGTAGATAACATATGAACCTGCTGAAATTGCATATGAACCCCGTTATATTCTTGTGTAGAAATTGTATGAAGAAGACAATCCACAATCCTTTATAAAACAATACTTAATTTATTTATGCATCAACTTTTTAAGTTATATTGGAGACCTTAACTGATGATGAGCCTTTCGGATCATCGTTTGCTCGAATATTTAATTATGACCATCTCAACGCTTTACTAGCCACAAATTGATTTATGTACAGACGACAGCACATCAGACTATCCACTTAGGACTTTGCACCGCCCTTATGTTGGGAGTATAAGCGCTAATATTGAACTGCAAGTGGGTAACTTGCTGTTGACCATACTTCCACATAAACTTTTATTGAACAAAAAAATATAACTATCTTTTCATTTTGCAGATACAACATTTCACTACACTGTTATCGTACCAGGCTACTGATATGACTGTATTTGGATGTTTCTCCCTTGACGGCAGTTTCATTTTTAACGTAAGTTGATCTTCCAATATTTTTTATTAATTTATTTTATTTTAAGGCAGCTGATAAAGCCATTAATAGATATTCTTTCTTCGTTACAGATGGCAGTATCTATGACCATGTACTTGGTAATTTTGGTCCAGTTCGAAAATAGCGAAAATAGTGAATAAGATTTAAATATGTCACATGTAATCTTGAAGACTTATAAATTACCTTCATGCACTTAAAAAAATTAAAACATATTTTAGTCTGTTATTTATTTTACATACTACTTCTGCGAATAAATACGTTTACCTAATATAAAGTTATAGGTAACTGATGTTTGGAAATTTAATAAAATGAAAACCGCCCTTTTATATTGAATATTTCATTGTCAACAGCCATATATTAATTTACATATATATTTTTGTTATAATAGAATCATGTAATTTGCTAATGAGTGTAGTTAAAGGGACCTGCTGCCCCTTTGACTCTGCCTACCCCTTCGGGGATTATGGGCGTGATGTTATGTATGTATGTAGTTTACTAATAATCCAATGTTTATTCAACGTGTAAAAAGTAATTACTTTTGGCGAGGCATGTAAATAGCCTTGGACGCGTATGTAACTCGTATAAAGAAGAATAAGTAGACGAATGAGGTCAGAAGGGTCGGAGAAAACCCGAAATGCAACCCCCGAAAACAGAAAGCCACTTACCTCGGACGAGCAGCCCAGGGTTGCCTTCGCTAAATCTCAGCGCCGCCGAAAGCTCGCACCATTCTGCCGCGAGCTATCTTCATAATGCAACATGTCGATCTTCGGAAAAGTCTCCGGCGGTTTTGCAGCAATTTACAAAAGTTCGAAGCAATTTTCAATGATATTTATGGAATTAAAGAATATTTTCTTATGACGCAATTGATACTGTGGTAGATATGAGCAGAAAAAATAACGATATTCATTTTTTTTTTCACCATTGAATGTCGTGTCTTTTTTTTTTAAGCGATGTGTGGCGTGTAATCGGCCAGTACAGGGTGCGCAAGGAGGTACCTAAGCACTAGCGAGCCTATGACTATTTGGTTGAGGAAGTGCTTCCAAACAGCCTCCGGGATGTAATGTCGTCAGTATATTTAACGTGATAGGTTTATAAAAGAAAAACAAAAAATGATATATTGAGGAGTGAATACATATATGTATAACTATATGAGAATTCCTAGACAACCTCTTTATATTGAAATTGATGCATTATAATTAATTTAATTTTTAAGTAAGCCACATCGAACACATTATGTTCTAAACATTGGTAGGTAATTAAGAGCTATAATATTTTCATACTTCCATCAAAATCGGTTTAGCCATTTTGGCTATTAACCGGATCAGACAGACAAAAATATAAAAAACATTGTGATGTAAGTAGGTACCGTTTACCTGTATGTACTTGCATATGCTGTTAATTAATAATGAACATAAACTGTTTTTTTTACCATTATAAACAAGTAAATTTATATGCATTAATGGACTGATTTTAGATATCAAAATTACTTATATTCTTAATGCAAATTCTGGAGCCAGAAGGTTAATGTGTTGGTCTCGGAAAAGATGATTGGAATAAAATTAAGTTAATGGAAATGTTGAAGAAGTCTTATAACTATGCTAGGGTGTTAATATAAAAATATATCAAAATAACCCTTTAATACCTATTACCTTGTGTGATATAAATACACGTACTTCTTAGTGAACATATTTAAGCGTATTAACAAATATCCGGGTGACCTCAAAACGACCTTGCGGACCGGACACTTTCTACCTAGTTTGATTTTCTAGTTTGGTTGACTACCAAACTTGACTGTTACAAAATATCGTCAGAAAATAAGCATTAAATATTAATTACATTTAAAAAAAAGTTTCGTAAGTAGATCAGTTTATTGTTCAATTGAATTACAGATAAAAGAGTCGTGAGTTCAACTCCAATTTTAGATATCAAATTGTGATTTTTCACAGTGATACTTACTTTATGTAGAGCGAGGAGTATTCAAGGAGTTATAAATAAATTAAATAAATGCTCAACAGTACTTTTTAGGGTTCCGTACCTAAAGGATAAAATGGGACCCTATTACTAATACTCCACTGTCCGTCTTTCCATCTGTTAGGCTGTATCTCATGAACCGTGATAGGTGAGACTTGAAATTTTCACAGATCAAGTATTTCTGTTGCCGTTCTATCAACAAATACTAAAAAACCGATTAAAAAAAATATTTAAGTGGGCTCCCAAACAATAGACATGATTTTTTGTCGTTTTTATAGATAATGGCACGGAACCCTTCGTGCGCGAGTCCGACTCGGACTTGGCCGGTTTTTTTTTTCAGTATATATTATAGAGCCTTTTTGACAATTACTTCAGCTACGCGATTGGTTTGAGTGCGCTCAAACCAGCCAATATTCTGTGAAGGTTAGATATAATTGAACACAATAAAACTTAAAACATTCGTCGTTCAATAAATCTATACATATAAATTAAATTATAGTACCAAAGTAACGCCTTATTACTGAATACATATGAATATGTACAGTAGATGGCTACTTATGTTACTAATCTATGTATACTTCTATTAAAAATATAACGTTAATAAATATTTTCTGTTTACTCTGTCATACGGCTAAAATATAGTCGCTGTAATTAGGTACATTTACAGGGGTAGGCAGAGTCAAAAGCGCAGCAAATCCTTTTAACTACATTCAGCCAAAAATAAAACTGGGCTGCGTTAGATGGAAAATTGTGAAAAAATATTGATAAGTGGCTAGCACGTCGCCTACACAATCACATACCCAAAACCGTCTCCTTTTACGACATGCTAGGTAAGGAACTCAGTTGACACATTATTTTTAAGTCCAAGACCAACATGAAAAATTCCTCTTGTCCATCTAATATCTGGCTACGTTAGTGTTGCTATCGCATACATTATACTATACATTGTTGCCGTCTTACCGAACTATGAGAGTGAAAGAACAGAGAGTGCACCTGTGTTTGCGCAGATACTTGTGCACTATAATATCTCCTGCGTAGTGGGCTAATTCTCGTTGAGATAGGCCACTATCGGAAATCGATTCGAAGGATATTATTTATACATACGAATAACTTCGTCCCCAGAACAGACTAACGAATGTATGACAGCGCGTTCATGCATCAAGTGATCAATTACGTGACGATTAGCGCCGTTGCGGATTTAGTTACACTACATAACCCGCCACGGAGGCTTGCGCACGCCTGAATGACACGTGATATTGTGAAACGGACTAATTTGTCTCAATGAGCGAGTGCTATGCCCAATTTAATGTGGTTATCTAAATACAAAGAGCAGTGGTAGCTCTATGGTAAAGAGAAATTTGAGCCTTTGTATTTTTTTATGAATATCGGATCATATACACAGATCACACGGAGATATAAGAATCAACAGCAGTATCACAAATATATGTTAAAATATTAGATAGTAACACCCAGACATTTAACAAACTATGAGCGTATTTATACCTACTCTTAACTCGAAGGTGAGAACAAAAATCGTGAGGAAATCTGCACGTAAATTTTTATAGCTATTTAACAATGAGGCGATTGGTCTGGTTCCTGTTGGCTTACGAAGGTTCGATTTTGACGTAAAATACCAAGAAGACTACATCCATACCCAGGAACATAGTTCTAGCTGTCCTTAACTAGGAAAAGGACGTAACGCTAAGAATAAGAAATGTATACATAAGTATATACAACAAAGAATGTACCCAAGAGACGTAATCTAATCACTCAGGGGTGGAAATCGAATACTAATTATTTGAAAAATACTATTTATGCTGCATATTATATACTCTAATTTATGTATATACCCGGCATAAAAGTCAGTTATTTCGATGTAACTTGGAGAGAAGCAGAGAATAATAAATAAAATCTTAGTCTAGTGTCAATATTAACTATTCTGACTAAATTTACGCCATTTCTCTAACGAGGTAGGCAAAAAGAAACGAACGCCATATGGCATAGTCATTACTTATTCTATTCTCGCCATACCACAACACACACTTTACGCTTTTGCTTTTGATAACAAAAAGATGAATATTCGTTTACACATTAAAAACATTTAGAAATTATCAGCATAGACGATGTAGTGTATTAGAGCAAAACGAGATCACCTTGAAACGCCTACGAGCATATCAGAATATAAATTAAACTGTCTTCTATCAATAATTACAAAAATATTAGTGCACTTTCTAATTTCGACATTCGGCTCGATTTGTCGAAGCCGTGGTTGTGAAAATATTTCATTAACTGATAAAAAAATGTAAAACCAGTACATACATTTTAGGAGTTGATATAATCGACACACACATATTACACAATATAAAATTGGTATTGCTAATTAAAGAGGTTACTAGTGGTGTGTAATGCAAAATGCAATCAATAAATAAAACATTTCCTGATATATTACCAAAATAGGACCGATTTTGATAACCCGTTGCATTTCGTAAGCATGGCTACTCTACACAGGTCAACAAAATTGTTTGTAAAAATCGTTAAGCCAATACTTATACGCAAATCTTAGATAATATATGTGTAGTGCTAAAAATTTATTTTACATACATAGGTTCATAAAATCACGCCCATAATCCCTGAAGGGGTAGGCAGAGTCAAAAGGGCAGCATGCCCCTTCAACCACATTCAGCCAAAAATAAAGCCGGGCTGGGCTAGATGAAAATTGTGAAAAAGCAGTGACAAGCGGCTAACCTGTCGCCTACTCAATCACACACCCAAAACCCGATATACCATTAGTCGCCTTTTACGACATGCTAGGCAAGAACCACAGTTGGCATATTCTTTTTAAGTCCCAGACCAACATCGGACAGTGGGCTGGGTTGGATGGAAAGCTGTGAAAAGGGAGTGACAAGTGGCTAGCTCGTCGCCTACTCAGTCACATACCCAAAAGCCCGTAAACCATAAGTCGCCTTTTACGAAATGCTAGGTAAGAACCACAGTTGGCACATTCTTTTTTTTTTTGTCCCAGATTAACATGGGCCAAGTCCCAGACCAACATGGGACAAAAAATAATTTTAATATGTATAATTATATTTTCTGTTACCTGTACTTCTCTCAGTACGTTTAGATTTAAAATATGTATGTTTTTAGTTATTATGTAAGAAATTAATAGGTGGTATGACTTTTTAATAACTTTGTCAAAATCAGCGCCACACTCCGCATAATTCAGAATAAGAAGAAGAAGTCTTAATCAATAATTAAATAAATACAAGATCATATCACCAAATAGCTCGATGGCGCATTTGGTAGTGACCCTGCCCTATGCACCAAGAGTTGTGGGTTCGACCCAGGGCAAACATTCGTGTGATGAATACTTGTGTTTGTTCTGTGTCTGTGTGTTAATATCTGATATTTAAGTATATATTTGTAATAACACTGTTAATTCTGATACTCGTAACACAAGTGCTTAAGCTACTAACCTCGGAGTCAGATCAATTTAGGTATGTGATGTAGTCGGATATTTATTTATTTATAAAAATTTCGAACTACTTTTATCGTTAACTCATCTTATTATCTATTCAAAGATTTTACAAAAAATGCTAGTATTTCATATAATGTTATGTACATTATATAGGTACTTAAAATAAGCAAAATTACGATATTCCACTATTAAACATCCAGATTTCAAGTAATTGCATTAAATATTATCTTATGACGTATCGATCAAAACTACCCTAAGGCATATATTATATATGTCAACATTTCGTTATTAGTGACTTCATGTACGGCGATTTCAAGAGACATTCCATACCTATTACAAGAAAATGTATCACTACCGCCTATGGTTATTTAAATCACATGATATTACGCTGAGCCGGATTACAAAATTATGTGTTGAACGTTACATATTTACCGCACGGCGATCTAATCAGCCTTAGATCTAGTTTCCGCCAAATGTTTCCTTTCATAACTCTAATGATAAATGTATAATCAAGGAATGATTTTTATTTCCTATTTAAGCAACCCAACCCCGCAGTCACATCAAGCTTTTTATCTTACCTGCATGAAATACTGAACTCATTCTGCCTAAACCTAATACAAATCTTTGCCATATAAAATACTATATACCTTAAATTCAGCTTACCAATAAAGACTTAATAAAGTTATATCCCATTTGTCAAGAATCAAGACTCCAATTAAAATTTTGTGACTCCAGGAGTATGATCCCGGTTTGGCGAAACTGGACATGGTAGTAACATTGTGTAGTTGTAAGTACCTGTCTGAAATCACATAGGTACATATAAGGAAATGCAAAGAGTTTAAAATTACTTTTGAGGCACACACATAGCTTTAACTTTAAAAAATATTTGGGTCTCGAAACTATTACAAAATGGTAAATTAGTATTAGGCACTACTTTTACTTCATAACATTCCTTGGAGGCTTTGGCGCCTATGAATTAGTTATTGCTAATTAGACTGCATATTAAAACATAAAATTAAACGAAAACGATTTGTCAAAAATAAAGTTACCGAAGTAAACTTCTTTCATCGACATCACCGAGAACAATGTAGGAGCTTCGAGGGGTATACATACAACGGCCACTCCATCTTGGCCGGAAAGGGGACTTTTTACACGAAGGGCCCCCGAATGGAGTGACGGAGCGCATTCCTTCTACAAAAAAAAAGTTGCCATTAAATGAAAAGATGTTGCCACCGAATAAGTTATAATTAGCTTAATTTAGACTTCTATGTGGTTCTTGCAGTCTGAACAATTCTCGAGACTAAGTGAGCAACTCGATACAAGTAAAAGTTACTCCACAATTTTTTTTAATTAATCCACTTGATACCAAGGTCGCGCTTATGACTGGCTTTCAGTTCACCGACAATCGATTGAATAATTCGATTATGGTCGTGCGCTGATATCATAACTTGACAAAGCGATTTAGAATGACTTTTGAACTTTAAAAGTTAATTTATTTAAGACATGCTTCCGCACGTGGTTTTGCTTATACGGTTATCACATTGGCACAAAATATATTACATACATAACTTCACGGCCGTAATCCCCGAAGGGCAGAGTTAAAAGGACAGCAGGCCTCTTTTACCACATTCAGCCAAAAATGAAACTGGGCTTGGTTAGATGGAAAATTGTGGAAAAATTGTGACAAGTGGCTAGCTCGTCGCCTACACAATCACATACCCAAAACCCGATATTACTATTAATCGCCTTTACGACATGTTAGGCATGGAACACCGTTAGCAAATTATTTTTAGTTCCATATCATCATGGGTTCAACAAAATATACATGTTTTTAAATACCACGATGCTGGAAAACACTATATATTTAAGTCACAGGGACATTATTTTTACAAATAATATACACGTTGCCAGTCTTCTAAACATACTATGTACCTTTTACAAGCATCAGCAGGGAGTTCGTTGGCGGGAGATATTCCTCTCAAACCGTCAACATAAAAAGTGCGTAAGGAAATCATGTCTATCGGGGCAATGGTTGACGGTAAGCAGAATTTGACTATAATTCCTCTTTATCAATAAAAAAACAATGATTAAAATTAATGACGTAAAAGTTTACTTGGTAAGAAAATGTGTAATACAACCACTTTATTGTAAATCTATATATTACACCTAAAATATTTTCTTTATATAGGATTTAAAGAACTAAAGCATGTAAAGCTTACCGGCATAAATTTTATTCAAGTAAACAATCCCTCAAAAATCACTTACAATTCGTCAGACAAATAAAATTAAGAAAAGACCTAACCTTTCTAGGAGCCTATATTTCACCAGAAACCAAATTCAATCGACATCATCGCACAGACCATCTCGAAATCAATGAAAAGGCATCACTTGCACAACCATGACTAAAGGGATCTATTTCAGCGCGAGCCGACGCGGCGCCTGCGAATCGAGTTATTTCGTCAAAAAATGAATGATTTCGCATTTAGACGATGAATACCATCGACTAAGTGTATCAAGGCCAATTGGTAAAATGCTTCATTGCTGGCCATAATTTTGATACAGAGTCGGAATTGAAATAGTCTATTGTTGATTGGTAATCCGAACTATGAAATCTTAAGTCACTATTATCTGGAACTTTTGGGTAATCTGTAGTCCTACCTGACTGTTTCTATGCTGACATTTATTTTAATTTTGTTTTTTTTTTCTTTTAATAAATTTAATAAAGTATTAGAATATATACATATAAGAATCCTGATACTTAGTAAAAACATACGTTAATGAAAATATTAATACAGAGATACATGTACATGTGTATAGAATAAAAATATCTACCTCTTACTGGTTACTTTTCTAGCTATTACCATATTGTAGAAATGACGAAGTTGTTTATAAAAAATACATTTTTAATTTTAAATACTGGCTATAAATTAAAAAAAAAGGGAGAAAATTCTTTTTACTAATGTAGCTTAAGCTAAATAAGGAAATTAAAAAGGCAGACTTAAAATAAAATAAAAATGACACATTTTGTATTGTCAAAAGTGCGAAACGTTCTAAAAATAGTCTAAGTAGGACTTATGTGGTGTATTCTGTGTATATTAAAGTAAAACAAAAAAGAGTCAAAAATTCATACCATGCGCAGTGCACGCTACCTCAAAAATGCTGATCACCGCTCAAAAAACCGTGGCAAGCCATATCAAGGCCGACGAAGGCGGAATCTGTTAAAAATGTAGCAATCATTACGTAAACGCGAGAAAGCTGCGTGTGAGTTTGGGAAGCGATCCGAGAGCGGAATGCCGAAACAATGCGAGCAATGAATTCGTTCACAGCCTAGGGTTGCCAGAAATGAGTAAGATAAGTACCTTTTATTTTTTATTTTCTTATATAGATGGACACGATAGCAGAACAGTAGAAAGCAAGTGGTTATTTGTTCTATTCCATTCTATTAAACCGGCAGTGGCAAATTTCAATGATATTTTAATGGGGATCGAACCCACGACTCTTGGTGCATGGAACAGGGTCACTACCGAATGCGCCAACGAGCCAGTCAAAATCTAATGACAACGAAGAAATTACACCTTTAATATAAAACGTCGTAATATAACTGTAACTGTAATATAAACCGAAAAACTAAGAAAGACTAAAATTGGTTTCTGACGAAACGCTTGGTCTAGCTAGTGATTAGACATCCTTGGCATGAAACCAAAGGCCACGCGTTTCAATCCCGCTGGGGTGTGTGATCCTGTGTATGATCCTTTACACGTTTGTGAAATTTGGGCTTGAAAAGTATGTGTATAATATAAAAGTTGTCAACCCTAACAGTTTTATCTCAGTGCGGATGTAAATGATTTAATTGCGTGCTGCTATGACGTGCCACATGCGTCATTTGAATTTTAAAAAAGTCCCATTTACTGTGCCTTGCAGCTAAAAAGAAGAAAATATTCGATTCAGAGGCTATAATCGTAATTATTTGCGTACAGATATTAAGTCAATTTACTTAAACTTATAATAAAGCTTTAATGATAAATACTGCCTACAGCGCCTGACTAGAAATGACGTATTATAGTAAGTTTATAAAATGAACTAACTTAGCCATGAAAATCACCAAGCATATTGTTTAACATAATAATTATCACCAAACTCATGAATCACATCGCTGACAGTTATCGAAACTATTCAATGGGCTACACAAGTGAGCTAACTACCTCCATTTCATGGTCAATGCTCTCAAATGAGCTCCCACACCATTTCAGCTAACTCACCACTGACACAATGGATTATATGACAGTGAAGCTTTTTGTTATAATCTTGTTTGTCTTTAGCTAAACCCAATCTACGTTTTTATTTAAAACTAGCTGTGCCAGCGGTGTCACCCGCGTTTATGGTTAATATTATAAAGACTATTTCCGTCATACATGATTTCTATGTAACTTTAACCATTAAGGCTGCACACGCGACGGAAGCTTAACAAATGGAGTAACTTCTTCCGTTTTCCCAACATTTCCCTTCACTACTCTGCTCCTATTGATTGTAGCATGATGAAAAGTATACTATAACCTGCCCAGGAGTATGAAGAATAATTGTACCAAGTTTCGTTAAAATCCGTCGAGTAGTTTTTGTTTCTATAAGGAACATACAGACAGATAGATAGACAGACAGACAGACAAAAATTTTACTGACTGCATTTTTGGCATCAGTATCGATCACTAATCACCCCCTAATAGTTATTTTGAAAATATATTTCATGTACAGAATTGACCTCTCTACAGATTTATTATAAGTATAGATTTCTCGTTATTTGACTTGCCGGATCAGATTACGGCTGGCTTTTAAAATCTATACATATAATAAATCTGTAGAGAGGTCAATTCTGTACATGAAATATATTTTCAAAATAACTATTAGGGGTGATTAGTGATCGATACTGATGCCAAAAATGCAATCAGTAAAATTTTTGTCTGTCTGTCTGTCTGTATGTTCCTTATAGAAACAAAAACTACTCGACGGATTGTAACAAAACTTGGTACAATTATTCTTCATACTCCTGGGCAGGTTATGGTATACTTTTCATCACGCTACAATCAATAGGAGCAGAGTAGTCAAGGGAAATGTTGGGAAAACGGGAGAAGTTACTCCATTTTTTAAGCTTCCGTCGCGTGTGCAGCCTTAATGGTTAAAGTTACATATAAATCATGTATGACTGAAATAGTCTTTATAATATTAACCTTAAACGCGGGTGACACCGTTGGCACAGCTAGTTGTAAATAATTATAATGACAAGCTCGATGGCGCATACGGTAGTGACCCTGCCCCATGCGCCAAGAGTTGTGGGTTCGATCCCCACCCTGGACAAATATTCGTATGATGAATACTTGTGTTTGTTCTGTGTCTGGGTGTTAATATCTAATATTTAAGTATATATTTGTAATACTAGCTTCTGATATCCGTAACACAAGTGCTTTTAAGCTGCCTACCTCGGAGTCAGATCAATGTATGTGATGTAGTCTGATATTTATATTCATTTATTTATTTATTATACTGTCTTTTTTTCATCTATATTAACCAGGGTGATTTGGGGTTAGTATGGCCCATTTTCTAAATATATATTTTGGTGTAAAATCTTTTTATAAGACGATAGCAAATAATCTATTCTGTAAACAAATGTAATTATACAAATTACTTAAACTATCTTACAGAGGTTAAAACAATTAAAGCTAATAAAGCTTAGCTAAGTATGAACCTAATATGCGGTCGCACGCGACACTCGCTTCTTAAACCAATTACCTAGAAAACAGTGGTTATATACTACTGACTATACATAATATAAAAATAATATTTATCTTTTACGATCAGAAAACGGAATAATTTTATGAAAAAAAATCTTTGAATTTTAAAGTAACACTAGATTCTCTAATCTTTTTTAAAAGATCGTAATCACTTTAGGTACATTATGTAATTGTATTTATATGTTACTAACTTTATGACATCATGAAGGATTTTTGACCCCCTATTTGGTGACATCAATTAAATCAATTGAGTTGCGTTTCAAACAAACTTTAATCACTGTCAATAATTGAAAATTATTTTTTCATTATCGCCAACCTAAACGGTATACTATTTACCTACTGTCACTTTGCTTATACTGTGCATTAAGTCACTAATTTCCATGGGAGTGGTAACATTGCTCAGTACATAAATCACTTAATTTCCTTTAGTTACCGCAATGGTATGTTAATAGTTCCATGTCAGGGTCGAAAAAAATTAAACTGTAGGTCAGACTTGTTCTAAAGAGGTCATGTTAATGTTTTAATTATTTAAAACGTTGGAAATGCTCCGGAATGCTATTTATTATAATATTTGTTATTGTGTGGTCATCCAATATTGAGAAGAACCTGTATCAAGATGTTTGTCACAAAATTGAGGTCTCTGACACCAATTCAACAACTGCAATGTGGTCATCCAATATTATGGAGAACCTGTATCAGGATATTTGTGACAAAATTGAGGTCTCTGACACCAGTTCAATGACTGCAATATTGCGGAAGAGTTGGTAATATTTTTAACATTGATCATTGACGGCGGTCAGATTTGCTTATATTGCAATTAAATTACGTGAGGTACCTACACGCTAAACTATTCATCTTGATCTAATGGTTGAATACGTTCTTTGATTTCTAAAAATCTCAGGAATACCTGGTGCTTAGATTTAAACTAACAACCTCACGTTATGGCTTCAATCTTAAATCTGTAGTTTGTTCCTTTTTATTGATTGAAGGCTATTCAGTAGCCTGCATTGGCTCTGAGGTAGAGTCAGTCTCTTCACACACACAAACACTTTATACCTAATTGATGACAAGCTCGATGGCGCATTCGGTAGTGACCCTGCCCCATGCGGCAAGAGTTGTGGGTTCGATCCCCACCCAGGACAAACATTCGTGTGACGAATACTTGTGTTTGTTCTGTGTCTGGGTGTTAATATCCAATATTTAAGTATATATTTGTAATACCACTGTTGTTTCTGATATCCGTAACACAAGTGCTTAAGCTACTTACTTCGGAGTCAGATCAATGTATGTGATGTCGTTGAATATTTATTTATTTATTTATTTAATTTTTAATGACTCAAATGTGTTAAATGTGAGTTATGAGCGTATAACTTCTTGGACTCTGCCTAACTATTTAGGTATTGTAGGCGAGATGCTACGCATGTATGTAGTGTGTATATATACAGAAATTCATAAAGTAAAAAATGCATTCGGTAATTGCCTCTAAAATTATAATCATTAAGTTTTTCGTTTTTGCTGTCCACCTATTAGAAATATAATTAAAAACAGCAAAAAATACAGCAAGCTTATATCAGAGTAACTAGCAGATAAAAACTAAAAATCATTTTATACTATTTCGCAAGGTAAGACTTGCTTGAAATTAAAGGCTACTTTTCTGTCTGTCATTTTTATAATAATGCCGAGCAATTTGTGCTAAAAAGGAAATCCTTTGTTTTTTAATGTAACAGCGTCGGTATGCTACGGAGTTGAATATCCGTTCCGAATGATTGCGTAATGTGAACAAATTTAACGTAGGAAGGTCAATCGGTTATGCCTTATGGTAATAAAATTGAATAAGTACGAGTTACATTGATGCACTTAGAGTTCTGTACTTTTTTTTTAAAGCAGTGTTTCAATGGATAAGTAGACGGACCGGACGATTTTTTTTAATTACAACTTTAAAAAAAGTTTGAAAGCTGGTCGCATAATGTACACTACATGTAAGATGCAAATTTATATTTCTAAATAAACTTTTACACCACGTCAACAACTACATTCCCTAAATTCGACTATTTGTTAAAATGAATGGTAAATTTTCGAGTTATTTCTTTTTATATAAATAGTACATATAGTAAAAAAAGAAATAAGTCTCTAAACGCATATAAATGAAGATATTTAAAAATACACTACACTAATATGCAAACGGACAAACGAATAGCCAGTAATGAAGTAAAAGACTACATTGGTTAGTTAGTACCGGTCAGACACGGAACCCTAAAGAACCTGTTAATGCCAAGACAGGCTGGAGATAAATCTCTGGCCACACGAAAGAGATTGGAATAATTATTACCTGGCCACATTGTTGCCGACTGCGCAGTTCCGAGCAAATTCTAGAGCGTGGTCGTACTCTGAAATATGGTGGGCGAAGTATGAAAACACGTTTAGTGTAATATCGTAACCCGCCTACTCGATCGTTACGCTTAAGTTTAAACTTAAGTTTTCATTTAGACCCCGATTTTAACTAATACTCCGTTGGTTTGTTCGTTCCCTCTTGGTGACTTGCTTCGTCAACTGATCTTGATAAAGTCAGTAACATTCCCTATAAAATGGTAAAGTACATATAGGCTGCGTTAAAACTAATTGTCTTTGGTTTCCGGAGCTTAGTTGGCATACTCTAGTAATTTTTTTTCATGAGACTGAGGGCCCTAAAAATTCCGCTTTACCAGCTACATATATCGAAGACAATTAAACAGTACTAACCTAGGTTTATGGCGCGTAACCATTGCCCTGGCTTAAAAAGTAAATGTAATACATAATGCAATACCGTTTGTGAAAAAAAAATCTACATTATCTGCTTTTAAAGCAATCAGATTTCAAGTCCCACGACCTTCGACGTGGACAAAATCGCGACCAATTTAACATTACTTACATTTAATCCAATCTACATTATTTTATTAACGCATTGTTCCTCACAAAAGTTAATGGTACAATTAAAATTAATAATACTATTCAATTTTACTCAGCAATTACTCGTTTAATGCGATATAAAGGTGAAAACTCATCGTAGTGGTAAACCCAAAACAGGTATAGTGTGAGAGTCGTGCGTCAAAAACAATACGGCTTTTGTTTTAGTAAAAAGTTTATAATTAGTACGGGCATTACAACATGTAGATGTGAAAAGATTAAATCCGAAAAGGAAAGTGAAACTAAAAAGTTTTGAAATAAAACGACTCGTCTGATTGTGGGATGTTCCGCAATTACTGCATTTGTATCATTGTTTTATTACGCGTAATCATTTTGTGTTAACACAGTGCACTTAAACATTTCGAAAAATTCAATTTTGCCAGCAACAGTTACTTACGTACAAACCCAAATAAATATTAGCATTATTCACTTATTGGTGAAACATGAAAATATTGTTATTTATACAATAATTTTGATACACGCTCACATTAGTGTTAATTTTTATGCACTAACAATTTTGCAACTCTATATTGACCTTAATGCACAAAGTATATGTACTTTAAGTAGTAAGTGATTTGAATTCTTGCAAAATGTAATAGGTACCTATACATATATAACCGGCCAATATTTTGTTATCAGAGATTGAAGTAACGAAGTTTGATGAAAAACTTTTATATTTAACGCTAGGCAGACACAGATGAAATTCCACTAAAAAAGCATGATAACATAATATTTAAATTAGTCATATCGTACTTGTTGCTATGCAATGTAGGTATACATTTTTGTAATTCAATATGACTAGTTGTAGGTTTATAACGAAAATTTAATCGCTAAAGACCCAATTAAATACCCAGTAGGTAATTAATGGATAAGACTTTCTTTACACTCACTGATTTGTTGCTGTCAGTAACTAACCATTCTACAAAATTTATATTTCAAATAACGTACCTACTGTACCGTTATCTGTATTGTTCACGGCATGTAACAAAACACCCTCACTTAAATTACTGAAAAGCCTAGAAAGTGCCTGTTCATTATCATAAGAATGTAAACTAAAGACCATTGCACACTCCTGCGCAGCGGGCGACCCTACAAATTGATAGCATCTGACATGAGGAAGCAAACGCAGTAGGCGGCCGAGAACACCTAAGGAGGAATTGAATTTTATCGTTAAACACATTAGTCATGATAACAGGAGGAGCTTGTAGGGCACCATGAACCCTCCAGGCGATGCGTGATTAAGGATACCTAGCACTTAATAAACATTGTTGAATATCAGTACACATTGACAGCCAGACACTTCTATGTAAAGCCTTTTAAAGGCATCGATAAAACCTATGAAAAATTAAAGCAAGACTTGACCACACCTGTTTTATATTGTACGAGTATATGGAGAACAACAACAGTTTTAATACTAGAAATAAACACAAACTTGCTGTTCCAAACCATAGACTCCAAAAGAGTGTAATTCATTTATTGGTCTAAGTATTAAAATATT
Organism: Glyphodes perspectalis; assembly: GCA_951394215.1. Lineage (NCBI taxonomy): Eukaryota > Metazoa > Arthropoda > Insecta > Lepidoptera > Crambidae > Glyphodes > Glyphodes perspectalis. Next base: position 13,466,698 of record OX596203.1, on the reverse strand, counting down.
TAATAAACTTTCTAAGTCTACTAGTATTACCTTCACATAAGTTCAAATTGTGCATTAAAGCGTTTTTAATGAGAAGTGCTACTAAAAGATTAAAGACTTCTTAAAAAACAAGCATATATGTATAACTTCATAATAAAGTGTCGATCTGCAGTATTCTTACCACGGACTAGTAAAAAAAGCGTGAAGCCACGATTATGCATGTGTAAGTGAGATACTTATGGATACCAGATGTCGGATATCTGTCAGTTGAAGCACTTATTATGTCAATGTGTGACGTAAGTTGCATGTCAAGGTGGAGCACCTGAGGAGCTTCAATGTCTAGTTAGTGGCGCGGAGTCTTTCTTTTTTTACTAGTCCGTGGTTCTTACCTAGTTCTTACCTACATTATAATTTTGGCATTTAAAGAGTAACTAATGAGTTTCTTGCCGGTTTCTTCTCGACAGAGTCTACCTTCCGACCGGTGGTATTTTTTTTCTGTACATAAGTATTAACTATTTATAAGAAGATGGTCCCGAGAAAAGTTTCTGTCTAAGCGCGTTTTATCTTTAATTAACACTCTCGCCTTGTTCAACCTCGAATTGATAAATTTTCAGCATTTTTTTTTTTTATACTTCAAAAGAGAAATCGACATTAGGAAATTTTACTCGCGCCACCTGTTGACGCGTAACCGAAACTACAACCATTATAGTCTATTGTTGAATGAATTAAAAAATACCGTATCAAATAGAGAAATCGCAAACGCATTTTTTGCGGTTTGGAAACGACCGTTATTTACACCATCTGTTAACGGTAATATGCAACTTAATGTATTTCAATCAACCCTATTGAATTAGTTCGAAGTAAGTACTACGGTAAGACTTAAAATAAGCAATGTTTACAGCTGAATTTGTGTACTAAGAAAGTTTGAGAGAGGGAATATCGTAAATTAACATTTGACGTATTATACTTACCTAATATTATAAATGCTAATGTCTGTCTATCTGTTACGATTTCTTCGACAAAATCTGGAACGCCAAAAGATTCTTCTCCTAAAGCGGACATAGACTATCACTTTTCTATTGCGTTTCTATTCTAAAATGCAAGAAATCCATGAACCGTATAATAAAAATCTCTTTAACAAATCCAAAAATTGCGAGTGGAGACATAGGCAAAACCTAATAATTTAGTACTTAAGCAGTCACAAAACAGTCTGTGGCATTTTTAACGAAGGGTTTCCAATTCAAAAGCCGACTTGGGGTATTTTTATTATATGCTGTTGTGACTTAAATGACAAATTAATGAGAATTACAACGGCGTTAAAAAAATTGCAGATAATTAGCGTTCTTTTTCAATTAATCTGGTATAAATGGAAAAAAAGCAATATAAATAAATAATAATAATATTAAATATGTACTCCGGATAGGCACACCAATTCCCTAGCTCCAAACAAAGCTTATAAGCTTGTGCTATGGATACTAATTGAACGGATAGACATACTTAAATAAGTATATAAACATCCATGACTCAAGTACAAATGTCCATGATCATCACTCAAAACTTTTGCCCCTAGCGGGATTCGAACTCGCGACCCTTGATTTCGTGGCCAGGGTCTCTGACCATGCAACGGGCCTGCCTAATTATGAATATACGGCGAAAGTTTTGTTGGTTTTAATTTAAAACATATTAAGGAACACATTCCAATAATTAATTAATTTACAAACGTGTGAATTAAACGTTGTGAGCTGTAAGCATTGAGCAAACAACCTACAGAGTGGTAATATCGTCTAAAAACGTCAGTGATTTGTCACTGACAAAATTCCTTATGGAAACAAACCATTTTTTTGCTTTGGTTTCGGTCCGATATAAATTAACCTTTCAGAATTGTTATTAAAACCGTAACCATTTAAATCGCAACAACTGTAGATGACTTTGACTTTCTTAAACACAACCAGTCTAATAAAAATTACTCTAACAAATAGTTACTTACTCAATGGCTGTAAGCAACACGCTAGCATTATATCAAAGGTCAAACACTGTTTTTGAATACTTCCTCCAACTGTATTTGCGCTTGCGTCGATTCCTATTCCTAGTTATTTAAAGCCTCACGCAACATTGTTGAAGAAAAACGCGGCAACATACCAACTGGCGACGGAATGTGGGACAATGCGCGTGCGTCTAACAAAAGCTTAAGGAAATCAACTATGTGAACATTAGCAGCTAAGTAATTAAAGGACATTATATTATCAGATATTTTTACTAGGCGAGCGTACGGCTTCTCTTGCATGGTTTTCAGTCGGCCGTCAAGCTCTATTCTTCTAAATAGCTATGTATAGTTATAATCTAACTGGTCTGGTTTTTTTAAACGTATGTTACAGTCGCTTCAATGCAGGAACCAGACTCGCTAAGCAGAGTCATGGTCTGAGGGGAGCCCAAATAGAAATTAGGTATCATCTTCTAAGCATGGAAGATGATGAGGTAACTGTTACAAGTACTCCAACATTAGCTGACTACTCAAACTGATTTCACGCCAATTCCCTAGCGGACTCGGAGAGAACCGAGCACCATATGTCACGGTCCTTACGAACCTCTTTTTTGACATCTATAACTCTACTGTTATTATGGCTCCTAACATCATCATCTGTTAACACACGATCAATTTGATCGTGGTAGGTGCTGGCTACATAATAAGCAAATACGTAATAGAATTAAGAAAAATTGCTATGCATATTACATAGCCCTATATGATATAATAATGAGATATGAATCCATTCAGTAACCTTACAATCACAAACTCTTACTCTCAATAATACAATAGTGTAAACAAATTCTACTGAACAATACAGTCAATCTTGCTGATAAGGCAGGTGCACACGGTATTTACAAATGTCAACGATTGACCCCTCAACTCAATGGGCAATGAGATACAGGCCTGCAGGCGCATTTGTAAGTTCACCGTTTACGGCCTAATTTTATGACTGTCAGGCTATTTGGATAGCCTATAAGTTACGAATCGTGGTAATTTTTAATACTTAATTGTGTTTCAATCTACGAATGACAATAATAGTTCTTGTTGTGTATAGTATACACAGCCAGTTTAAAATAAATAAATTGACAACCGGATATTAAAAACTCGGCCACAATGTGCATCGCGGTCCGGTTTTAAAACATTTACGCATACTTAATAAATATATTGAAATAGAATAATATTACAGTGCTGTAAATGTTTTGAAATATGTGCAATATTATAAGTTACATGTAATATTATTCCATTATTTCCATTCGTTTTATTATTAAGTTAAGTGTACACATATACAATATTCATACACATTTTTTATATGTACTACATGTTAAGCGAATGTGACATAATTGCAAAAGTCATTATTTTATGCATGCCTTTCATTATAATTTTATATATTACTTAGTTTCTTACACAAATACACATTACTATAAATGCAAGACCGTAGAGTAATAAACTGAAGAGTTAATGTTTTTTTTATTGCAAAAAGAGCTAATTAGTTCTGAAAGTCAAAAATATGAAATATACAAACCAATTCACAATTATATACTTCATATAGGCATATAAATAGGAATACCAATATATAATTTCATTATTTAGTTTGACAAATTTATTGTTTTTTTTTGGTTTAGTAGCTAGGAGTATACCTAGTTTAACCATACTCAAAGTATCTATATAAAATTAATATAGGTACTATGAATAATCATAAGAATTATGAGGTCCCAACGCAAACGAAGACCAGCGAATGTGTACTATGCACTTTTATAGCCAAGGCCCCAGGAGCCAGGCTAAAAATGCAATAAAGCCACGGTCACGATTACGGACCTACGTAATCGAATAATATCGATAACAAACAGGTTGGACTCAACCGCCCATAGAGTGCCGACGTGATAACGATACAATAACATAATAAATGGCCGTTCGTATCGCCGACATTTTCTACCCTGTGATGAGGTCATTCTTAAATCGCCCGCTCTTGTTAATCAATCGCTAATCCGATTTGATTGTTCCGTTTAGTGATGTGCCGCTACAAGGGAACTAGGTACCTACTGCTCAAGAGTAAAGTGAGATCGTGAAGTACAATCAGCAACAGAAGTAGGTCAACATATTTTCGTTTGTTTTTAGGAATTGAAAATAAATATTGTTAAGCTGTTCAGTTGTCGAACGTAAATACATAAACATGATGTGTTCCACACAAGGTTATAAAACTTCTGCCCGCGACTTCGCTCGCATGGTACATCGATGAGGCATAGCCTATCTATATGTTATTTGGGTGTATGAGCTATATTATTATAAAGTTTAATTAAATATCATTCAGTAGTTTTTGCGTGAAAGAGTAACAAACATCCATACATCCAAATAAACTTTCGCATTTATAATATTATAGTAGGATATTAGGAAGTACCATTTTAAAAGATAGGATATATAAAATCATTTTTAAAGGTCATCTACAAGATATTCAGATAAAGGCAAATTGTATAGCTTTTAATATCTGCATATCTATGCACACTTCTTCTCCAGAAATTGTAATTCTTTCATTGATCGAAGTTAAGCAACATGAAAAAATAAAACGTAGAGCAATTTTGGAAAAATTAAATAAGGCTCACTCATATACGGAAACTCGCTAAATGAAGCAATAAAAGTTTACTGGTTAACTGTGATTGACTCGTTTTAAAAATAAGCTTGGCCAATACAGGTTACGAATCAAATCGATGTTAAATTGCAAGTTAATGTGTGCAAGTAACTTCCAACAATCTCTATTAGGGCTGACCAATTCGGAGTCTTTACAAATCGTTATGTCATCTTTTGTCAGAAGTAATACAAGTAGGTAGAAAGGTAGGGAATTAAGGTAGATTAATAAGATTGATTGAACTGAAGTATGATTTTTGACCTGTCTTTCAACATTCAAGTTGAATAACATAAGTGCGATATTCTTTATGTACTTTATGAAAGGTAAAAGCGTATACGAGACATCATCACGATACAATATTCCATCACTCTTGCAATCCCCAAGGAGTAGCGAGAATCCAAAAAATGGCTCTTTTAACTCAGATTTCATTCAGACAAAAAAAAATGAATGATAGAAAATTGTGAGAAAGTACCTAGCTTGTTGCCCACATCAGATCATTAACTCGAGTTCCAGACTAACATGGGCCTATATGCTATACCTACCACAAAGGATGTTTTTCCATAACTCTTAATTTTGATTTGTTTTTGTGTCCGATATCAAAAGTTCACGGTTTGTGTTCAGGAACTAACTCGAGGCACATCACTAGCCCGCTCTTAACGCGGCCTTTGTCCCCACCATTGTTCTAGCATGTAATAGTTGCCGCCAATACGCGCTATTGAGCCGGTAACCTTACCGAAATTAAGAGCACGGCATTCGGCGCGGTAGTGACGGCGACACGTTTCCTTGGCACGGAGAAATTGAGATTCGAGATCATACACGCTCTAGCGGGATCACTTTTCATTGCTTCGCTGTATGTTTTGTCCATTTTTTGTCTTATGTGTTGTCTGAGCATGGGACATAATGCTAGGATGATGATGATATGTTGTAAGAAGTTTAAGGAATAGCGTACAAGTTCAATAGATGTTTTTTCTTTAATGTAAATTACACATTTGCTAATTTACTTCGCTTTTATGACTCAAAGCATAGCTTGGCGTTAGACAAACTCAAAGAGCGTCTCTCGCTCTTGAAATTTGTCAGCTTGGCCAAGTCCAGACACGCATTATAGTAGGTAAATTGCTACAAAAATAAATCACCTCGACCAATTTTTATGAGCATTGATTTGTTCGATTTGTCTACATCCTGAATAGCAGAATAAATAAATGCACAAAAGAGTGAAGAAAAAATAGGTGCGATTTTTTTTTATATGATTTGTAAAGAGTGCCTACTCGAGGTCGCCGGATCAGCTAGCAGTTATACATCCTGAATTCTATTAAAAATATTAATAAACACCATTTGCTACAATGGACACGCACTACCAGATCTGCGGCGAACTATCTGCAGTGTGAGATCAAATACTCCACCGCTCACCTTGGGCCGGCCACCCGAGGCGACGGACGCACGCCGGTCGCTATCAGCGTCATTGTCAGCAATGACTGGAAGACAGGCTCGCGACAATAATTATAGTTTTTACGTCTCAAGTGGCTCGCGCGTATGTCGGACACCTGTAAGAAAACTGGAGGTTCTCAAAGTTGCATTCTGTGATTCAAATGTCGTGTTGTATGTATTTGTATTCCTATTATTTTTTTAATTTTGTGGCAGTTGTGAGTTCGCCTTTTAATTGATAAGCAAGTCGAGTTAAAAGCGAACCCATTTTCGGAGGAATTAATTAATAGGATATTGCAAACCCTGCTCCTTTTTCTTATTGTAAGCAAAAACTATCTCTCTCACTCATAGAATAGATACATACTTCAACCACTCTCCTTTACTGTATGTGTGTATATCTCCATCTTAGATAGATTGAAAAAGACAAACATACACCTATATATACACTCATTTGTTACTGAAACTGCTCTTCCACGGCCTTCTAGACCTATTTTGTGGTTAGAACCTTTGTACGTGTAAAATTAAAATAAATTACCAACTTCTCATTTCCTTTGAAATAATTCAAAAGGCCGTATGAAGTTATGTAATACCACTTTCTCGGCACCACAAGCTACTTACAATACGTTCCACGTCAAACACTTTATCGTTTGCTCATTGGCCAGCATCTAACAGTTTCTGAACCACTGAACTAATGACCACTTTGTCGGCAGCCTTCAAACAACAATAATTCGAAATGACTCTTTGAAAGCTAGTAAAGGACTACATCCGTTTGTAATTAGTAAACAAGCCTGAGCAAGGTCATGTAAGATATGCATAATTACCGATAAATTACCATTTCTCAACGAAACGCCCAGCAAAAGGAAATAATAAAATGCAAATGGTAACAATTGATTCAGGTTGCGCAATATTGATTGATTTATTACTATTGACTAGTCTTGTCTAGCATGTCGTAAATGGTATATGGGTTTTTGGGTATGTTATTGTGTAGGCGAAAAGCTAGCCATTTGTCACTACTTTTTCAGAATTTTCCATCTAACGCAGCCCATTGTCCCATGTTGGGCTAGGACTTAAAAATAATGTGCCAACTGTCGTTCTTGTCTAGCATTTCGTAAAAGGCGACTAATGGTATATCGGGTTTTGGGTATGTGATTGTGTAGGCGACAAACTAGCCACTTGTCACAATTTTTTTAAATTTTCCGTCTAACCCAGCCCAGTTTTGTTTTTGGCTGAATGTGGTTAAAGGGGCCTGCTGCCCCTTTGACTCTACCTACCCCTTCGGGGATTATGGGTGTGATGTTATGTATGTATGTATGTATGTACTACTATTAAGATACTACGACTAGATTAGAAGGACCTACGCGGCGTGATGTATTACGCAATACTCTTATGTGCAATTTTAAAAGTCAAGGAACGATGACTGCATATGGACCCAAATAAGTGTTTCTTAATCCTAGCGTTACCCATGCAGCTCCTAGTTAGTGGCCTAGATAATTGAGGACGATTTATAGTAGTTAGTTAATTTATTTTAAATGTCCCAGTACAATCAAGCTTTAGTACCTACAAAAATAAATCTAAAACATAAATTCCTAAGGATTACCTAATTGCTAAGATATTCTTAATCTTTTTATGTAATTATATAAATTACAAATAAAATTCTTCTATTTGTAAAATAGTTTTTTGATCATATAATATTATTAATTGATATATAACAAGGGGGAGCTTAATAATATTAAACCTGATTAAGACATGCATCGCATACACGTTTCTTAGTGTATTCCTGGAAACAGGCCAGTGGTCAAACGACATCGGAAGTTATATTTGATATCACAAAAACATAAAAAATAAAAGAGTAAAATAATTTATTAGAATGGCAATAATAAGGCACTATCACTCAAACTTGTTAATAAAAAGTATTAGAGAAAGTACCTACATAATAAGTGATTCACTATCTTCGAAATTACAAAACCTTCGTCGTAATAAGACCAAAAAGCTGTCCCGCATATCTGTGACTCATTTGGTCCACCTCTCACCATTGAAGTTCTGCACGACTTTGCTTTCGACATGTTGGACTGTTTCTAGACATACAACATGAAGCCTGGAATTCGGGGTTTGAAGGGACCACGTATCGCAAAAGGTTAAGTAATTCTAGACCGACTGCAATCTACCTTACAACTGATGTAGAAATAGAAGGGCTGTGGTTTTGGGGTGCCCTTACTCCAAACAGTCTATTTTTATATTTATTTTCTGGGTGTTTTTCACACATGTAAGAAGAAAGTGAGATATTTTGTAGTGTACGCAACTACGGACTAAAAGACGAAAGAAAACTTCTCTCAAAATCTAAATGCTCTGTAATTTTACCAAAGTCAGCTCTAAATCACTTTAAAATTATTGTGTTTTAAATAAATGTGCTCATTTGTTATGAATGATTCCATTATAAGCGGTGGTAGGACACCGCGCATCATATGCATAGGATGAGGATTCCAACCCGAGAATATACTTCTAGGTATTCCAATCTATGTATGTACTAGCGTCTGCCCGCAGCTTTGCTCGCATGGTATATCGATAAAACATAGCTTATATGTTATTCGAGTGTATAAGCTATATTATTGTAAAGTTTCATTTAAATCCATTCAGTAGCTTTTGCGTGAAAGAGTAACAAACACCAACATACCCAAACAAACTTTCGAGTTTATAGTATTATTAGGATTTATTTATACCACTAGCTCGGCGGCAAGAGAAAAACGTCGTAATAAAATCTGCACATTCAATCAACTATGGATGTGTAACCATGATCCAAATTGTCTGGTTCCTTCGGTTACGAAGATCGACTAATCACTAAATCCTAGATCATGGTCTAAGCAGACCCTGCCTCAGCACGGGACCTAAAGCTGGTAAAATTTTGCAAACCAATCGGAAACTTGAATTTAAAACGGATAGATGCAATAGCGAAAGTTAGTATTTCATAAGCCAATGTCGATCAATATGATACGTGACGTCAAAATATTGGAGAATGAAAGTAGATTACATGTAAAATAACTAAACTGTAGTAACAGCACACTATGTTGGAAGGATTAATTGCCATTGGATCAGATAAATTGAGTTTGAAAGTGAAGGCACAGCAGGGTGTCCTTCCTCAGCCGAAAGTCAAAGATGGCATCAGATTATTTTAATATTACAGTTTTTATTTAAATTGTATTGATGTCGCAAAAAATCTGAGAGTTCGTAGTGGCCATAGCTACAATCCAAATCCAGTAAGTAATTGCTTAAAGTATGCTTTTATTTTTACTTTACCCGAAAAAGTAGAGCTTCACCTACTTAACATGTCATCACCTTTGTAATTCAATAAGTAGGTATATTTTTTTACCAACCAAGAGACTCTAATATAAGATCTAATAAAATAATCTAATATAAAAGAATATAACCTTATATATCAATAGGGGTTGTATTTCTATCGTTGTTTTCATACACACATTTGAATATGCATTTAACTTACAAGAAGTTAAGTAGAAATATTCATATTGTGGCTCCAATCCTGCCCCTTGCCTCGATTGCACTTACAATTGAGTCGCTACAATATGAAATAAGTAGTAGATAAGCGTCCAATGCCAAAGTTTATTGTCACTAAATACAATTTTAAACGGTATAAGCCTTTCAAGATCCATTACCATATGACAATACAATGTAACTAAATCCAATAGTTTTCATTCCTTGCAAGCGTTCTCATTAGTCTATCAATCTGTTAACTGACACAAACCACATATAAATATACCAGCGTCAAACTCAAAAATACGTTTCACTTTTCAATGATGCAGTATCGCGAATCGTTCAACAATAATAACTGCATAATACAATCGATTATCCAATTCTCCGATGGGCAGGTGAGATCGAGCGCAGTTTTCCTCGTAGGCGATCTAAGTGGGCGCGTCCGTTGAAACGGTCCGTGGAAACGCTGAAACGGTAGCGCAACACTTCGCTCTGTTAGCGTCGTAATGTAATCACCAACGTTTTAAATTAGCTGATAAGCAATTCGGTTAATGAAATCGTATATACTACCTACCGACGGTAAATGTATTCATGTTATTGGCATATTTCCAGTAATTAGATCACTTTACTGGTTACAAACCTTCAAAGCTAAATTGAAGTGGAAATTAGTGTACTGTGTGTGATTGACAGACGGTGCGGTTCAAAATATAATTAATTCATTTTGGTAGATTTTAAATCCTACACACGCAACGGTCGTGCAGAAACTGCAGTCACATTAAGCCAGTCAGATGTGCAAAAGTTTACGAATACAATCTTCTTCAAATTCTTTCTTTTAGCTAACGAAACAACTTTTTTTCAGTTTAGCAAACGATAGCTTATGTGAATTATCTGATCAAAACATACGGAATCCAACCGGTTCGAGTAATTATGAAGAAAACGGGTGAGATCTTGACGTGTTAACAATGCTTCCTTTTTGTTGCTTAACCCAACACCGCCTGAATTAGGTAGCTGAAGTACAATACACGCGATGCGCGGGCGCCGCAACCACGCCCTGTCAGTTGATTTTCAGCTTTATCTCTTTTGGTTTAAGACCATCATTATTACGCAAACTTTCATTTAGAACTATTGTTATTGAGTTAATACTTAATTACAGCGGTAATCGTCCGAGTTATACATACGTCTCATGATGAATGATGATATATGACTGTGAAGTATGTATCAATTAGTTGCACCAGATAGTGTTTGTTTGGGGCTAATAATATCGCATTAAACAAGTTAACCTACTGATATTTACGCTTTTCATTGTTTCCAATATACAACTTAACCATCATCACAAATGATAAAATTATTAAGTTTTAAACAGGCCAAGAGATTTAAGTATGACGACCTAGGCTACTTTTATGCCGAAAAGATGTTAAACCACACGAGCAAGATCTTTGTAATATTTTTTATTTCGATGTACTATTTTTATTTGAAAACCATGCACGCGGAGTCGTTGCCAAAACAATCAATAGAACCTATACCTAAATCTATCTTCACAAAATGTAAAATTCCTACTAGAGGTGGGAAAGAAACAACCCGAAAGGTTAATCTGAGTAAGCATATTCAGTAACACCTAATTACCTTAATACCATTTTGGCTTAACAAACAGACAAAGTCTTTCATGGAAGCCAGCTTCGATAACTATCAGCATTACCCAACATTTAAGTAAATTCAACAGACACCCTGACGTGAGAACTACTTTCAAAATTTAAACACCCATACATTTTATTAAAGTAACTTCAGTTCCGCTCAGTTACCTAAAAATCACATGGAAATAACTGTATTTTAACGTAGATATAGAGCATTTGAACTAGTCAAATGCATCTACTTGAAAATTGTTTCAGAGATAAATAACTATGATTAAAAACAAGACTGCATTATAAATAACGCGTCTTGGGCCTTTTAGTACATACATATCATCACGCCCTTAATTACAAAAGGAGTAGGCAGAGTCAAAGGGCAGCTAGCCCCTCTAACCACTTTCAGCACTTTGGACAGATGATCCTGTCTAAGTAAATAAAATAGATAATTTCAGTTCTGTTCTCTCAGAAGGTAATGTACCTACTAAAACTAAGAAACATTATAAGTTCTAAAGTATTCAACCTTATTATATGACACGTGATATGTTGTAAGAAACGTAGAAACTTACAACCTAAGCCGCATAAGTGCTTATTAAAATTGAGAAGAGAGTGAAACAAAAGATTCACTTGCTAATAATCGTAACAAAACAATAGTTGAAAGAAATTCACCCTCCCACACTATGGTGATAGTAGGACCAGACAATTTCACATTTTAATAACCGCTCCGGTATCGCGGCGACCCATCGCGGAAACGTCGCCATTGTTCAAAATACGATTTTTAATTGTGCGACAGCTGTGTGCGAGAATTTGTGAGGCTTTACGCCCAAATTGTTGGTTAAATTTTCAACGTTTTGACTATTTGTTGTATATCCCCAAAGTCGTGATATGCTAATTGCATAGGAAACGATGTTATAGCAAAGTATATTTGTAAAAAAAACCCAGACGTTGACTCGGTAAAGCCCGTAGAAGACTTTTTAAAGACGTGACATGGCGTAAAACTGACGGAGATATTGGTGTTGTGTATGGAAGCTACAGGGCTCTCTGAACCCAAATGTAAGTTTGATACACCCATCAAACCTAGGCCATAGGTGCTTTGAAATCTTAATAAAATCCAAGGCTTAGCTGTCAAAAACTTTAATAACATGATCATAGTTTTGAAACAATGCTGTATATATCTGCTTCTGAATATTGTGGTACAAAACATTTGACATAAAAAATGTGGTGGAAGTATGGTAGTTTTAGACTTCCTGTCAAAGAGAAGGTGTTTAGAAAAGAGATGCTGTCATATAAATAGTATTAATCAACATGAAATGATGAATTTTATTTAGAATTCACTCATTTGTCAATTCAAATTCGATATATGAGTGTTAGTTATTACGATCAACATTTTCTAATTCAAGCCTGAGCCCTGCAAAACCGTATCAAGTCAATTGACAGATTATACAATTTATGCAAAACCGATACTAATTCATAATAAACCAAATTGTAATAATATCTCATTTCCATACGGTCAATTCAATTTTGAACTACTTTGTATCTGTCAATTAACTTGCAATAGACAGAAATGGAGAAAAATTAATTGCAGTCTATCGGTGGTTGTGGTGTATATCGTTACAAACTCGTAAATTACAGAATTCAATTCGAGTTTCAACACATTTAAACGTGCATAATGTTATGTAGATGTCTCAAGCAGGCTTATGAACAATCTGTCGTAATTTTATAATTGATTTAAGTAGATTATTTGTGTGTCAAGACTTAAGATAAGCAAACACTCTTCGTTGGTAATGAGCGATATTAGGTAATGTTATACCGAGCCGACATAATTAACGGCTTATAATATTTTCTGGGCCGTAACCAATAAACAACTTGCTGGTTGGCATATAGTTGCATTGGAATTATGGAGATCAGGGCTGTAGGACCAAAGTTCCATCATCGAAGGGAGAGGCTTAGTGACTAAAACGTGAATATTTTTTGTTTTGAGTCGTCATTATAACGAAGGCTGGTCATGGAATAACATGAAATAAACACTTAAAATAAAATTAGGTTTCATTTTACTAATTCCTCCAAATAAACTCCAAGGCTGACCTGTATAATTTTCGACATCTAAATACACCTAATTAAATTAATTAAAATATTTATATGACAATAATGAGAACATCACATCAAATATATAAATTCAAGGTCCTTTTCATTTTAAAAACTATTTTATAAATATAATATATGCTGACACATTATAAAATATTTATATAAAATTACAATTTAATTAGATACGTTGTAGTCCTAACTATAATAAACTTCCCAAAACCCCTAGCACTTGTATTAGCATACAATTATACTCTCGAGTACAATGTTTGTATCATATTCATGTTTCTTGGTCTAGGATTTGAATTTAAATTGCTTTGCAACTGGACAATAAATCATACATATCTATTAATCTAAGAATGCTTTTTATAGTCGCATGTATCTAATAGGATGTTGTCCGAATATACAAATAGATAATATCTGGTATGCTATTTGGAATGTACCCCGTTACAACGAAACCCAAAATAGAATGCAATCATACAATTATTGGGAATTCTAGGCTATATCTTTTCAAGCAAATGAGTCTAAAGAATTTATTTTCTTATCTAGATATACCTACTATTTAATAAAATATAATACATACGTACATAATATTAACTAAGATTGGTTGCAAATTTAATTGCCGTTAAAGTGGCTCAATTCATTTATCACACGTTATCGTTCGATCGACTAATCAGCCCTTACTCAATATCCATAAACAGTTAGAATTAATGGCACATTTCATAATTCTAATACAAAGTAAAATTCACGGAGCTGCTCTAATCCTCAAATGGCAAAATAACTAAGCTAATCCTTTAGAAACAGTTGACGTATTGACGTATGTAGAGCACGATTACAGAATCGCACCGACTTTTACCAAACTCAAAATTAAGAAACCGTTTTAATAAGCCCTTGCAGTAAAAATCCGTGTTACCTCGGTACAGGATTTCGTAACGGCATTCATGTATTAAACAAGTATAAAACATTCGCTCTCTTTAAAACCTGTATTTGGGCACTGTTTTTGACCTAGTCGCGTGCTTAAGTAGTTGATCAATTATTTGTGTTTCCTAGCTGTGTACAGGGTTGTTCTTATTATTAACATTACCTCTGTATTCAAACTTGTTTTTGACGTTTTAGCCGAATACAAAAAAAAAGAAGGTTCACATTTCGTCGGATTATTTTATTCAATATGATACATTTTTAGTCCGATTATTGAGTATTGGACCTTATTGACTTAAGCTATATCTAAGTAAAGAAATAATCTTCTGTCATCTATCGACTTACAATGGTTATATATGTATTTTAGATTCTTCGAATTTGTCCTTTTTGTACCCAGTTTCTCTTAGATGATTTCATTATTCATTAAGCTGATATGATTTTGAACAGAACTAAAAATATTTATTTTGTAAATAAAAGATAATATTGACACTACTACCTACTCATTTATCCGGCCTAAAATTAAGATTTTCTTATACCAGATTAGGAACTTTTAGAAATTTCTACTACAATTCAAATGCCTACAGATATTATTCCGAAGTATTATTGGCCTCATCAAATGATACAAAAATCTAAATAGTAAGAACATTACTAGTTTACACATATAAAATTGCAACCTGACATTACTAAATTGGTATTGTTATGGTATTCGTTAGTATACACCCAGGTCAGAAGTCAAATGGTCGAATGCCATAGAAATCAACGAATTCCGATTCAACCAATTTTATCACCTGAGACCACTTATAGTGTTAATCTTAATCATATAATGAAAGAGGTGAGGCAATTTTAAAATTGTGGTGAACTAAACCACTTTAGAATAGTTCAGATAACCAATCGATCTTTTCAGAGCTTAAAATATAACAGATCATAGTAAAGGTAGGCAGAGTCAAAGGGGCAGCAGGCCCATTTAACCACATTCGGCCAAAAATAAAACTGGGCTGGGTTATGCTGGGTATGGAAAATTGTGAAAAAGTAGTGACAAGTGGCTAGCTCGTCGCCTGCACAATCACAAACTCTTATAATTACTGATACTAATATTAAATTTGGATAGCTAACTACAATAAATACAATACAAGTATTGTATTTACTTTTTCACAATTTTTTTTATACGTTCGTTTGTAAGCGAACGTATAAAAAAACATTCAGTCGAATTGAGAACCTCCTCCTTTTATGAGGTCAGTTAAAAATACGGTTGGTGCTAGGGCGTTCTTAAGATAGGTTGTTTTAAAACTGAAAATCTGTTTTTTATGGTAACTAATAATTAAAAACGGGTCCTGGTATTAATGTATAATATCGAATATTTATTTATTTATGAACATGATCCAAAATTTGTCTGGTTCCCCTATCTTAGGGTTACGAAGGTCAGATCGGCAGTCGCTTCAATGTAATTACCAGACTCGCTAAATCCTGGATCATGGTCTAAGCGGACCCCGTCTAAGCAGGGGACATAACGCTAGGAAGATGATGATCGAATATTTATTTATGTACTCATATGTCTTAGTTACCGAATATCACATGAAGCAATTTTCTTATTTTCTTATAGTCTATATTGCTAATTGCCTCCCTCAAACTCAACATGGTACCTCAAATCAGAAATCAGACAAGACAATTATTCATGGCAGCCACGATAATAGCTAATAGTTACACATGTAATACACGTCATACATCACCAGGAGTAACATAAAAGCGAATTGTGCCAACAGTGTTAAGTAATAATAAACACAAACCACTTTGTGACCGTAAAGCATGTGAGTGCGCTTACGACAAGAATTCCGAAACAATAATAAAACGCAGTTATGACACATTAGCCCAGGTTGATACAGTGAGAATTACTGTTTGCAAAGTTACACACAGCGTGTCTAAAATCGGAATGCGGAATTTTGGTGGACTTGCGACTAAATTGCGGCTATTCTTCGTTTTGTAAGCTTTAGGTGTTGGTCCCAACTCAATTTTATTTTTGGCTGAATGTGGTTTAACCTGTTTATCGTTCTGTAGAGTCTACCTACCCCTTCAGGAATTATGAGCGTGGTATATGTGTGTATGTATGTATGTATGTATTTAGCGATTAAAAGTTATATATTACTACTAATATATAATTTTCCTAAAATTTATTAATAGCTAGACGTTGCATTGATGGACACTGCTAGCATGTCCTGGGTTATTAATTTATAATCAACGAAAAGGTTTGTTAGAAAAATGATAATTAAAAGGAATTTCTAAATAGTTAATATTAAGAAAATTACGAAAGACATATTTGAATATACATATAAAAAAGAGGACTTTTCGTAGGACCAAATTATATATTATAAGTTTTACAATGCATTAATTTTTACATTAGAAAATTAAGAAATAATAACAGAAAAAGGTTTTAAGAGATTTTTAAATATGCATAATTAAAAAACGTTATAATTGAATAATTAATACAGTAATAAAAATATAAGTAAAAAAATATAACAAAGCTTCGGCTGGAAATACACCATTAGCTACCCCCAGTTTTGACAAAAATTTGATTTAATATTTTAAGACAAAAATTCTTGCCACGTCATTAGTAAAAAATATCCAAACATCAAATCATACAAACTGTATGATATAGTCATTTATCGCACGAAACACGTAATTCTATCCTATTGTACTTTATAAATGTACTCAAGCCATTACTGCTTCAAAATTGTTAGTATCTTACTTGTAATGAATTGCTATCGTAAATCAAATAATTTCGTTAACTAGAGGCAATTTTACACCTTCCACGTTCTCGTAAACCTACTTAAACCATTATTTGTCTATACAAATCAACGATCTGAGTTCTTAATGGTACCTACGATACAATTTCAGTGAACTATAAAAATACCGTAAAATTATATATATATATATAATATATAGGTAATGTACACATAGGGTATTACTACAGTAAGTGTGACCTCAGTTACCTCAATTGTGACATTTTAACGCCTAGGCCATTAAACAGATAGCGATGAAATTAGGTAAGCCGAGAATTCGAGCTTTGGGAATGGACGTACCTACTAACATACATTTTTTAGATAAATTGATCTTTAGAGACATGGAATCTAGCCATCACAGATATCTACGTGTGTGGAGCCACTGGCAAGCTAGTAATACCCATTAAACTTTGAAGAAATGTTTGGTGAGGTATTATTAAGGTTTTAGAGGAATGTTATGGCGTTTGGTTCTCACTGCCTACCCCGCTAGGGAAGTGCCGAGAGGTTTAGTTAGTTTTAGAGAAAAAATAACTAAGTGTAACTAGAACGTGGGAAAGTCGGATAATCCTATTTGAATAGATAAAGGTGTGGGTGATCAGCATATGATTTAATACTTTTCATGTTAATTTGTGCTCTCCAAAAAATTGTTGTCTAAAAAATATTTGAGATATGTTCAATAAACTTAAAACAAGAACATAATCACAAGCATGCGCGCGAGAATTAATGCTTTTTAAATAAAAAAAATTGTAAATAGGCCAAGTATATTCAAAATCGTCATTCTAGATTTACGATCAAATATCTATAGAGAGGACATGATATAATTAAGAAGTCGGAATCGTTTTAACGAGCGTATTTTCACGCGGAAAATCAAATGCGCATAAAAATCTGAGCTCTCGATTGCGTGGTGTCTAGAAAAACGCATAATTCCTCACAATTGCCGCCTTTCATAGTTACTTAATAAAGTAATTATAATTGCGCACATAACTATTAAAGAAGGCATAAACGGATTCGCCACTTACGCATTTTTTAAATTGCCCACACGTCTCGTTGCGCGGACTAATACCGCTTCCTCTTATTTTATTTTGTCTTCATCTGTGCCGGGGAAAGCGCAGTCCGATTCGATAATTTTATCAAATCGGACTGCGCCTACCTGACCTGTTATTATGGCTTAACACTATTTTAAATATACGTAATACTAATCAATACCAATATTAAGAGAAGGCGGCTATTTTAAATGCGTATATAATTATTTGGCACTGTTTGAAAGATATATTAGGTATTCTAGATCGAGATAAGTTCTACATCCTACTTACTACATTATACATACCTATTAAAGAAGTATATACAACCAAATCGATTAAAATGTGATATTGACCGTTTACATGGTTGTGAGTAAACGATAATATTCAAAGTCAAAGTCAAAGTCAAAATATTCTTTATTTATATAGGTTTCAAGGAAACACTTATAAAATATATTGAAAGGTAAGTTAGTGAAAAATGTTACAGTGGCTCGTGCCCTTGACATTCGATTGCAAAAGTGAAGTAAGTCCTGTCACGGTCAAGATTCGGATGGCTACCAAAGGTTGGCATTGACATGGTTTTTGACCTGACGAGGTGGTCACTGAGTGACGAGGATTAAGAAGAAGCTGAGATTTTTTTTGCCATTTAGTTTACATTCCGGGGATCTCTATTATACGAACTCTTATTCTGCGATTAGGCGACGAGCTAGCCACTTGTCACTATTTTCCATCTAACCCAGCCCAGTTTTATTTTTGGCTGAGATGTGGTTGAAAGGTTTGCTTTTCCCTTTGACTCTGCCTACCCCTTCGAAGATTGCGGGCGCGTAGTTATTTATGTATGTCTTATTCTGCGTAGCTACGAACAGAAGCTAGTGTTTTGTTATAATGAACCCTCTTTAATTGTGTAAGTAAGTAAGAGATATCATAAAGACACCATAAAAGTAGTCACCTACTTGAATATCAAAACATAAAATTAATGCTTTAAGCACATCTGTTCTACATTAATTTGCCCGTTATAAGACTATCGGATTTGCGAATCTCCTCTACTTTGGCTTTACGATGCCGCTATTTTTTATATCCGGCAGCAGTTTTTATAGAGTTTTTAATGCAGCAGTGTGTAAAAAAGAAACATATGAACATGTATGGTAATAGATTGAGGTTTACACTTGAATGACTTGAATCAACGGCTACGTTTCTGATTTTGCTACAGAGCTACATGTATTGCTACGTGCCTACATTCAAACTAGTAATGCTCACAAGATAAATTAGTTTAAAATTTTAGGGTAAGCAAGCATTCTCTATCAATTATATTATAAATGTTAGATTATCTTGAGCAATACAAAACTAATTGATTACTTTTCTATTTTTATGTAGATTTAATTGTCAAAATCGAATAAATTTAAATTCTATACAAAATTCGTCACATACAAACGATTACTAGAAGAACGTATTTTTTTACGAACAAAAGTTATTAGAGGTTTACCGCGTTTTCCGACATGTCAGCAGAAACTTTTATTTAAGCTCTACCTGTCAAATCGAAACCAAAAAAAAGTATAACGCGCGTCGACTTCGTGACGTAACCAACGGTACAGCATGAGCACGATAGCTATCGGCCGACGATAGCAAAAGTGTCTGTCGACCCTGGCTCCCCTCCCCACTGGAGGGGCAGCCACTTCCAACTCCCTTCACCTTCGAGCAGCACGCTGCCGCCGCGCGACCAATGACCGCCCGCCTCGAGCCGGCGAAAGGTTTTATATACAACTGGAATTCGCGAAGTCAAATTGCTATAAGTCAAAATATAGGGTAGTCGGACGGTCCACTCGTCCGGAGGTGCGCGCGCGTCGGTCTTTTGTGCGTAGTCGCGTCCCGAAAACCGCGCAGAGCAAATGCTCCGGATTCCAGTGCCTATAACATTTACGATTTAGAGGCAAGAGACTTGTTGTGTTACCATGGGGTGCAGTGCGAAATACTATTTACTTGCGCTATCGGTGTGTCTAGTGACTGAATATGCGATCGGTGTGAGAGTGGTGCCCAAAAGAAAAAAAGGTAAGTCGAATTAAGACGAAAACTAAAAAAAAACATCAAAATGTAAAATAACACTTGATAATTTTTACAGAAAATTCAAAGACCAAAAAAAAACAGCAAAAAAGTATTAATTACAGTTATAAACTTTGCTTATCTTCATTGACTATGATTGCGTCACTTTGTTGGGGCAACTATATTAACATTAAAATTCAAATATCAAGCCTAGATTTTAACTACAATCGCAGAGCTATTTAAAAGATTTACATCAGCATAATACAACATTCATGACCAGTACCAACATTATATACCACCTGGGTAATAAGGAAACCGTGGATCTGTAATGTAATGCTAACATTTTATAGAGTATAAGTACTAAAATTACCACTAACCATTCATACTTATAAAATCTCATTGCGTTGACATTCACAAATCACAAATTATATAAATATAATGTATACATTCATCTAAAATTATATTACCCCATTATAATTCAATGCTTAGTTATTTAAATCAATCGCATAAATCGCTTTTTTCATTAATTCTCCACTAACTCTCCTAATATTATTTTTCTTTTGACCGTTCAAGTTGAGATTATAATATCAAATATTAATGAGCTAAACAGTGAGCTCATTCGAATGAGCATAGAAGTATTAAATTACCAAAGATCTAGGCAGTCGCGGGCATTGTCGCAATATTATCGTAATGCAGTAATATTAACACGAACATGATGTCGGTTAAATGATATCACAGCAAATTAGATCTTTGTATGCGTATAAATAAGCTTTAATTTTGAATATTACTCGTATAATTTTTACAGGACACACAAAAAGTCCCAATTATAACTTACACCTTCTGTAGTCACTTTTACCCATTAAAGTCTTATATTAAAAAAATGCAATGCAATTTATCATACTTTACATATAAGGTGGACAACTGTATGTAAATATGTAATTTGTAATTTAGATTAGGAACCACATGTATTCGATATCACAAGATGCAATTTGCCAGTCTTTGCAAATGGTAATCAATATCCTGTCATTAACAATATTGAAAATATTAAACTAAGATTTTAAGTTGAAACTTTAGGTACCAATTTATACGTTTCCCTTCGGATATGTGGCTTACGTTCGCAAACATTCAGACTTGACCTACTATCAACGAAATAATAAATGTGGAATTTAATGTAAGGTTTTTCAACTTTCTTCATCTTAAATTAAGATTTTAACAAAAAATTTATACTAAATATTCTATTTGACCAAGCTCTTCTCTGGCCACCGTTACGTGACCGAATTTTGGGAGAATAATTATAATTTGTGTGTAGTCACCTTGACACGAACATTGTTTTAGCTTTTTATTGCCGTTCACATCAGAAAGCGAGTTTTAACAATGTCATAATGGAACGATATACCGTTGGCGGTAGCCTCGTCGTAACTAGATTCGCTTTTTTCAGGTACCACACAAGTAGAGCAGTTAAAAGTACAAAACGAATGCAAACCGAAAAAAAACCTTATACTACAAAAGAGTTTATTACAACTGAATGTCACACGAAATTGAATTTACTCATTTTTTATTTAGTAATAAAAGGTAAACACAACTTGTTAATAAAATATTAATGTAAATAATAGTTACATTCGAAAAGGTTTTTTTTTCAATGCAAAACAGCGCCTTACATAATTTTTAAACGCTTTATAAATTGCTCGTTTTCGCAATAGTAGTAAATGATTTCATGTTTGATTACAGTTTTCATACGCCAATAAGCGATTTAACAAATTTTGTTGCATTGAACATTCCTCGTGTAATATTAAAACAACATCAACGTATGTCGGTCATTACAATCGTCTCTCAAGTAATAATTTATTCTTTAACGTAGAAATACTGTCTAATTAGGTTCAGTTTTAATTATAGCCGAATTTAGTTCAGTGTTGCATTAAAGAATACTTAGGATACACATAATTACACTTAAATACCAAGTATGATGTCTTAATTTTCATTTCCTCAGTGCGTTTTAAAATTATTCGAGCTCAGAACTATTGCCACGAGATCTATCAAGCCATATATAGTGCGGTGTCTAATATGTTCCCGAGAAGGAATAATTTTTTTGAGTTTCCAACTTTTCGCACCTTCTCATTAGCCAAATGCAAGGTTAGGAATGTCGAAATGCGACTCTTTCACAAGTTCCGTCGTTGTTCTATGACATCCTGTATCAATTATGGCTCTAGTTAGAAATTCTATAAATTTGTAGATTACTTTTAAGGCAGTTTTATCCAATCAAAATAATTATGTCAATACCTCATGTACAATAAATTACGAGGCTTTTCATAGCTAATATACATGTAAGTGGATACAAGTTGAGGCTTTAGCGAAAATAGTGTTCCTTTACTCTTCTATTTACTTATACATATTCATATACATACATACACATATAAATAAATAAATCTATACTTTTAATGTATATGACATCATCAATAACTTTAAAGCGCAGTATTTTAATAATTTTACTATGTACCCAGAGCCTTCTCAAGCTTTACCCTTAATTTTTTTTAATAATAAATTTTTAACTATCTTATGCACAAATTCTTTTTTTTCCTTAAATGAATGGGTTAGATACACTCGTGAACTATCAAATGAATAAGTCTGCTCATCACATTTAATGCGAACGCGAAAACGAAATCAATTTATACTGACGATAGTTCTAATTGTACTGAATAACCACTATCCTAGTTATGATATAGGTCATTTCTCATACCTACATACGCAACGTAAGTAAACATTATGTGTCGATCGATAATATATGTCGTGATTTAATTCCAACCTTACTCCAAATGTCATACACACCTGCACTACGCGCACACACATTAAATTATGTGAAAATTTCGTATAACTTGATCACTCGTAGTACAGTTAGTTCATTGAAAGACTGCAAGGCAGGTAATTGGCCAGAATATGAATGAATGTATGCCACTTAATTGCTGTTCGGATAAGATAAAACAGTGGCTAATAGGTTGGCATTTGGGTTGACCTTTTGATTTGAAAACTTGTTAATTTGACGACTTGAAAATTGAAACGATGATAACTGCAAACAATGTTATTTCTAAAGGGTGTTTATCGTGTACCTATTATAAGGACACTAGAAATAAAATTTGTTAGAAGAAAACCGGATTTAGAATTCAATCGAAAATAATGTTGAGAAACAAAAGAAAGAATGTACATATTATTTTACATAAAAAATATCTAAGATACATAGAAATGTGTCATTGGTTTTTTGTCTGAATGCATTGTTATTATTCTCTAAAACCACAACTATCATTTGCGGTTTTAAATTAGCTGCAAATAGTCATTAACTTTAAATTTAAAAAACATTTATCTTTGTAAAAATGCAATACTCACCAAAGAATAACGGGACATAGTCATAGGCTATTGCACAATAAATCATTCAAACGTCTTCCCAAATGACGATTATAAATTACACGGTAACGTTTTAACCTAATTAAAAAAATCATCGATCAAAATCACCTGACGAATCGATTACTATCGACTGGAGAACTATTTCTGATACAAGCTGGATACAAGAATATTTATTGGTTTAAAACCTGATCATAAAAATATTTATCTAACGCTCGCGACCGACGCACAGATATTAGAAACTTAAATACTGGTTTGCGGCTATGTGCATTGCTAGACGAAACTAGTGATACATGTAAGTAAAATAAGGATTAATTTTGATCTCCAAACACATGATGAGCCAGCGTCACCAAATTTTGCAACCAACTAATTCCAGAATGGGTCATTTGAAAGTAATCTATTTTGAAAATCCAAGAGTCTTATTAAAGTAGCGAAATATCTATATTGCACATCACGTCGACTAATTGAAAAATACGTATCAAAAAAGCGGCAAGTTTGCTAACGTCCGTTTTTGTGTATTTTATATTGAGTTAAGATGACGCTGGTAGATCGTTGCAAGTTACACGTGGCCTTAGTTGTAATTATGGTTTAATCAATGAGGACATCAATTATTACGAACTGATAGACATTACTTAGTTTCTAACAGTTAAGCGCCAAGTTCTATAGATGACCTATAAACATGAACTGATTAATACAGCATTCAGTATTTTATAACTGTACTTTTTATCCACTTATAATTCTTATAATGATTTGTACTAAGATGACACGACAGAATCCTAATCGATAATTAATGTATACAATTCTCGCTGTGCGTTTTTTGGCATTTGTAGCGATATTCAAAAAATGTCAACCTTTTCCTCAATCCGATTCTTCCTAGCCTTTGTCCTGAACCATACCTAAATAGCTTATTTAGGTATCAGCATATACAATATCTGTCACCTAACCTTGACAAATGGAAACATGGGTACATACCCATAGTCTTGGTTAAATAACAACGGACACACGAACTTGTAAGCTCCGTTGCACATTAGTTGAGTGGATATTACGATGCAGTAGCAACATCCATCGCCATCCTTGCCTTAGTTCAACAAATCAGTGAGAGCCGACCGGTTGCAGCTCGCGTGCAAGCCGATTCTGTACGTTTTCCAAATAATTACTTCTATTGCATCTCCGACGAAATTACTGGGAAATTGTCGCCGATAGACTCGGTATGCTGAGCTTTCACAGGCAGTGAGATTTTTAAAGTGAACGCTTGTCTGGTCTCAACTTCGTATACATATATTTAAGGGATAAAACATACGTTATAATAGACTAGCTCTTGCCCGCGGCGGTGCTCGCGTGGTACATCGATGAAACATAGCTTATGCGTTATTCTAATGTATAAGCTATTACTATTGTAAAGTTTCATGAAAACCCATGTAGTACTTTTTGCATGAAAGATTAACAAACATCCACACATCCATATAAATTTTCCCGTTTATAATATTAATAAGATTCTATATTCAAACATAACTAACAGTTGGTTTAGAATACCCATTTCGTCTAGAGGTTTGAAACCCAAATCCATGCAAGTAAATACCGCATATTGAATACTTACCCACTACAGTAAGCGGTCCTGTATAGAGACCATAATTCATTTTTGTACCTTTGCATCTAATCTACTTCCAAGCTTTAACGTAGAGCCAATGTTGTAATAAGTTGGATTTTACTGGTTTTGTGAGAAACCATTTCGAAATTACCGTTTTCATTCATATGAGTAAATTAATAACGACATGGGTAAGATCCCTGACGGAAACTAGTATAGAAGTTACTCAATCGTAGGGCATACGGTCATCCAGCAATCATTAATTACGACCGCTTTATATCGTTTCGTTATAATATTGATTTATTATCACCATATCACTGACCTAACCCACGCTTTCACTAATAATAATACAAATAACATTAAAAACTATTCGTAACACCTTCGTCTTCTTATTTTTGAAATGACAAGTATCGCTGTCTATCAATTTTAAACTTATACGCAAGGAAAAAGAAGATGGATATGACGTAGTACTGTAATACTTCTAATAATACCTACATGCAGTTAAAAAAATTGACTCAATAAAAATAAAATGTGTGTCAGGATCTTAGCAAATAGAAGGTTATATGCCTACACCCATGGGAGAAGGCGTGACATTATGTATGTATGTATGTATGTATAAAAATAGGTACAATTACTTAAGGTTTCAATAAACCTTATCAGATAAAAATATCTACCTACTTTTGGAATTGTCCAAATAGGTAAATATTTTTGTCTAATAGTATTTGAGACATAAACCCAATACTATGTACTTTTGTCAGGTCTTAATAAAAACAAATTAATTGAAATTTGATGAAGCTAAATCAACATTTGAAATTATTACTAACAAAGAATGACTTGGACTTGATGCCTTTTATAAGAAAATGTTTAATATTAATACACAAAATCTAAAGTAATTTAATGCTAATAAGCTAAGGCCTCGTTTATAAAACTCTTACATTAAAATATATTTAAGAAATTTTTATAACGCCGTTTTAATTAGGTGTGAAATATTTTACCCAATTACGAAGTTATCAGATCGTAAAATATATATACCATAAGTGATGGCCTCGAACCATGCCGCAATAGTAATTGAAAACACAATTTCAAGTATTTGTTTCAACATTTTTAAAACATTAAAAGTAATGCGTAAGAAATTTTATTATAATTGTGTCTGCGTTTTATTATATAAAGCGAAGCAGATGATTGTGTAAAAGATTTTTAATTTTTATATCCAAATATTATACATTCATTCGAAAGACTTCACGAATATACTTGTTTAAATATAGAAAACACTCATAGATTAACTTTCTGGTCAAACTAAAACTACGTAGATATTCAACAAAGTTTTCGAGCCACAACTTAGACTGTCAAAGGTCATTATAACAACTGAAGCTTTCAAAACACTTAGATGCTATTGGGCATTTTTTAAATGAAACAGCTGTACGCCCAAAATAATAAGTATAAATGTCGATATTTGATTACCCATCCTAATATAGTCAACGGCACCATATGCTTAACTTTTGCAATCAGACGTACACCGCAATACCACAATGGTAATGAATGAGCTGCTCATTCATTAGTAAGTATGTACACATTTCCTTACACTTGCCGTTTGTTGCACAATGCTGGTCATACGATGAAAGCAGCTCTAACGACATTTTCCTAACATAAAACAGGCTATAAACTCTAGAAGCATTTACGTGATGTGTCAAACAATTACGTGTTCGCTTGTACATTACACTCAATTTCCTATTGCAAATTATGTCGACAGATTTATTGGTTGCAAGCTAAATTAGTTTTTACTACGCTAAATTACTTATTTATAGTCGTACACTTGCGTCGCATATGATCCTAGTTTTTAGTCAAAATTATACGTTTAGTCAAAACACTAAAATCCAAGGCTGGAACTCTTAATATTAAAGCAAATGGTAAAGGTTTAGAAAATTATAAAGTATGACGCAATAGTTTCTAACAATAAAGTACTGCCAATAGATCAAGTATGAACCATCATGAGTGTGATACAAAGATCCAAGTTATATTAAGATATATTGATTAATATAATGGAACCTCCATTTAGCTAGAGTATCCACCGATGAATAATGATCGAGCGATATTCGAGTTA
The DNA here is from genome assembly GCA_951394215.1 of Glyphodes perspectalis. Classification (NCBI taxonomy): domain Eukaryota; kingdom Metazoa; phylum Arthropoda; class Insecta; order Lepidoptera; family Crambidae; genus Glyphodes; species Glyphodes perspectalis. The sequence continues at coordinate 13,439,640 of OX596203.1, read as the reverse complement.
ATGCTGCCGTATTTTAGTGGAGACAAAAAAAATGCTAGATATAGATTTCCACTTGTTTCCAAACGTATTTAATAACATCAAAATAATGTATTATTTATTACTTACATAAAAAAAAATCAACAATACTTTCTAACTTTACGTAGCGAAATATATTTATACAGAAGAAAAGCAAAAGCATAAAATCAATTTATCAAGTCAACTTGAGCATCGTATAAATTATTTACCTCTCAGCGACTATGAAGAGACGATTTCTCTGTTTAATCTTCAATTTTCCTGCCATTGTACCTATTTAACGCTACGTTAAGGACGCGACAAATCGTAGCTGCTGACTGTAATTAGATCTTAACTCAGTTAGAAAATTGCAATTATTATATTATCGTGGAGTGGTATATACGAAATACAAGACTCTTGAAATATAATAATACCTTGCTATGCAATGCAATAGAAACGTATTTACTTGAACGAAACACTCGTAGCTGAATTCTAAGTGACTATGCATTTCGTGTCCTCTATCTATCAGAAAAAAAATTACGTACTTTATTTTACCGGCGGCATCTATCGCCTACCTATAGACTAACTTAGAAATAATAATAAATTTCCCAAACTGACATATTCCCTTATTATTATGTTTCTCTTCGGAATACAATATCACCTAATTCTTGTGTAAATAGCCTTCCATCCGATAAGTCCAACAAATTAATTCAAGTATACAAGTAGTAAAAGTGATATATCTGGTGCTTTGTTCTACCACACACGTAAATTGGAGAGCATCTGATATTTAATTCCCCTCACAGCACACTTGTCGCTTAAGAATCAATGTTAAATGCATTATTCAGCGGTTGACCTGACAATATACCTACATACAATCCATATCAATGGGCATTAAGTTCTTTAGAATCGATATCGTTATTTATCGTCGACTGTGATGTGTTTTAGAAATACTCGCTTGAAGATTTAAAATAATGTTTAGGATGTTTTAAAATAACATCGCAGTTCATTCCTCTTCAGTATGTACCACACATTCATAATACAATAATAATTTACTTATTTACTGAAAACCTAAAGTAAACTCTAAATACAACATAGCTCTATGAGTCCCACAAATGTAGGACTCTTAAGCTTAAGAGATAGAACGATGGCGGTTATTACGAAAGCTTTCTTATCAATGAGCAAGTTAGCGCACAAAGTGAAGTACCTAAGTTATTATGGTCGAGTGCCCTATATACATATAATGTACATTGACAAACCAACTAGTTACAAATTATGCAACTTGGACGCGGAAGGTAAGGGTGTTGAAACATGAAAATTGGACGATTTATTAATTGCACCACAAACTGGTAATTAGGGTTCGGGTAGTAATGGTACATAATTTAGTATAAATCCATACTTAATGTCGACCTACTTCCAAGCGATATCAGAAATAAATAAGACAACTTGATTTTATTAAAATACACTATAACGCACCTTTTGATTTAAATTGCCATAAACGTTTATTTGGGAATCTGAAGGAGATCTAGAAATATTATTATTTATGTACTAGTCAAGTCCGTTCATTTTAAAGTTATCAAATAAAAATTAATTATGTTAGTCTCCATATCCTATGACGATTCCTTCCGATCGTAAATAATGACCATATGTTTTGCTGTGGCGACGATGAAAAAAATAAACTTAAATTAGCAATACAGCCGCAAAATAGAAGACTTTATAAGGATATTGTCCATGTGATTATATAAACTTATGATACGATTTTTTAATGAATATTATAAGGAGGAGTTATAGTGTTTTTCAGTAGTTCAGTTTAGCATAAGTCAGTCATGAAGATGGAGAAACAGCAAATAATAATAACAAACAACGCCTTAACTTCGTAACTCTACCAAGAATCATATATGTAATTAGAATCTAAAAAATCTCTCATTTTCGACTTAGATTTGATCGCTGAACGAAGACAAATAATTGTTGATAAACAGGAGTTTTTCTTACGTTGATAGATCAATAAAATAATCATCGATTCTGATTTCCATATTACAAGTACTAGAGCCATTATGGCATCAGATAAATACATGCTATTGAATATTTTATTAAAATGTAGGAATTATAATGAATTATTTTTCCATATTTGAGGGTTCCCTACTTTGCATCTTCAACAGCCTCCTATATGTTTCATCCACTAACCCATATTTCTCCGTCATTTCATTTAATAAACTTAAACTAACGGCGTAAGAAACTCATCATTATAAATATTAGTCGTGATGTTGACGTTAGGTCTGGTTTCTGTGTGTAATGTGTATGGAGAAGTATTTGCGGTTCGTCTTAATGTTCTGTGCGTCGTTTAGAAACAACCGACATTAAAGTGATTTCTTAAGGTAATACGGTTTAAAGAATGGGTTTCACAATTTCTTATGGCAAACAAGTCATACATTATGCCTCGTTTGTAATAATGTTTGTATAGTTAGGTGTTCTGATTATAGTGAAGAAGAGCATGTTTAACTAATAAATTATATACAGTACAGGAGTCCTGTGTAGTCTTGTAAAAGGCCATTATATTCTGAAATACTTTGTATTAAGATAGATAGATAGATAGATAGTTCAGGGGATACCCAATCTAATTAGTTCCGGTTGAAATACCAAAAACTTTTGCTATTCAAACAAAAGAAAAATCTGTACGTATTTTTATTTTTCGTAGGTATCCCTTATCTGAAGAATCGGAAAACTACTGTTTCCAATACTTTAAAAATTAACGCAAAATAATTTGTGCTTTCTGTTTTTGAGATAAGGTACATACTCGTATATTGATACAAAACAGAGTTTTGAGTCCTTAAAAGCCTCTGAATTCGACCTAGTTGTGGTACAATCTAGTATAGTGTGTTTTAATCACAAGGTAGGCAGGTTACCTGTAGCGAGATATTTTTAGTAGTTACATATTAAATGAGAACAATAAAGTATTGTGGCATTAACAAGCGAGCAATGGAGACTTAAATTTAATATCAATATCAAATCTGTACCTACAAAAAACCAATAGGGTTTTAAATTATTAGGCTTTTTTGTACTGGAAGGATCTGCCTAGTTAAAACGAACTTAATATCAATTTATTCAAAACAGCTGTCTTTGTTACCGTTAATGTTAGCTGTTTCTTGACTCCAAAAATTATATATGTGCATTTTTCTACTGAATTAAATAGTGAATTTTATAGCAATGTATGAATTCATGGAAAAATACAATTGACCCTAAAAGGTTTGCCATTTTCCTCGCCAAACAAGTTGCGCCAATTTGCAAATGGTAACTCCAACATAATGTCTGGTTCAACAACATTTCTTGAAGAAAATCAATTCAATCGTGTTGCGTATACGCACGACTCCACCTCGACAGGTATGTTGCGTAAAAAAAATTTGCACAACAATCATTTAGAATTCCGCTTTATAATAGTTAATAATCCCTCATGGTAGATAAGTACGCCTTTGTTTTATGTAATGCAAAAAGTTACACTTTGAAATGATTAGATACTAGACATGTTACTCTGTACAAGTAAACATACTCCGTAATGCTACATGTAATTATGCTTAAATTTGTGTTCAATCATGCCTGTCTTCAAAACAAACCCGATAGTTTCATTGCATACAATCACAAAGATTGATTGAACAATCAATCATATGCTTACCAATAAATAGACAGGATATTATACGCAGAAGCATATTCAAAATAACTCATATTGATTATATGCGAATAATTTTACCATTTTAAAATTCTTTGTTAGTTGTGTTGTATTTGAAACACATATTTGATTGAGTGAATAAAAAGTATGCCGAATGCCGATCTAGTACCAGAAATATATTTCCCTGCAAGATCTTGCATAATACGAGGCACACTTGCTGTAGCATATCAAGACCAATTTCTTATTATAATTATTTCATCACGCGAACTGATGAGTTCACTCTTGATGCTGATTGCGTAGCGAGCAAACACCGCCCCGTTTCGCTTTCTTTAATAGTGAATATTCTAATCACATGACGCTACAGTTTTCACAAAGTTTCACCTAAAATCCGATAGATAAAACCTAAATCGCTTGCGCATTTTAAATTACGGATTGATGAAAATCCTCATTCCGATTCTGTTTCCGTATTTCCCTTCGCTCGAGGCTTATGCTTACATTAACTTTAGGAATATTTTAAACATTCAAAATTTGCATTTGCCCATGAATGTATACAAAATGTTTGTCTTTCTTCGTGAAAATTGATATTTAAACACTAATTCGTCATTTTTTTTACCTAATGTCCCCTTGCTAGTCGTAGTGCGCCATAGTGCTACCTCCACAAATTTATTGTACATAAGATAATACATTAATGTCCCACATAGCTTCGTCAATACATTTTCATTAACTTAAAAACATAAAATCTAGATATCTTTATATTCACAGGTATGTTTAATTCTGAGTGCGAAGTTGTTCCCCATATTAATCCCATTGATATGCCTGCCTCACAATCTCAGGCCTTTAACGTCCACTCAATTTCTCATGTAAAGACAAGTACAGAATTTAACCAACTGTTTGGGTGGCAACGTTCTGACTCCAAAATGTCTGATTTTCTATCGAAAGGAAAGGCAAATGTTTAGGAAATAAATTAAAGTTAAGTCTACACTGGAAATATAAAGAAATATCATTAGTTACGGATTGCAATAAATATTCATTACACATTGCCCAATAAAAAACTAGTGATAGTATTTTACGCCAATTAACATCGACCTGTAATACTAACCTGACCGCTTAAATCATAGCTCGTGGTTACTCAAGCAAAAATAAATAATTTAATAGACATTATGTTTACCCAAGTTAAAGAGGATAAAAATACAGGGAATGTAATTTTTAAGTAAGCAATATTGTGAAAATTTATCATTCAAATAACTACACCTGTGTAACTATGATGCAAAATGTTCGGATTCCCTCCCTACGGTTAGCAACATCAGATGACATCCATTTAATGACCAAAGTTGCTAAATCGGGAATCATAGTTCAAATGGACTCCAATTTGAAATGGGATTTAATAGTACAGGGTTTATAATATTGATTGATGAATATGTACTGATGTATGAATATGGTATCTAAACTGTGAATATTTAACGAATTTAATTATACGATAGCAAAGCTTATATATTATCTAACCATCCATAGGGCTATAGGTACTAGCCATGGGTAAAATGTTAGGAAAATAATGATGACATGATCTAAATGCACAAACAAATAAAAGCTAACAATCATATTAAGATTTATTTGTTATTACTTGTTGTAATTAAGCGTCTTAGAAGGATTTCAAATCTCACAGATACGCCACCGCGAATGAATGATAAGTTTTAAATTTAATTGAACCAAGTTTTGCGCTGTTTTGGATAACTATTTTTTTCCTAAAATACCTACTATTTATACTAAAAAGAATATATTAATTTCATAAAACATAACGGTTCATTGAAAAGAAAATATTATTATTGATAAATTTAGTTAAAAGGCAAGTGAAGTATATAGTTCTCTATATTATAATTTAGAAAATAAATTGGCATTTTATCTATTACAAATTAGAAATCAGTGATCTCATATAAAATAAATATCTATTTGTGATTAAAAAATATAGGTATATTATATTCCTGCATGACAATGCTTGACAATAAAACATAGTTGCACCTTTGATTAAATCTTGTTAGTTGTTGTACTTATAATTAAAAGAAAAAAGGTGTAATGACAAATGTATTTTACCTTTGTGCATTCATATGTAAAATGATGTAATAAACCAGACTTTACAAACTTGTAATCCTTGTAATTATTTTTCCAAGCTTCAAATGTACACTGATATTGTAATTTTATTGGCGTATCGCGCCAAATCTCAACAAATAACTGCTACCAACTCCTCATGTTCCACTTTCGCGAACTAATGAACCGAGTAATATTTCATAGTACTAGTACTGATAAGGATCTGTTGCATTATTAACTTCACTACAATTTTAAATGATATAAGTATGTTTAACACGGAGTCATTCCAAATCCTTCTACTTGACCTTAAAAAATTGACCGTGATTACTTTTTGCGTCAATGCTGGTCTTGATTTAAATATTTTGACATGCCATAAATGTACTTCGGTACGTTGCTGTCTATCGTATAATGTTAAAATGAATACTTAATTTCACCATTCCGATAGATTACATAAATAACAGAAATACAGAGAAGCGTAAATTTTTTTTACTTAGAGATAACTTTTTAACTAAGCAAAAGTTGTAGTGATGATTTAGGTCACTTGTGATCGAGTCATGGATATTCATAAATATATATATTTTAATATATCTATATTCTATATGCTTAGCAAGCAAATTGTGCTTAGTTTGGAGCTAGAGAATTTAATAGTGTTATTTGGATTGGTGACAATGATCGATACAGTCGATGAATCCGAAAGCAATCAGATAAATAATTACCCCCAACTTGGCATGCGGTGAATGATCATACCAAACATACTAGGCGCTGAATGCACAATGGCGTTTGGAAACTGGGGCCCTGCGTGAGCACAGGGTTACCAAACATAAACTACAATTAGCTAGACATATCACACAAATTGTTGCTTTCCAAAGTAGAGCCGGAATGCACACATTTCCACATGGAATTTCGATTCAGTATTAAAAGGCCAGTTTAGTCCTAAAAATGTCGAAACGTACACATTCTGTAAAGTAACCAATATTTTAGAAATAAATGACACCATTCTCTTTATTTCGATTAAAATAAACAGTTTGTTGTTCTTTACAAAGTGATAAATCACTTAGATGATATTGATGGTGATGGTTGGTGGGTTCTAAACATCACTCCTAGCATAAGAGAAGCATGTCCTTAAAATTGAGTTTCCACTCTAAAAATAAAAATTAGAGGATATTTTGGACGACGAATGCACATACTTGAACCATAGGAAAAACTAATTACAACAAAGAACAAAAATAATAGAGTTATAAATCTTAGCTAATTTAATTAGCATTTTTACTATCCGAGTTATTTTACGCTGTTATTAAAACTTATCATGAGCAGCATTAGCATATAAATTATAAAAAAAGCACAAGTAGATAAGAATAGAATACGGCTATAGTGTGATTTCCTGAATAGTAGATAGTTATAGTAATCGTTTGATGAAGAATACCATATCCTTCAAGGAAACAATACAAATAGGTAAAGGTTGCTGTAATAATAATTTATATAAATAAATTATCTGGTATAATTAAACAGCTATTATCGTTATTTACGATTAAACGAAACTAACAGTTAAAGGGGTGATTATAATATTATCTCAAACAATTAAATATAACACCGTTATAAATACCATATATATTATTTATTAAAACACATGCCTATGCTTTTTTCCATCTAACCAGAGACAGTTTTTCTTTTTCACTGAATGTGGTTCAAGGAGTTTATCGCTCCTGCGTGCAGAAGTTCCGGCATTGCAGGCATGATGTATATAGGTATGTGAATTACTTCTTTCATATTATTTGACCCGGCAACCCTGGAGCGCGGCCCGCGGCCCGCGCACTCTTGCGCAACTCGCCATTTCACGTGGCCGCCGTTTTTTCTTACACGGATACATGTATACACGTACAATGTACAGGTGTTGTTACGACGTATTGCCGGCTGAATGTGGAATGCACTGCATGAAGTTAGCGACCTTGAGTAGGTTCACCTTCATTCGCTTGAGGAAGTGGTGTCGTTATTTAAATAATTAAAAATATTCAACCAAAGGGGTTTGAATGTAGGTATAGGATGTAAAAATTTATTATTAAATTAATTAGCATTCAGTCATTTAGCATGTTTTCGTCTACATAGGACTTATTAATTCAGCTGTCAGACTAGAAAAAAAAAATTCAAACGCTTATTCGCATAACTGACATTCAACATTAATAACAAATTAAAACCTTTAATGCGAGATAATAATTATAAATCGATTTGTAGTACTCAAATTTAATATTTATTAAAATACATTGTAACACACAATCAGTTTGTGTGCGGCTCAAAGTTTATAATTTTGCAAGCTTATCATTAACAACTTGATTTATCTACGAGTGATATTTTCACTTTCGTAAAGTGTCACATCCCATACTTTCCCCTCTAAAAACCTTCTCAAATCAACAATAGTTCAAACTAAAATTAAAAGTGATAAATTCACGCTTTTCCATAGAATGTTCAAGAGTCAATGTCATCAATAACTATCCATGGAATAGTTCATTTCCTTGCTTTCGACCATGAAATCGTTGGGAGCGTGTCAAAAATTCAAACCTGATTTGATTGACAACCGTAAAAACCGGAAAACAATTGACAGATAGATCAATATCAATACCGCTAAAGCATTAAAATTGATTTAATATCGGGATCGATTTTGACACAACTTTGACAGTATAATCACAAGACTTGTCCGCCGCCGGCGAAATTTGATATACGTCCGGATAGAAAGAACCGTTTGACAGATTTATTAAATTAGAGCTGACATAATCTATGAATGCAGCCGAAAGAATAACTAATATGAATAAATTAGTCAGATTTAATGCTTATTTGGGTACAAATCATGTTGCAAGATTGTAGGTATTTTGAGCTGGCTGTTTAAAAATACAATCTTACATTTATATTGTAAAATTTGGTAACCGGTAATAATCATGTACTGGCGATATCTTACCGGGTTATGTATGCAAACACAGATATTTTTTTCTAATTATGCACTTTTCTGGTAGGTCCTGTAAAGGATATCAGATAGGCCATACCATTACCAATTACTGTTGATAATCTAGAAAAAACATGGACTACAACTACAACTTCAAACTAAACCTACCTAAATATATTTAATATACCTAAATATAGGTATATATATCTAATAAAATCCTTCCTTAAAAGGGATAAGAATGCTTGAAAAATTTATAGAAACTTATCAATTCGAGGTTAATTATGCTTCCTTATTAAATATGTTCGTTGAAAATCTTCAGTTCAGATTTTAACTTACATGCATATAATACAATGTAGTTAGATAATTAACTGTAGCAAAGCCATTTTCATGTACACCGCCCCTTCCGCACTGATTGGAGGGCCGGAAGCGTACCGGATATCTCCCTAACGCATCCGCCATTTAACTGTCGGTTGCTAAAAAATCTTATTTAATATTACGCAATCGCACGACACGTCCAGCGAGGCCTAATTAACTCCGATTTGAATGTGAGCACCCTGTGTTGATCCAAAAAACGCACTTCGTTACGCAATTTGAGATCTCCGCTTTCGCCGGGCCACGTGTTAGGCCAGACGTAAGTGACGCGTTGTTACGCAGTTGTCGCTCGTTTTTTGTTTTTCATTTGGGCCGCAACACGTTATTGTTACACTTTCATTTTTTACTCTTTCTTATTTTAATTCATTAATAACTTTCGCGACTGCATTCCATTTCGAGTGCTGCCTCCGTCCGGTTTTTATTCTTTACTAGCTGTGCCAGCGGTGTCACCCGCGTTTATGGTTAATATTATAAAGACTATTTCCGTCATACATGATTTCTATGTAACTTTAACCATTAAGGCTGCACACGCGACGGAAGCTTAAAAAATGGAGTAACTTCTCCCGTTTTTCCAACATTTCCCTTCACTACTCTGCTCCTATTGATTGCAGCGTGATGAAAAGTATACTATAACCTGCCCAGGAGTATGAAGAATAATTTTACCAAGTTTCGTTAAAATCCGTCGAGTAGTTTTTGTTTCTATAAGGAACATACAGACAGACAGACAGACAGACAGACAGACAGACAGACAGACAAAAATTTTACTGATTGCATTTTTGGCATCAGTATCGATCACTAATCTCCCCCTGATAGTTATTTTGAAAATATATTTCATGTCCAGAATTGACCTCTCTACAGATTTATTATAAGTATAGATGATGTCATGCGTATATCTGCGTATCTTGAATGAAATATAAGGTGCTTAGTTTAAAAATAGTTTACTTTTTCTGTTTATATAATACTTGAACGTGGGTACTACCTTGAAATCTTTACAAAGACTTGTTATTGACGTTCTTGTAGTTCTGTCATTGACCAAAATCTATTAGGTTTTTAAAGTCAATGTGAATTTGAAAACCTATTATTTAGCTTTTTAGACGCACACTTAAATGATAAATTATATTTAAACGTTAAACATAATGGAAATATTTGATAACTAAGCTTTTAAAGAAGTTAATATATATTATATACCTATTGAACACTATTTGAGTTTATGATGTTGTGTGCCACAGTTAAATTTTGCATAAAATAAAACAACTGTCCGCTTATTATATAGCTCGTGCAAATTGCATACACTGCAATTTCAAACAGGGTCCACAAATGACAACTGAAGATTCCAACAATAACCAAGCAATATCTTAATAACGCCTCTCTAGTAGTGGACAGTGACCTTCGCTAGCATCCTCAAAGAGAGCTTGTCAATGTTACCAGTTTACTTACAATGTATAATTTAAACTTTCTCCAAGAAGTCTCGTCCGTTGGTCGTTGCTCGGATTTCGCTTTCAAGATTTAGTTAACGCTTCATTAAACATAGCCATTGTATTTGAATCTAGAGTACTCTGCTCTCTACCGGAAAATTTGACTAACCAAATACAGAAACCAGGTAGAAACTGATCGAGTTATTCATTGCAATCATATATTTTGTTTTATTTTTGACAAGCTCGATGGCGCATTCGGTAGTGACCCTGCCCCATGCGCCAAGAGTTGTGGGTTCGATCCCCACCCAGGACAAACATTCGTGTGATGAATACTTGTGTTTGTTCTGTGTCTGGGTGTCAATATCTAATATTTAAGTATATTTGTAATACCACTGTTGTTTCTGATATCCGTAACACAAGTGCTTAAGCTACTTACCTCGGAGTCAGATCAATGTATGTGATGTAGTCTGATATTTATTTATTTATTTATTATTTACAATGTATTTTTCCTGAAAATTTTTCCTGAAACAAAAGCTAAGCGGCGCGGTAAATGCAAAGATTCAATCAACGATCAACAAAATCCTGCTTTGTTTATTAAGAACCTTTATCGAGATTAATGTTAATATTATATATATAGATACCAGTCTCATGTGCCAAAGCATCCGCAACATTGCTACAAAGATTCAGCTAAAACCGCGTACAGAAGTTAGCTTAGTAATAAATTCTTTGGCAAGGCATGTATACTCTTTTCACACTCGATATAACTATTTCAACAAGAGTTCTTAAGTTTTTATAACAATATAAATCATTAAAAATTAACAAAAGAAACGCGTAGATTAATCAATTTATGGCTCAAATTATTTAACACGAGCTGTCGACCGCAAACATAATAACAACGTAATATAAGATTAAAGGAAAATATAATGAATCAGCAAAAAATTGCAGCTGGCAAATACGTGACATCCGTGTTCTTACAAAAAATATGGTGGAAAGTTATTTATATCAAATAGGAAGTATGAACGACCGCAATATAATTCTAAGATTGAATTTAATAATAGAGATAATAGCTGGCTTATTTAAATAGTTCAGATATTTTGATTGACACGCTGATTTGGCCAAACAATAAATTACAAGTAACTAGATCTTTAGGCCATTCAAATTATTATGATCTACAAATTTATACTTACAACTTTGCGGCGTATAATTTCCTTTACCAATGTTTTTTTAAGTTGTTTTATTTTTTTTAATTTACTACGCTAATTACTCAACTAGTCAACTACCAAACAATACCTATCAAACAAAGAATTACTTTAGAAACAAAATTTCATTGATAATCCAAAAGATACAAGATACAAATTAAGCATGATAAACTTAAAACTCCAAACTCCAAATTCGAATAGGACTCTAAATTTGAAACATCACCAAACGAAAGCGCTGGTGAATCGATGATTCATCGAATACGCAATCGACTCAGCAGAGTCGTAATCGATTCCTTCGAGACGCACTGGGCCTAGGTCAAGTGCGAACTGACCGTGGCATCTACTTTGACATGGTTCGCCTCTTCACTGTCGTCGAACTTTCGACATCATATTGTGACGTAAAACGCAGTCAAATGCCGACGGTCAGCATTGACCGAATCAGAAATTACGAGCAGAACAAAGTACTGCTCACTCGTATTTACGAGAAGAATGAGGGATTTCATAAAATATCCGTCGAAAGGCGGTACTTGTAACGATGTGTCGTCTTAATATGATAATAGTAAATAAGATTGTAAGCACAGAACATAGAAAAGAGGTTGTAATGTTCTGTGGTTGTAAGAGGCAATTGATATTTGTATTGTAATTTGACGGTTCACATTTAAAACAGCCAAGTTATACCATATTCTGACTAGAGCTAAAATATTAATTACACAATAGTTTATATCGGACAGCGTTATCCTTGTATGCCACCTTAAAATAATGAACAATTGTACTATTAAAGGACTTAGACAAATATGTGGTGTACTAAAATAAAGCAAATTTATTTATGTATCGATTAAAGTTCAGATATAAATTTGCATGGCAATCGTTAGTACCTGTCACGAACCGTATCAAAACTAACCTCCTTTTAAGGCTATCATTGATCATAATTGAATGGACGTAAATTGGACCTAACGCAGTAATCTACATACAAAAAATATGCACCTCAATGTATAATTTATGTGATGTAAATAATTTATTTACTATGTAAGAGTTTTTGCAAAGTATAAACAGAGTAGAAAAAAATACAAGCTCCCTTCTATTTTTATAGTGTTTACTAGTATTTTTATTAGTTTTTTTTTTGCACTTAACTTGATGTATAGCGCCTTAAAAGTAACTTAAGCACTGTAAGAATTCCACAATTCTATTTGAAATAATTCAATCATTAGACAATCACAAGCTCTTAATTCTTACAAAATGCAGTTGGCATTGTGTGATAAAATATTTAGAGTCAAATATTTCAAGCAAGATAATTTTTGATCCCATTTTGACGTAAAGCTATGATACAATGTTACTTTTATTTCGTAACGCCATCTAGGTTATAGATGGAATGCATTAAATTCCGGTCGAGAATGTGATTTGGTATTTATTACTCGATATCTGATTAAGGGTTGTCACGTATATTAAATGGTATTTATTTCGTTCCACAAACAAAATCGCTTGATTTTACACAAAATTTTCTTACGGTATGGTATACGCTTATTCCTCTTAGATGACGAGTGCTAAAGGCGGTTTTGAGGATTTTTTTTATTTTTTATTTCAATACCTCTGCGATTTTCTTGCATACCAGATCCATGTATTATTTAAATCATCGCGAAAGGACAAGCAAGATATTAACGCATTTATAAAAAGTTGGATCAGACATTGCAAAAAAAAAACTAAATATAATACAAAACACGATAGTAACGTCGTTAATCACATAATCATAATTATTAATGAAAAATCACTACCAACAGATGTTGAGTCATGTGCCTTTAACATGGCTTAACATCTGTTCCCAAAGTCTCAAATTTTATTTAACTTTTTAGGTCACTGGAGCCAAAATTCCTCGTTTTGGCTATAATTGTGCTTATATACAGAAAATGACAAAAATTGTCTTAATTTCGAATGTTAGTAGGTATAACGCCAATTTTAGTTCTTGTTCAAAGGTTTGCCAGCCCTACCCGCCACAAAGTCGAGCACAGCTGTTGTCGCTGCATTTGTTCCCATGCCTATAAGGTCTATTGGTTGAGAATTTCTATTGCCCAACAGAATCATAGCACTTGTTTCGGTAATGGTCGAATACTGTTATTACTCCAATCTATTTGCGTATGCGGCCCAGTTGGCTTTTCACGACTTTTCAATTGTTTCTGTAATTTCTTACCACTAATATATGTAATTCCGAAAATAGGTGCACGGATTGGTATCTCCATGTTGTTACCTTTGGACGTAGAATAAACTAAAATGTTGAATTGTCAATGGATAAGTAGCTAAAGCACTTGTGTTACGGATATCAAAATCATAACAGACCCAGACACAGAACAAACACAAGTATTCATCAGACGAATGTTTGTCTTGGGTGGGGATCAAACCCACAACTCTTGGCGCATAGGGTAGGGTCACTACCAAACGCGCCATCGAGCCATTCAATGATGAAATGAAATAATAAAAGAAAAAAAGATGTGTCTCAATAGTGCCGGAGATTCCGCAGTTTAATTTATCTGAAAAAATTAATCACTCATCGATCTAAGTAGGGACATAACAATATAGTTGCGAGATTATCCAAAAAATGTGAATATATATATTTCGACGTTTATTAATGCTCATTCGATAGCGATTCCATTGTAAACAAGCTAAGATGCTATAACAATATCTATGATGTAATATGTTCACGACATTTACTAAACGAACTGACGAAATTGTCCTTATAAAAAAGAAGACAATAGGTCCCCATTTGTTGGTTGCATGTCATAAACGATTTGCAACAATGATCGTTTAAATACATAAAGGAAAGTGGTGCCAAAATGATAAACGTTCTTTCAAAATAACACGATCGTAATTACTACTTGTCACTATAGCTTCTACTTCGCAAATCATTATCTTTAACAACAAACATACATCTCATTTACATAATGTAAATTACAATAGTAAATTGATACGATAGCATTTTACTGATAAATTGATAGCTATTATTGGCTACAATAGACGTGATAGTTACATAAAGCAAATAAACAGTGAAAGTGCATTCGCTAGAATACATGCTGGCTCTAGCGGTACCAATAGAAAATTTACTATGAAATTTGTCATGCACATTGAACGGTGTGATAACAAATTTGCTAGTTTGATTGTACACAAACAACTATATAAAAATAAATAAAATAAAAATGCTTTTATTGCTCAATAAGTCACAAACAACTATCAATTTATAATTAACTTTCATCATCGAATAGTGAATGTCACTCGAACGTTACAATACGAATGCGTTTCTGGAAATTTAAATAACATCATACATACATACATAACATGACGCCCATAATACCTGAAGGGGTAAACAGAGTCAAAGGGACAGCAGGCCCCTTTAACCACATTCAGCCAAAAATAAAACTGAGTTGGGTTAGATGGAACATTGTGAAAAAGTAGTGACAAGTGGCTAGTTTGTCGCCTACACAATCACATACCCAAAACCCGATATACCATTAGTCGCCTTTTACGACATGCTAGGTAAGAAACACTGTTAGCACATTCTTTTTAAGTCCCAGACCAACACGGGACAATGGGCTAGATTAGATGAAAAATTGTGAAAAAGTAATGACTAGTGGCTAACTCGTCACCTACACCATCACAAAATAATATAATATCAATAATTTAATATAATATAAATTTACAATTACAATTACTATAGTATACTTAACTTTCCGTCTGAGTTAAAGTCCTATTTTCGAAGCTAAAAGTCAATTCTACAAGCAAAATCCGTAGGAAACGCGTCAAGCCATAAGAAACACTAATTACAGATTTATTAATTGGCGACGGATATTCGTTCCGAGTTTTCCTTTACCTAAAGTTTTGCGATGGGTAACGATGATCACGCCAATTTGCTAATTATGCTTAGTTTCTATTTGTTGTAACTTGATAGAATGAGTTAGTGTGAAAGTTAACAGTACGTCATAATTTAATATGTATGTTACATACTCTTATGCCTGTATTATTTTCTGCCCATGCTTCTATTGTTCGTAGTAAAGTACTACAATTTCAAATAGTATTACCTAATAGAACTTATTCAATATGCAGAGGAAATTATAAAGAGCCGTGCTTTGTTTTTGTACCCGATAATTGCTCAGGTACACATTGTAGTATTGTAGAACAAAGATTGAGTAACATGTTGTATTATTACTACGAGCATGTTCATCTTTTAGACCGGAATTTTAATAAGTGATTGTATTCCGTCATTAAAAACTGTTTTGACTACAAGTTATAATTTAATCTACGTATTAAAATAAACAGCGAAAGTGCATTCGTTAAACTGGTAAGGCAGGTCATAGACAAAACTAAATTGACCGACTTCAAACGCCATAAGACTGGTACGTAGGTTTTTATTTTTAACAATTAACAATAAACACTATCGCTTTTTAAACTTTTACGTGTAGCTGAAGCGCAAACCGTGGCAAACCAATTAATAAAAGGTCTCGCTATGGCAACAGAAACAAAGATCGATGGAACTCTGTATTACGACTGTAGCTCATCGTAAATATAAAATTAAGAGTGTTGACAATATCTTATAAATTTTCTAGCTGTTTCTGCAGTTACACCCGCGTATATGGTTAATGTTATATAGCTTCCTCGGTAAATGGGCTATCTAACGCTGAAATGATTTTTCAAATTGAACCAGTAGCTCCTAAGATAATCGCGTTCAAGCAAACAAACAAACAAACAAATAAGCTCTTCAGCTTTATAATATTAGTATAGATTTCTACTTGAGTAATAAAATAGTCAACAAATAGTTCTGTATTGTTAGTTAGTAGAACTCTTCTTTTTCTCAATTTATTTTTTATCGTCACTGTAACTAAATCCATTGGTTTTCGGCTAAGTTTACCTAATACTAATTTTCTGTTTCTTTTTTCAGGTAAATAATAAAAATCAAACTACATCACGGAGTTCCGGAACCTAGAATCGTAAGTTACATAAGAAAAAAAGATTGTATAGGTAATTTCATTTGTAATTGAATGTCGCCTAAAATCTATTTCACACAGTTCCGATTTTGGCACGTAACAACTTAAGGGGGAAAGTCCAGTAGCCAAATTCAGCGTTAAATGACGAAACATACCGTTTACCCAATCGACAAATTGGTGCAACGAACAGTGTAGAGCGGGCCAAAATTTGATCTTGTTTCAGGTAGAATGTAGTGTCCGTCTGTTGCTAAAGTGTGAATAAATATCGCCACAAATTATATGAAAGGTTTGAGGTGGCATTTTTCAGACACGACATTTTAAGGATATTCGAGGACTTGGATATCGATTGACTA
The DNA here is from genome assembly GCA_951394215.1 of Glyphodes perspectalis. Taxonomy (NCBI): domain Eukaryota; kingdom Metazoa; phylum Arthropoda; class Insecta; order Lepidoptera; family Crambidae; genus Glyphodes; species Glyphodes perspectalis. Next base: position 13,422,674 of record OX596203.1, on the reverse strand, counting down.
ATGCTACACATAAGCTATTGAGATCAAAATATCGCTTTACCAGACTTCTAACTTAATTCAGTCCACAAAAAAAGTAAAGCACTCTACCCTATTTAACTTTTTCACATTGATAAAAAAAAATGAAGCCGTTTCACGAAACTTCATACAAAAAGTTAAAGAGTTAATGTGCACTGTCTATTTAAAAAATATCAAATAATAATTAAATGTGTTCTACCTTCTTAAAAATAAGACACTTATTTTAATTTATATTTTTTCTATTATAGACACTGAAAGTAAAGTCATAGGCACATATTAGTCATGAAATGAAAATCTGTGCACTCCAGCAAAATTTTATTGCCTTCATTGCACTGTATACTGTATTGCTAATTTTAACAGCCGCGGCATTTCAACATTGTTGCAATTTGGCAGTTACAGCGCTGGTAACGAGGCTTCCATTATTAGTTAATTCAGCTTCGTAATTAATTTTTTATGGCGTATGTAAGCTTTAATGATGATGGGCAAGCGTTAATTTTCCTTATAGCAAACGTTTACATATTGAACGTCAATATGAACAAATATGATTTCGTATGCGTATTGCTATTGTGTATCCTTTTAAGGACGTATAGTCGTTGTTCCTGCGCATGACCTCTCTCCGATCATGTCGAAATACCGTCTCACTGGACTATGAGAGTGGAGGAATAAAGAGTGCACCTGAGCACTAAAATATCTTCTGCGCAGTTAGCTAACCCTCGTTGAGATTGGTCGAAGTGACCGATATCGGCTAGGAGGACATTAATATATATCTTTACTTTAACCTAAGGAGTGGGTTATCATAGCCCAAAATACATCTTACATAACTAGTAATTAAACGTACACATTTTATAGTACTATGCGTATATGAGAACAAGATGAAACTGTCAGCCATGTTTTATTGTCTTTTTATTGTTAGAAAGTCCCATGCGGATATTATTTGGTTTTAGTTGTGTTAATTATTTTGAAAGCTTTCTCGGCTTCGTTAAGGCGTTCATTATAGAATGATTTCACTTACGAAGCAATTCAGAGATACAATCTCAATTTAAAAATTATTTACGATACGTCAAAGTTAATATATTAGAATTTACGGCGGCTTATAAATTCTTTTTTTTATTTCTAAATAGCTTTACTTAAAATCGTTTCATACATAGAACGTGCTTTCAAAATATAGGATTGCGCACATCACGTATATTATACGGCCAATAACCTGTATAATATCGATCAATATGCAAAATTTCGTCTCAATCATTTCAATCCGCGCAGTTTTCGCGTGTTTGAAACAAATATACAAAAAGAGGGTTTTAAATTTTCATTTACATATCCTTTTCTCTGAAATGACTATTGAATTACATAGGTACCTTTTTTAATTCAACAAGTCTCTTTTTGTGTAACACTTTTCCCGTTAAAGAGTTAAGGCCCAAAATCCATTCTATCCGAATTTTCAAAACCCAACCTCAATGATCAGTCGAAACTATTTCTTAGAGAAAGAAAGAAAAATAAAGAAAGAAGAACATTTATTGAACTTACAGAAAACTAAAACAAGAAGGAAGTCTTCTGCTAAGTTTCTTGTTCCTACTTCGGGCTTGGATTGATGTGTCCGTCAGTCTTTCCTCTATATAGAAGTAAAATATGATTAAGCACTGTAACTACACAAGATCATTTTCCACAAATCATCCAATCATGATTTCCTTTACTTTGTCGAGCCGAAAGCAACGTAGTAGAAAAACGGAGGCCGCCTGTCACATGCTTCAAGCTAATTATGTTGTCTAAGCCCTGACACCGGTCCATTCCATTCTCCGGCCAATCCGATAATTAGAGGACGAAAGTGTTTAATTACCGGTCGGGTTGCTGGCTATCGTCCACATAAGGACGCCACTGAAGACTGGTTCCTAGCCCATAATGAAAGCAGTTGCCTTACGCTAGATCTACACCTATGTCCCACGGTTGATCACAATGTTGGAAAGTTTCCCGAAGATTTCGAAGGGATGTGGTCCTGGTCCTGTGGTCGTGATGTAAGGGCTTCGGATTATTTATGTTGTTGCCTAAAAATAAACATTCCACCTCGGTGGACAATGATATTAACTTCGCTTCTGGTAGATTTTCCACCACAATTTGGCCTCTTCAAGGTTAAAATGAATACGCACTTTGCAAGGAAGCAAGAACCATTCAGGCTTTTACGTACTAACGAAATCCGTTTTGTCTGTGAGTTTAGTTATATAAATCTATTGGATTTATATATGAAAAATAGGTTTTGTTACATAATTGTCTCTTCGAATCAGTCACTTGGTAAACCTTATTAAACGCTCTAACGCGTTTTGGCCTTTTTCATAAAATAATCTGCGTAATCTACACGGAATTAATATAATATAGCTTCCAAGGAACAAAGTTTCATTACATTTGACAACCCGGCCAGTTCAACAATAACTAAACGTTGTTTGTCTTTTAAAATATTTTTTTATTACTCTAGTTATTAGGCGACCAATTGTTGAACAAAAGATTGATCACGTACTACATTCTAACATAAATAAATGAAATGACAATATATTGTATCAAATACAATACTTTGATCCATCGCTCGATCCGTGTATACATGGCGTTAACTGTGTAAATCAATCATCACAACTTTCAAATACGTTTTGATTTCATGTACCGTACCAGTCTTAACATCGTGCGATCCAGTTTTTGCATGGAAATATAGAAAATTGAAAGTGAAGCGCGCAGGAAGCGATATCAATCCGGTATAATGTCTTACTTAAGTGTGAGTATTGAGGCGGCGCCTGCGCCTCAACTATTTTAATCAAGTTATATCAACCTGTGTAGGAATTTCAAGAAAGTTACACTCTATAAAGACCTGAGCAAACGCTCTATGTTTGAAGTATTCGTAAGAATAATTTACCCTCTTAAACTAAACTTTTTTGTTCTGAATATTGGAAATTGTAATAATCTGAAAAAAATTAAGTTGTATAACTTACTATTAGAAATGTTATAAGCGTTGAACCAAATAGTTCTAAATTTAAAGTTAATAACAATACATACATTAGTTGCAATCTTGTCTTACATTTAAACTAGCTTGAAGAACTATTTTAACGATAATAATCCATTGCCACTAACTTTATAATTTCGTTTTAAATGCCATAAAAATAAATGCCCATATCCAGGAAATGATACAAACCGGCTATGACTCACACAATGGCTTTGAAGTAATTAGGAACAGTCATGCAATGCCATGCACTTAACTAGCTAAATATAACAATAATACAAATATCTAACGTTGAAATTAAATACATAATTATAATAATTTAGATTTCAAATTCAGTTCACAGGCGTAATTAACGATTAGCTGAATGAAATATTAATATATTTATAATAATTAGTACTATTAATGACTGCAGCAGGTTTTTAAATCCGGTCAAGAGTGAATCGGATTGGCGACAGAGCTCCGTAATAACTTACGCCTGGACATTTTATAGTATTAGATAAAGTAAAATTAACTAAAAGACATAAAGAATGTAACATCTTGGAGATAAATTAGGAGAAATTATCTTTTTTTCTAAATGCAATCAGCTTTATGATAACAAATGGACAAACGAATAAACCAAAGACCGACAGAGAGACATACAACATGATGTATTAAAGTCCGTTAGCAACATTTCGGCTATGTAACCCAATAAATAAATTCCTATTGCTTTAGTCACAATACAATTATGCTCATGTTATGCTCATGACACTATAAAATTAGGTTAAAAAAAATAATATTCTGTTCGAGGCCAGTATGTTAATGAATCCTATTGTTAAAATCACAAATGAAGTTCTTACTGACTACACTGTCTGAATAGAAACAATGTATTGACAGTTTTTTGTCAATTCAACCGCATTTATCTCAGTAATTGCAGTTTTTTATTACTTGGTAAGTCTTTTTTATAAAAACTACGTCAACAAACTCGTTTGATTAATTTGTTAATATACTCTGAATGTCTAATTGGCTTCTGAAATAAATATTACCTATACCTAAGTTTTAAAAATATACACTTATTTTAAATGCGCCTTGTAAATGTTTGTTCAAAACATCGAAATTGATGTCTAGAGACAAATATGACGTTGTTTAGTCTACTTTGAAGATTTAATTGTACACGATTGAGTAATAGATATTTAATAAATACGGCAATTAGAATTAATTGTACTTATATTAAAATCGTGAATAAATCGATGTTTCAATGTTTGTTAAACTATAATACAAAACTTGCTTACGATGTTTATTTAAATTTTTCAACAGTGTTATTAATTCTCAAATGGCTACATTTTCCTATCAAACCCTGTTCAATTTTGTTAATTTGTGGCTAAAAGAGTTTAAAAGACATATTAGAGTACGAAGGAGAAGACTCTTCGATTCTCGTTTTTATAACCCTGACTGCTAAAATGTACATATTTATTATTCTCCATTCGCAACAAAACCATATATTTTTCCTTTGTCGGGCTAATCTACTAAGCAATTTTTGACTTCCTGAATTCTTCAAATAAATAAAAAAACTGCTAAAGCAAGAAGCAGATTTGCTAACAAATGTTGTCAGCCAACGAGTCGAGCGACATTGACCAACGACGGAGCTGAGGCGACGTTCCTGTTACTCGCAACTTTCTTGGTCGTTAGGTACTTGAGAAATTACCTTCTGAGCATGATCAACGGTAGCAGTTGACAGACTGTTCCGTCCGCTTTATCTAGGATGTGATACTGTCAATGATTTGAGTTTATTGATAAATTATTGTCGTCTCTAACACTTTATCTTGTTATCCGTAGTAGCTTTTTATCCTTTTAATATGTTTTTTCCGTTAACGCATTTGTTTATTATTTATATTTATATTATGTTATTCACAAGCTACAAAGAGAAAAAAAGAAATAGCTTTTTACGCCGATCAAGGTGCCCAGAATACTGGCAGCGTTGCCCCTTTGAATTGCCAGGCTGTGGCGCTGGCCGAGGTAGCTTCCAGCATTCCAGTCGCCAGAAACTTGAATCATCAATCATCAACATCAATCTGTTGATACGTATATATTAATCATTACAGTTGCAACATAATATGAATTAACTTTTAATGGATGGTTAGTAATACTAACCGTATCACTGATGGTTTTCTTAGTAAATTAATAATTTAAAAAGAAGTGGCGACATCTGATCTTGTTTCAAAGAGAAAGCCAAAAATTTATAATTAATGTAACCAATAGGAAATACGCAATTGAAAAAAAAAATCAATTTAAAATATTTTGTGGACGAAGGCACGCCTTCAACTCTCACATACCACGTAATAATTAATGCTACAGGAATGCAAATCTACAAAATCATTCATACTAATACACTTATTACAAAATCATTAATCTAAGTTTACATTGTATCAATTAATATCGAGTAACGGACTTAAATAATTATATAAACATCCATAACTTAAGTACAAATGAGCATATACATCACGCAAATATTTGCACGAAAAGGTTCTCACTAGCATTCCTTACGATTGAAGTATCTATTCACAAACCCAGAGTCCCGTCTATCAATCAATCAGCTCGTTGATCAACCTCATTAGATAGTTTTAGGGTTAAAGCCAAAGCACTAGAATAACAAATCTCGCTGACATCCGCTCCCGCTAACTCCCCAGCCATTTTATCTGCACACGCTACTGGTTCAAGAACGAGTCCACGTGACTTTTACTTTCGCCAAAGTAGTGCACTCGAGTGCAACGACTGGTTGCTCAACGGGTTTAGCACTGGAGCACAGGTGACAAGGTTGGGAAATGCTATTACGCACTAGTCATTATACTGGACCTTCAACTTTCGATGGGAATATTTGCTATGTTGTGGCTACGTTGTCGGACTGTCGCGATAATTTGCGTTGTGGTTTCTTTCAATATGCTTTATAAAGTGCATGATAAAAAGGTGAATATTTATGGTGATATTGTGCTCGTAGAAATACTCTGGTTGGATAAGGAAATATTTCTTTAATAATCTCGTTCCTTTTATTGAAAGGGTTTTTTGTTCATGGAATCCTATCCAAGTAATAAATATATGTAAAACCCGTACCTAACCATGAATCATGAGGAACCTTGTCCAGTCTTTTTAGTGGAATTATCCTAATATAATTTCTCGAAAATTAAGGGTTAATGTAAAAAAATCCGTATAACTATTATTTACTCTATAGGAAAAACCAAAAAAAATACATATTCTGCGGACTGGGAATATATAATATATTCAATAGGAAGAAATATCCTTTGTATTTAAGTTTGTACAGTGACTAATTCAATTCAAACTGAATGTCTTATAAGTTTCTTTACCCAATGCAAATTAGTCTCCAGTCTCACAGCTTTATCCTAATCTTGCACCAAATGTTCACGTTAAATCATAGCTTTGAGAGGTTTATTACCGAGCATAATTCGCAATTAAGGTGCTAACACCAACGTGGTTCCTTCAACCTCCGCATTTTGGAGTTCTGCTTCATTTATAGCAGAAATCATACCATAATTATTTGCCTGTAAATGGAGGAACGACTGCAGTATTAAAAAAGATAGGAATATAGGTAACTTCATGTAGATATTCACATATGCTCCTGCAAAAACTACTGATACTGCAGGATCCAATTTAATAAAACTAATGCTGCAGAGATACGTATTCGGAATTGAACTAATAACCACTCGATATCCTTCTTTCTATCCTATTTATATTTTCAATATGAAACATGGTGACGATTTATGAATGGTTGTGGTTGAATATCTCATAATTGAACGGATGAAAAAATAGCATACGGATCTTGACACACATTGACAAGGCGGCTTCTTTTCCCGGGAAAAAAATACAATGTGAATAAAGTATAAAAAACAGGATATGGTGAGGGCGGAGCCACGGACGGAAGTTAGTTTTACTACGTTCATATGACTATTCAAGGATATTTCAAAATAGTAAATTTACATACACCTTTTCCCTTGTATTCGCAGTCTTAGTCACGTTGTGCTAGAAATACGAAATACGTTTGAAATATCGGGAAAACATTACGTATCTGTTCACATTTCGGCGAAGGCTAGCACCTCCCATGTTATGCAACTCTTTATTATTGTACGTTTATCGTTTGAGCAAACTGTAGGATCTTTCAAAACAGAAATCCAAAAGTGTGTTTACGAAATTGTTGTTTTACAACTTTTACGAGTGCACGCCGGTAAACGAGATAATGTTACATATTTGCCAGCATCGCTTGCATAACAATGAAAGTGGACCCGAATGCGAACTACACAATTTGACCGCGCTTTGCATCGGTCATTCAAGCGCATTCGATTATGACCTGACATAACTTGATCGGGTCTTATCATAATTTTCGATAATTTGACATAATGGAAACTCGAAGCTAAAGTTATGGACACACTACTTAAGGTTCGATATTATTGTGTTTTGATTCCTATATAATTTATCTACATTTTATTGGTTAGTCTTTTCCCTGAACACTTTAAAGTCGATATAACAAATAAATATATTTAACAATTTTTATAGTCAGTGAAAATTTTATCAAATGGCTCTTAGAATCTTAGAGCACATTGAAATTTGTATCTTCTGATCGTTAAATACAGGAAACTCTGTTTATGTTACCGCTAAAGAATATTTTGCAATCCATAGCATAAGACTTGCTAACAAAAAATGTGATAATATGAACGAGACTTCAAAAACAATAACAGTGGCTTTACATAATGGCAGTAGATATAATACGTAGGAGTGTAACAATGCAATTCCGAGTTGTATGCACCTCGCTTTACTATGATCTAATTCACTCAGCGGCAACCAACAGTGCCGTGTTCCCACGCTGTCGTATAAAATAAATAACCAAGACATTTGCAACAGAGTTAATTTTACACAGTACGGTTTGGAATAAATTACGTTGGACAATTGTTTTTTTTTTTGCAACAAAAGTGAAACTCTCTGACCAACTCATTTAGAGAAATATAAACTGTTCAATATAAATCAAGCCATTTTTTTTCTTAACATACATTGCCTTATTGAACAAAGCTCTCAAACACGCCTTCACTCCTTTCTGTAAAATCCATTACCAGATCTTTAAATAGTTAATCATATCATCACACTTACTTTCGTAAACATCTCTCTATAGCGATACTATTCAGGTACACGTTTTATTTAATTCGGTTATTATTAATCAAAAATTATTGTTAGTGAAAAACAACAAGCAATTCTTTTTAACCAGAATCATCTATAAATCTGCTGAGAGACGGTTCTGTTAATGGTACTTAGTGAACAAGGACATTAAAACTACTAGTTACAATCTGCGATTGGATCTGTGTCATGTCTTCATTATATTGCTGTACGCATTAATTAACTTCCATAAAATAATAATCTGATGCAATCTGAAACTATATCGTACACATTTCTAACGGGACGATGTCAATAGTTTAATTAATAAAATAAATCTTACAGATTGACAAGTCTATGCATGACCTACCTTTTATCAACCTCAAACCTCATTTCAGCTAGCTAGCTAGCCACAAACAATTCAATGAGTTTTATGCAATAGCACAGTTTAACGACAACAATGTATTCAGATCAGTCGGGCCAAGAATCATTGATAGTATGACAAGGGCGTTGCCAATATCCGTCTCCGTCGTTTGTGATATACAATCGATTAGATCCGCTTTTATAATTGTCATACAAAACGTCTGGTGTCGCAATTTCAACTTTAACAGTTCACGCTGTTGCTAAATTCACTATCGAAGGTTTACAGAAGTAATGGAATGCATTGTCGTGTACGTTCTCGAGACGCGGCCTTGCCCGCAGTGAGTGCACCTTAATGGTCCGGAAATTATAAAGCATTTGTCATGTTCTGCAGATTTGGCATAATATGAGTTTCTGCGGTTGCCGCGGCTGCGTCGGAATCGGATAGTTGTTTTGTAACTACGCTAATAATATTACGTGTGCAATATGCTCGTGGTCGCTCTTCATACGATTGAATTTATAATTGCACTCAGTTATAAGTAATTGAACTTCGTGAATATTAACTTACAAAGTGTCGTATAAATTCAATGTAGTCGATAAAGCTGAAAGTATTCAGTACAATTGGAAAGCCCTTTCTCATTATTTTAATCCAATTACAATCAATTTCAATAGCAATAGTTTCTTCTTTATGGCTACCCTTACGTCTATGATAATTGCCGATATTTAGTTACATATCCAAATCTTTAGAATCAATCAAAAACCTACTACAACTTACACGTTTCCTGTAATCAATGTAATCATTTTCTCAGACACTAAAATGTCATTCAACTTGGCCTTTGAAAAGGCATTAAACCTGACTAATACAGGAAAAGAGTTTTAGACGAAATAACTAAAAATCAAGCCGAATTGAATTAATGAATCATCGACAAAAAACCTAACAAAATTCCCCATGAATCAGATCAAGAAAAACTTTCGATCCGCGTTACAAGGATATGTTTTGAAAAAATGCCTTATCTGTGAGAACAAGGATAAAGATCACGATTCAATTAAACCTAAACAGTGGGCGACAATTATGATTCATTATGGAAACGGAACGGTCTGAACGTGACCACGGCCCACTGGTACGCCCCGATATTTTATCCGTTTCGACATTATCGTGGTGATCGGTGTGGATTTATTAGTTCTCGGTGTTGCATTGTTTCGAGTCTTGTCTCAGCTAAAGTGTAGCAAACCTGTAAATTAATTGTAAACAGCACGCTAATGTCACGAATTCAGCTGAAATATAGCAGGCAATTTATTGCTCAAATATTTTTCATACTTCCAAATTAAATTAGGAAATATCTTTAGTTCGTTCACTCTATACACGGCAAGCTAATTTGTAAAATTTGTTATTGTAGCGTCAACTACATCTGGACCAAAATAGCATTTATTAGGAAACTGTATGTGTGCTGCAATTTTGAACTTGATCTATGCTCCAAAAAAAATACAATTTTGTCGACTACAATCATTACACACCGGATTTGATTGCTATACCATATAGTAAACAGTTCACGACTATGTAATATTGCACCTAATTATTATTTATATTCCAACTGATATTATACATACAGGTTCATCAACCTCACGCATTTCGTGCTACAAACATCGCTACAAACTTCTGTCAGGTAAATGTCACAACAAAGTTACAACATGCACATGACATTATATGTAGACAAGCGATTCGTCTCCGAAACATCTGACTGATGTGAACTTGTCACAACAATATGACAAGTGACAACTTTCTATGTTTTACGAAACAGGCTGTATACATGTGATTTTCGCGGACAATGAGTGATGGGAAAATTGTTAGGTATATGAAAAGTAAGCGTACCGATTATTATATCATAATGAAAGTGGCTTGCAACAATGCTTTGTTACAAATATAATGTTGACTGTAAACTTCAAAAGTAAGATGTGAATGAAGCTTCTGTTAATCGGATACAAGTAAAAAAAACATTCTGATATGTATATTGTTTCCAAAGCTATACAAAACCCACGTTTCATTTTTCACATTACATCATCTGACTCGAAAATGCAAGTGTCAGTACAGGAAACGACGTGAAAGTAAACATGAAAGTGGACAATGACTCTTAACAATAGTCCTGACTCCATTGTTTCGAACTACAGGACTGTATGTCCATATATATAGAGATACACAGTGTTAGTAAGCAGAAGCGGATTAGACCCGGGCTAAAAGCCAGCCGGGTCATGTCAGAAAATATTTGTGGAGAGTATATTAAAAACCTAAAGAGCGGTGGTAGCTCAATGGTAGGAACACGCGCCTTTTAACCGAGAAGTGCGGATTCAACTCGGGCACGTACCTCTAGATTTTTCAAATCTATGTACGTATCTATATCACTAGCTCGACGGTGAGGGAAAACATCGTGATGAAACCTGCAAATTCAGACAATTTTGGGTTTGTAACCATGATCCAAAAAATTACTAGTTCCCATAACTTAGGGTTGTGAAGGTCAGATCGGCAGTCGCTTAAATGTGACTTGCTAAATCTTGGATCATGGTCTAAGCGGACCCCGTCTAAGCACGGAACATAACGCTAGAAATATGATATTAAACTACTAAACTGAATATTTATACAATGGCAGTGACAATTTTTCCATGATATCTTTCCAGTAACTGCTATTACCTGAATATGCAATGTAGAATATTGACTCTACAGAGTGTAAATATACACACTAATTTTATTTTCTATCAAGCCTAACATTCAGTTTCAAATTACAAATAATTACACACTTCACTTTACGACAGTAGCAGGTAGTAATAACAGATGACAACTACTTTGACAGTTGTTCTTATCACTACTTAACCACACAGTCAAATTATATGAGTTTGTATGATGGTGGTATGAACTGAAAATCGGCAGTAATAACCTGTGCTTGCGGTCATGACAAAAGATTCTTAAATGATAAGTATATGAAAAGAAGTCTACAATATAGTCAGTGGTATCGTTAGCTACAACAGTTGTAGCTTTCGTCGTTTTATTACCACCATCAGTCACGATACTACATTTTCCATAGTCTGAGACTTCGCAGCAACACTCAAGGTTAAGCTAAATGATATTTTGTTAAAGGGCACAAGGTGGCTAGGGATGGCCTTTACAGCAATCTTGATAAAGCATATGAGTGGGAATAAACATAGCTTAAATTGCAATTAGATTTTGAAAACATTAAATTATATTTGAATTTGAATAGTTAAATTGTAAGTCGGTAGGTATTCCTCTATCAGTCTTATTAAACATACATTTCGGTGTAGTTACATATATCGCGTTTGATACCGTCAACTTTCTTTATCAATTACAATGAAATGTGTAAATTAAAATAACATATTAATTTCTGCGTAATAAGTAATTATTGACTGAATTACTATCAATCTCAATAAATAACACATTCATTACACCACAATTAAATGAAAGTAAATAAAAAAGTGGCCTTTCATAGACTAAAAAGAAAGAGACAAATAAAATCAAACACGATAACTTTATCTACTCTTAAGAGATGACATGATGAAATGCGACTGGACCAGATTGACGTTGATAAACGGTTCTAAGTTTCGCGGCTACGGAACTTGTTGCTACGAGCTACAAGTAAAAGTGGTCTCCTACCATCCGTTAGGCTGACAGGTGACGAGACCGGTCAGCTGACTACAAAGTCACCATCTACAGGAAACAAAACTAAAATAATAAGCTGACAGCTATCGTTACATGTTAAAGTTGATATTTACAAGATGTAGTATCTAAACAACAAACAGTAAAATGAAACATTACACATTTAAGTAAAATAAAAAAAAAACGGAAAAGACGTACTATTAAAAGACGACTACATTCGTAATATTCTTATCAAATCGATGAGGTGGGTATTACTGTAATAGGTAGGTACTTGATTAATTATTATATGAGCCATTATAAACAATGTCATTCATCTTCAAACAAGTAGTCGGTATTGATAACATCATCATCATCTTCCTAGCGTTATGTCCCGTGTTTAGACGGGGTCCGCTTAGCCATGATCCAGGATTTAGCGAGTCTGGTAATTACATTGAAGCGACTGCCGATCTGACCTTCGCAACCCTAAGATAGGGGAACCAGACAATTTTTGGATCATGGTTACAAATTCAAAGTTGTTTGCAGGTTTCATCACGATGTTTTCCCTCACCGCCGAGCTAGTGGTATAAATACGTACATAGATTTGAAAAACCCAGAGGTACGTGCCGGGTTTGAACCCGCACTCCTCGGTTAAGAGGCGCGTGTCCTTACCATTGAGCTACCACCGCTCCACCGCTCAGTCGGTATTGATAACAACTAGTGATAAATCCATATTATTAATTCAAAGTACGTACTTTGTTTGGATGCAAAAGCTTGTAGAACTACATATGTTCCCGCCTTTAAATCGTAAATTCTTATTGTATTACATGATTTCAAACAGCCGTTTCTTTCTGTACTAAATAATATACAACAAATTTTATTACATCCGTTATTTCGTCATACTTATTGTTTCAAAAAGTTTTACTGTAATGTTTCTTGCTTCATGTGATGTAAGATATAAGATAATATAATTTGTTTCAATAATTTTACGGTTGCTTTCCTATATACATGTGAAAATTGCAAATGTTTTATAGCTGACAAACCCATTATTAGTAAATTTACCCGCGGAAGATCAATTTCACTTAAGATTTATTGCTCGCCAATTAGAAATTGTTATAACATAGCAAATCTTACACGAAGAACAGGAAATTGATTATTGAAAACACTATTACAAATAATGTTATGTTAGTTTAAACAGATTACAATACCAATATTACGCTGTAGTAAATTACATAATGGTTTTATTGATTACTCTGCTCTGAGTAGAACATAAATTACCATTATTGTATACAAATACGTTACTAAACTGGGATATCGGATAACTAAACGTTATTTAACACTGTAATGGATAATAAATAGTGAACATACACAGAGGCTGAATTATAACAGGATACTATATCGCGCTTATGAATGTATGCATTAGAGTAATATACATCACTTAGATTTCAATCCGGGTTGAAAACGATCTAAGGCTCCTCGAACACAGGCTTTCTGTGCTCAAATCTAAAAAAAAATTTTAACAAGCTTTCACGCTTTTTGCTTAAACTTACCAAAGTCTGAAGATTTTCGCTCGAAGTTTCCTTTCGCAGCCGAACTGATGATGAACATAATATTATAAGTACCTAGAAGAACATATTACTGCACAAGTATTAAATATAAAATTTAAAGTTTAACAAGTAAAGTAATTGTTTTTTTTTATTTATTTATACATAAATTACTATATACTATAATATATACTATAATCACTGAACATTACTGAACACTGTTTCTAAGTACTCTAGAGCAAAGTAGGCGTTTCATTAAAACACATAATTTCTTCGTTTTCTTAATACCCGGTTATTACTGATTATGGCTTAAAATAGCACAGTAGTAAATAATGCATTAAATGGCAGCAGCTACAACCAATAAGGCAGTGGGTACATATCGTAACAAGATTATTAGTAAGTACTTCGCAACCAATATCAATATAACTTGGTACGATTTAATTCTCTTTATGAAACTTATTCTAGTTTATATTATTATTATATCGAATATGTACCGGGATATAATATTAGATCTTATTATGTCATATTATAACCCAGGTGCAATATTATAGTTAACGTCTTGTACAACGCGTCAGACGTACACCCCATTATTATACAAGTCTTCAACAGATTTGAGTTCGGTACCAAAAATACTTATTCGTTTCTTAATTATACACATTTGATACACAGGCACCAAATATGTATATTTAACAGACTTAAAATTAATATGTGATATAAGAATATATGTTCAAATAAATAAAAATAAATATCATCAATCTGATGCCTCAAGAGTTATCCAGAGATCTTTCAATCTACGTTTCTATTAAAATGTATTATTCCAAGCCATTTAACCAATGACTTGGCAAAGATAAAACAAGATGTTTATTAAAACTTTGTGGTTAGCTTAACGTTACGTAATCCACTAGAAAAACTGGCGGTTGGTTATTACTAGAAAATAGGAAGGAAAACCGGACAGAGCCGGGGAAACGGCACCATGCAAATTAGTTGAGGGCTATTGACATGGGAACGGATGCTGTCATCTTTGTGACGGTAGATGCTGAATGCGAGACGTGCCGAGTTCAACGTACAACAAGACTAAATGGATATGGCGTACAAAAAGTTAAATGTAGTGGATAATAATTTGGGCGTTATCCACTATTGGATTGTAGATGAAAGGAATGATTTGAACCAATTTTATCATTAATTGGTGAGCGAATTATATTGTCGATTATCATCATCATCATGATCCTAGATTTCGCCAGTCTGGTCATTAGAGAGCGAATTCCGTTTGACCTTCATGAAACAGACAGATTGGAAACAGTGTCTATTATTGTGAAAGATGTATTTACTAAATTGGTCCCTCGACATTATCAAAAGAAGTGGAATTTAAGATTTGTGTAGATTTTAAACTTAATAATAATAAAGCTATTACAACAGTCTGTGGCTACGACTGGCTGTGATTAACGAAAAAAGACATAAAAAGTGCATAGAGCAGGTATGTGACGTTCCTTTTTTGACACGTAGAAAATGTTGTATGGCCTTGGTAAGGACCTTGTCTCATGATGTCAGTCACTGATAAAAATATCAAGTGGTCATAACACTGACAATCGAATTAGCTGTTTTGAATGCATCTGACATGTAGAAAGGAGAATTAATCTGACATGTTTCCAAGTATATCTGCGGAAAATATAGGCGTATCAATCAAACTCCGATGCATAATATTATAGGGTTCAAAATTGTATAATAGTTTCCGTTTCTCCGTTTATTATATTTCACAAATAAAACCTTTTCATTCGGTCTAGTTCCGTTCATTTAGATCATATAAAGCCAGTTATATTGTTTTATTCATTTACGTTCCTCGTTTCGCACATTCACATTCAATTGCGTTTTGTTATGGCTATCAAATACTTCGAAGACCTTTAGACATGGTCGTTTATCGGCGATCGTAGATCTCGGTAATTGCCTTAAAGTTATATCCTACCACTTGAAACTAAAGCTATGCGTAAAACTGAATAAGAAATACACGAAATATATTTTTTTGATGTGAACTGCTTTCTGGATTAAGGCTAGTAGGTAGTTCATCTGAACGACGAAAATTGTGAAAGTAATGCGTGCCATCTTAATAAAAGATTCTCTCAGAAAATGACCAAAAAAGGCTAACACCATACTTACGGGGTTCTCAGAAAAAGAGTAAAAACGCCACTTTCATCGAAAGTTGGCCCGTTCTAGATACAAAAATAATGTATCTATCGAACAGTGAAACTCATTCCAATAGACGCGATCGGAAACTAAACTACGTGCACAGTGTAGAATGAGCAGCGGATTCTAATGTTAGGTGAGAGTTAAGGTAAGCAATCAGGCATACATTACAGATAAATAGAACGTAGTGTGACTTTATTGACTACCTGTTCTATGATTGATAGATATATAAATATAACATTATGCAAAATAATGCCAAGAAAAGACATTTTATTTTATATCAAGCATATACTAAATTTTAATAGACTCTATATATTTCTGATTACATATTTTTTCAATCTACACATTCTAATTAATACAACCCAGCAAACATACAAATCTATTAAAAAAAATCTTAAAATTGTAACCATTACACCCTAAAGTAATCTTCAATGCATCGCACGTAAGTATTTAAAACAATTAAATTACATTCTTATCTTGTCCAACCAATTTATATGGAGTAGATCAGCTGATTGTTAACCACACTGTGGCAACAGAAATATACAAGTCACGTCCGAGCGGTGCTCTTGTAGCCACCAAGCAACGTGTCTGGTTAAACACTGGTAACGTGGAATTCCAAAATGGTTACTAAGCAAATTGAGTGAGGCAAATTTGCTCCAACTACTTATTTGCTTGCATACATATGTACTTTACATCATGCCCCTAGTTCACCGAAGGGGTAGTCAGAGTCTAAGGAGTTAAGCAAGAACTGAATAACTAGTGACAGCTCATTGCCTACATATTAATCACAAACTCAATACTCAATACACCATTAGTCGCCTTTTACGATATTCTAGGCAAGGAACACATTTGGCACATTTTTTTTTAAACCGCGACTCAACATGGGATTTGAACTGTGAACTATTTTATTGCACAAATTATAAAGGCTTACAAAGTGACAATCAAATTAAAGCAATTAACAGCGAGATTACATACGCAATAATCTCGACTTCTAATTGTACCTGTGTACAGCAATCGAGAACAAGATATTTGAACAAAAGCGATGTTAAAATAATTTCTACACATTTACTCACGTATCTTGTTACAATCCAAAGATTTGAAAAGTAATGATGACTATGATAAAGATGATGAGTAATAAAAAACTACGATATTATCTTGTCCAATTTATCATGCGCGATGGAGTATATATTGATGTGGAATAAATTCTTACTGACTACGCGATGTTATATTTTGCTGATTATTGTGAAATTTTTTAATCTTTATAACAAAGCAACTCGGCTCTTTTAATTCAATTTGGTCTCTATATTAAATCTTTTTAATAAATCACACTATAAAAATTTATTTATTGCAAATATATGTAGTTTATCTCTATTAAAATTCATATGCTTATTCGCAACGACAAAGCAAAGTATATCTGATAAATAACGATTATTATCTAATTAATCACTTAAACGCAGTGAAAACGATACGAGTAATGTGAGACATGAGAACATTAAAAAATACAGAAGGCACAACACTCAGTTTAGACTTAACTTCAATAGGCTATATATTACATTGTATACTAGTACGATATAGGTTGCATGTTTCACATATTTATGGCAGAATTGGAATTAAATTTTAAAATGACGAACGTTGATTGAACGTTAATGTACTTAAATTGATTTATTAATTCGATGATTTATTTATTGGAGTCAATTCAATACGCTACGTGATTAAAATTAGAGCGAAATAGAAGTTTCACGTTTTGGGTTTTTAAAAACCTCTGACTAATGAACAAAACAAGGCAGGATTTCAAGTGCTTTCTGATGCAAGAAAAGTCAACTTTATTATCACTCAAGGCTCTTTAAATAGTTAAATTACTATATTTAACGAAAAATTTTGCACTTAGTGTATTTGAACAACTACTTAGAAATAACATTACTTACCGGCATGTAAAGTCTTCCATCTTGCAACCTTCTGTAAAATATATAGTGAGAAGATATGGTCCTATCATTTGTATTTACTTGTAAATTATAGAAATCCTAATAATAGCTATTACAAACGTGAAAATTGTATGCATATATATTTGATGTTTTTTTCACAATCACGCTTCAACGAATAAAATAAAACACTAAAATGCACTTACTTATAATCTAACTCAACATAAAGGATTGTATCTCATTTATCGCAATTGCATTCCTATGAAATATATCCAGAATAAAACTTCATGTTCGGAAAACTAAAAATTTAATATTAACGAAGGCATGAAAAAAGCTTCTATAACTAATATCATGTCCGGTCAGTCACATACATTTTAGATTTCGTAGACTTGACACAGACAGATGTCGCTGCAGGCATCATTTAGACTGATTAAGAGATAAAACCGAATAAAAACGTTATTATTTCACTTTAAAAAAATGCTATTTTCATATTTATGTACGTCATTTCTTAAATAATTTATTAAATTTAGGTAAAAACATGAATATAAAATATTTTCTTTAGAAACAAACCAAAATAATCTTTGTTTTAAAACCATGAATTTTACACAGATAGCGTATTATTACTAAAAATCTACTAACCTGTGCTTGTAGCAGCATCTTAAATTATTCCTGACAAACAGACTAAACTTCGTCGCTGTTCTTGCGCGAGTTACAGCAGTAACTTTTCAAGTATGTGCAGTGACCCTCTGTTATATGTAGTATATTATTACTCTGTGCTAATAAGAAAAAGATTCGGATTTCACTAGTCCGTTGACATTGTCATCCCTCTCGCAGTAACATTACGCAGCTTCTTGCACACTTCAAATGATGTCAGCCGTCTCCGTTTTATAATCTATGGCTAAAACAAAAAGAAGTCTCAGACGGTGTTAACGCCATGTGGCAAGTCGGGCGTGAACGGTTCATTATTTCAGGTTAAGTAATATTAATTGCTATCCGCTTTATAAAGAAAAGATAGCTTAAGCTGCAACCGATCTGTCTGACGGTTGTTAGCACCCTGTTGCAATTGCAGGGGTTGCCAAACCTAATTGCCAACTTTGTTTGGCTCAAGTGCCGGATCATTTTGATGGATGGACTGTTCGCGATGCGTTAGCGAGCTATTGTGTTGTGGCTTATCAATTGCAAGGACTTGTACTGTTTGTCATCATTAGCGTAATGATGGGAAGACTTAGACACTACTCCTGCGTTAGTAATTATATTTTTTCTTTTGAACTATTCCAGTTAATAAGAATTTAAATAAAAAAAAAGCAAAATATATCATCATCATCGCCTTGCTAGCTTTACGTCCGATTCGGCATCCATTTGAATCATGACCCTGGATTGGGTGACATATTACATTAAAGCGATTGCTACCTGAATTTCGTCACCCTTAGATACAGAAATCCATAGTTATTCAAATGTGAAGATTTATTTCATTTTTTCCGGCCGCCATCTAGCAACTAAAATAAAGAAGAGCGGCTTCTTTCTCAGAAAATATATTGTATTAAATATACCATAAATTACAAGCGACTCTTATACCCATTATAACCCACATTGCGGAATTTTATTTCCGTCCCATATGCGTACACGCAACATCTTCGCCGACCACATGACACTGCGCACAAAGCTATCACCGACGATCTCGAGGCGTTGTTTTTACACCATCATTCATAATATCTGAACACAACGCGTTTAATCGTTATTTCGTATTTCCTTACTTTTACGACTAAAGATCGTAATTGGTATTTCGTAAAATTGTTTTTATTTTATCGTTGCGTTTGGATGATTTTGTGTAAATTTCAACTAATTATCTCATTTATGGTAATCAGGCACGGTCTTGTTGCTGTAGCTTCCGAAAAAAAAATTTATAACAACTTGCCCTGGCCGGCTATCACTTTGTCTATTTTTGTATGATGGATTATGTCCCCTCATTTAATCCTATAAATAAACCAGCCAGTAGGCATAACAGACGCATCTGTCTGAAACTCAATAGCGGTCACATACTGTGCCTAAACAAAAATAATGCGAATAAAATTATCGTATCATATATGTAGACACTACAAAGGGTTATGAAATAAATGTAAATGAGGCTCAAATCTGATTTACAATTGTATCACAATGTTCTATCAGTAGTACTCTTGTATCGCCAGTGTTGACAGTTCACTTATACACAAACTGTCAAAACTAATAATTACGAAACTAGCAATCGACCATTATAATGTATCTGTTATTAATTTGTACTGTAACAACATGCATTCAGAGTAAGACATTATAGTTTGTTTTGTAAGTCCCTAAATTTTGACATGTAATGATAATCTTTACTGATATTATAAATGCGAAAGTAGGCAGGTATATGCTTGTTACGTTTTTAATCAAACGATTGTAAACCCTAAGAAATGATGTAGGCCCATATGGAGTCGTATAGAAATAATTACATAGGTATCTATTCCGAAAACCAAATTATATGTCCCTGGGGACTCCCGATAGTGTTTGCAGACAAAATTCCACGCAAGCAAATTTCCATGAAACAGTTCATATAAATACAGCGCCTCCAAGCTCTATACTGGTAAATAAGTTTCCTCGTTTAAATACGTAATTAATAAATGCCACTTGCTAAGCTAAAGAACCTAATCACTTAATCACGTCGAGTCATTCGCGTGTGTATAATATCGCAATTTTTCAAACGCTTCATAACATACAGCGTTAAAAAAAAATTTTAACACACATTATTAAAAGCGCGATTAAAGCCAAAACAATGTGGAATCCCACGCTTTATTTGCCAAAAAAAGGAATCCTTACACTTAAAAACGCAATATATAATAACTAAAATAGACTATTACTGGTATAATAATTTCATCACCTACGAAATTGGCTGGGGTGGCCTCAGCAGGCGACCTTCAGCACACAAATTATATGTGCTTTGTTATTTTATATCATAATGTGTGAACCTTTCGTAACAAGCTTTATTGTGTGGTTTTCAAGGCGTCGATATGTTAACTCATATTGTGAGATTCCTTCGATCAAATTATGAACCGAAAATAGGAAGTGTATAAAGTAGCTTTGAAAGATGGGAGTCGCAGTTAACTCCATAAGAACATAGGATTTCTGATATGAAAATGTTTAAAATGGTCTTAATATAATGGGTCCTTTTTATATGTAAAATGAAAACCCACATTGAGCTTATTGTTATAGTGATAGAACCTAATGACAGTAGACATCAGATTCTGTTTCTGTTGACTAAATATATTAAAGGTCATTATTTTTAAAAAAATTATTGATTTTATTTACTCTACATAAATAATAAGAAAATAATGACAACTTATAGCATCATATCATAAAGGTAGATACGCAGTAAACACTTCGTCAGTACACAAAAAATAGAAATATACCAAAATATCACTGATAAGTACAAAATTTAAAATTACCAACTAATAAATTAACCGCGTTTAACCCAGTAAAGGTACAAACGCTCGTAATATAATGCAACCTTCAAGTAAATTGCTTCTTCTTCCCAATGCGATTCTATTTTTCTACATTGTTTCCTTAAACTGTACTTTGGATGAGCATTTAGGTTAGACTCGTCATCGACGCATATAAATTATGCATATTTTGTACTTACGCACACTCATTAACTATAAAAAATAGCGTTGCGAATTAAATACGACAGCTATTTTTCATAATATTAACACTATTTTTCGTAATTACGTGTTTGAAACGTATAAATTAACTTATTTTCTTACACAACATTTTGCTAAGGGAAATCACTTTTAGATGTTGCAGACTATTGCAGTATAGAATTATGTTTTAAAATAATTCTACCTGTCTCTCAATGACATAAACTAAACTATATTTTTTTCTGAAAGTCCTCAAGCGGTCTGTTTGAGTTTATGTCACAGAACACGTCTATTAAATTTCAATTATTTAACAAATACGCTATATCGAGTCTGTGGTAAAATATATTTGTTACCTATTAAAATTTGTTGTTCTCTTCTTTTCAAAATATTTTATACAAGATTAAAAGGAATGGCCAAACCAATTAAAGCACGTTTGCTTTAATTAGTTTGGCCATTCCTTATAATCGCCAGACAAACTGTGAAATCGATTGGAGTCGCAGAGTTTGATAATAGTTTCGTTATCAAACGATGCGACACTTAAACAAAAGAGGTCTTATAAAAAGGCTGACCGAGTTCTCGGCTCGCGTGTTTCGAGCGAGGGCGCAAGCGGACCACGGTCACGGTGACGTCATCGTGTTGACATGCTGGTGCATGTCATCAACACGATAATGTGGTCATTATGATAGTTCCCGAGTGCGATGCACCAGTGCGTGCCTCACTGCAACGCAGGGTGGGCTTAATGAGCCATCGCGGCTATTTTGGTTAGATTACTAGTCTTCAAAGATCCAAAATGTCCTACACACTACGTCGTTTCCTCGAACGACATTACGGTGTTTGAAGCATTGCCCTCGTTAAAAAAGGTTACATTCCCTATAACGCTTCAACATTTTGTAGACACGCCCCGACCACTGCATATAAGGAAAGTCGGGGTCACGAGTTTCCTGGACCCGTGGACCGGCGTAATGTATGTATGGGGCCTGATATATACATCACGCCGGTCCCTGCATAGCATGAAGATACATTTTTACCAGTATCTAGTGGGTTAGCAGAGATAAATTAGGAAGAAACCTATAAAATGTAAGGCTGCAAATAGGACGCCCGCGGGCACGGTAGCGACCGCGGTCCTACACGCGTCTCGCGCGACTTGTTAGAAATGCTCAAGTTTGTACTAGCCGCCCGCCCCGCGTTCGCCGTCGCGCCCGCATCCGCGGTCGTCCAGTTTGCCTTAAGAAACCGATAAAAATCGATCATTGTATTCGTTTCTTAATCTATAGAAAAAACAATGTAGGTCAAAGATCCGTCGCATTCCATTTTCACCGCATATTTTTTTAACCATTTTTTTGTCTACATAATACTCTGTTACGTAATTTCAATTAGTTTCTTAAGTAATTTTTACTAAGACCTAGTTTTCAAAGCCAGAGAATTTAAAAAAAAGCAATGTTATGGTAATTATAAATATTTAAAGAATATACGTGTGTGCGTTGTACATTTTTCGCTACAAGAAGACACTGTAGTTTATTGTGATTATTGTTTCAGTAAAACTAATTTAAGATATAATGCTGACCTAAGTAAAAAAATCCTATTCCATGTTAAAGAAAATAGTTATCTTACCCAATCATGTACGTTGATAATACGAGTAACATAAATATTTTACAATTTAATCTCCAACAGAAGTTTTTTATCCAAATTAAATCAACTATCACGGTTGGCATATTAGTGTCAATAACTTTTTTTAACCACTAATCAGGTTTTGACAAAGCTTTAAACTTAACTCTTAAGTGTCGTGTTTAAGTGGCAGCAACACAAAAGTATCGATTTAGCAATATCGGCGCGTGATAAATTTAAGCACACTTTTACTCGATTCAGCCAATAGTTATCGCTTGCCGCACACGCGCACTGGACAAATCATTGATACTATTCAGCGCAATATAATCGATTTATGACATCTAAACATGCTCTAGTTCAGGGGTTCCCAAACTGTGCGCTACGGCGCCCTGGTGCGCCGTAGATAGTATAGAAGGGCGTGACGTGCTCCTCTTTACTGTTCTTGGGAAGCTTTAATTAATTATTTGGGGACACAACATAAATAATAAATGTGTATGGTATGATATAATAAGCTTTTTGACTCACAAGAAGAATTTTTTAAGAAATGCCTTTCGGAGATCCTTAAATACATTACCGAAGATAACCCACATTGATCCAAAATCTTTTACATGTCAAAAAACCACTCAGTATCACACCTTCATATTTTTTTATAGAGTTAGGGGCGCCGAGACAATATGATAATCCTGTACCTAAGTGGGACGCGGTCTGATAAAGTTTGAGAACCTGTGCTCTAGTTGATACGATCGAGCAACTCAATGTTGGGACACAGACTCGAAATTGCAAGCCATAATTCAATGCATTGACAATCCAATAAATAGTTAAGCAGACTTGAAACTATCACTAACAATCGATTATACGCTGTTGGTCTACGCGAGTACAAATAAATAAATGCTTCCGACTGCCATACCAATTCCCTAGTCCCAAACTAAGCTTATAAACTTGTGCTATGGATACTAGGTGAACGGATAGACATACTTAAATACGTTTATAAACATCCATGACTCGAGTACAAATATCCATATTCATCACACGAAATATTTGCCCCTAGCGGAATTCGAACCCGCGACCCTTAGTTTCGTGGCCAGGGTCTCTGCCCACTCGACTAACGGGTCAGTCAATAGTATAATACGATTTGTATTGATAGCTACAATTTATGTAAATAACTGGTTTTTGTCCGTAACTTTATCCGCGGGAACTTTAAAGCTATTCGTTATAGCAAAAGTTACAAAATATATTTTACTAGTTTCAGTATAAGAAAACCTACAACTATTGCAGAATTTGCAGATAGCTGGGATCAGAAATATTGCAGATAAAACTGTTCCTCATCAACGCAGGTACATTATTTATATGTAACAAAGAAAGACCTCCCTGAATACGCCCACAGATACAGCTACTACCAGTATAACATACAATTTCTGCATTATTTTGTACTATTCTGGGTTCAGCTAGTCCAACAACCCAGGTCAGGCCTCAATTCGAATATTCCCAAATTAAGCTATTAGTCTGTTGTGAAAATTTCGGAACGCATATTAACTCGTATTTGCATGACATGGCTAGGGATGTAAACAATAGATTTCCACCATCGACATTTACTTAAATAATATTAATGTGAAGATTCATTTATTTAACGGCACCTGATTCTTGTAAGAACAAAATGGACAATATCTTTAACTCTAGGTGCTTCTCTTTGTTCTGAGTGATCCAGAATCAGAATTAAGTAAAATGCAGCGTATTTCTATAATTTTTTTATTAATTATTAGAAAATATTTGAAAAAAAGTTTTCAAAAATAATCAATGCTCCGGAGCCTATTTTTGTGACATTGATGTGCTTTTTTTTTTTCAAACTCCAAACCATCGATGTTTTTCGTCACTATGTTTACATCCCTAGGCGCGGTCCAATTGACCGCCCCGCAGGGCGCAATCGTATGAACATAGTCCTGCGCGGGCGCCGCCTTCGCCATTACGTTGTTATACGGTCACTGGGCGCTCATTATTTTATTATCGTGCCCCCACTGCAATTTGCGTCCATTTTCGATTGTGGAGTAACGTTTTGACGCTAATTTGAGATAGGCTCGCCTTGACTGTCTCTATTAAAGTTAATAAATTGCCTGTTTGTGGCTTGACGGATTTTTAATGACGAGGTATCTTGTCGGCTTCACTTCCTTCTGAACTACTTAAATCTATATTTGTTTAATCCCAGAAATAATCTATTGAGGATTCGCTTGCGCAACGCTTAATACAGTTCGTTGTGGTTGGCTTTGTTATTGTATTAATTATAGTATGAATAACCTGTTCTTATTTGAAATTCAGGAAAAAACACTTCCGCTGCCTTTGCTATAAGTATATAGAAAATTAACCACCTTTTAATTAAAATCAATCCATAAATATATGATTTCACAAAAATACATATTATGTTATTATCACATTTTTATGTGATGAATTAGAATTTCCATTATTGATTTTTAATATTTTACAGCCATCTTATTATAATTGCCATAACCTTAGATGCAGGTTTTTGATACTGTTCAAATTGCAATTATATTTATGTCTCTCTTAAGTTCGTGATAAAATCGTGATTTAGTTTCGTTGGTAGAGGTTAGCAAATCGAAATTAATAGAAGCGATAACCTATAGTGGAATGAACAGTCTCCCCTGACAGATTTGATAGCTTTATTGGCCAAGTGTGCCACTTTTAACTCGGATTATTTGATTTATAAAGCAAAGCTTAGCCATAAAGATCTTATTGTTGTGCTTTATCAACAATTGGCGTCCAAACTTGCTCCAGAAAAGGTCTTCTTATCAAGAAGACTTGTTGGAACTATACAGGAAAGAGATGGGTAGAAGAATGAGATTAGTTGTAACCTAAAGTGCATTTTAGAAAGAGAGCTTTCGGAAAACATTTTGAGAGTGAGTGCCTTTTCATAAATGGCACAGGGGAAATCTTATCTATTTTTTTGCTATAAAAAACGTGTGCGTTGTCTGGTTTTATAAACCAAGCAATAATTGCATTACTTGTTACTACTACCGCATACATAACATACTATGAAAGCGTGATCGTAAATAATTGTTGATTGTACTTTACTAACTAAAAAATAATGTGCAGCATGCTTCGAAAAGTATATGGTTTCCTTCAAAGATCGATTTTATCCTATTAGTTTCTTCGGATTTCCTTATTGCTATTATTGCTACTTCAGTCTCGAAATCAAATAAGCCGCTGTTCATTACCGTAACAAAGAGCCATAACTATAAAGATAAACCGCCTACTCTAAGCAATTAATCCGATAACTCATCAAAGGTATGGTTTCGTATCCATTCAACGCCGACATGTTAATTTCCTCCTTCTTGTTCTAAGGTTTTTGACACAATAGATTAAATTATCTGCTTACATATGTAATTTATACTTGCTATTAATATGGATGTGTGCATTTACTTAAATCTGCCTTAATTTATTTTTTCTTAAAACAGAAATGTGTTAAGGTTACCTTATGAGCGAATACGTTATTTGTTTTTTTGGATTTATTTAGCAAACTTAATTAAGTTGTGTAATTGTGCTTTGTCATATGAATCGGAGTTCAGAAAGCATATTAGTATATTTATGAGAAATAGTCCTGATATAGGTCGACGCCTTAAGCAACGAATCTGGATTTCTCGGTTAGTGTTTAAAGGTTATGAGTAAAATACAACGTTGTTAACAGGACGTTTAAGTGATATGGGAAGGTCAATTCACTCGTAAGCATCTATGTCATTACAAACGCCGACGCCGATAGATCTCGATGTCAGACGCCGATAGATCTCGATAACAAATAACGATCGTCTGATACTTGTTCGATTTATCGATGTCGCCTTGACATCGGGCCCATTCCGCTTTTTCCGTTCATGGCCAGGCGTCTCAGTTTTTGTGCCAATTTTGTATTGAAATTAATGTCTTATTTACTTACCAAATGAATTGTAATCGGCCTCGTGAAGAATCAAGACTGTTCAAGTTAAGCGTTTTTGTAAAAACACATTAAACCTTATTCATGATAAGAGAGTCAGGTCAGTTAATTTATTGCAATGTCACAATTTTTAATTAAATGTTATTGTTGCTTAATATAGGCATATATGGGTACATAATGCCTATGTTCTGACTTCAAACTGTTAAAAATTATTTAATTATCTAATGATACTAATATATTCCAACTTAAAAAAAAATTTACAGCCTTGCTTGGTCTAGTGGTAGCATGCGCCATCTAAAAAACCAATAGATGGGTTTGAATAACAGATCGGGCCAAAAATTGGAAAAAGCATATTGTCACGTACGATAACTCATTTGTAAGGGAAGCTTTAGACGTAGCTTGTATCTATAAAAACGCAACTTATGTAGTAAATTTGGGCAACAAGTCTAGTTCAAATCCAAAAAACACTCAGTGCAGAATCAAAATCTTCGTTTCCCAACGGTACGGTTAAGCTCCGAAACAATACTAGTTGATACGCACTTTAACCGCAAACGCAACGCTATTTAGCCCAATTTCTTTGTCTTCGCTAGTCCAGTGGCTAACGAATGTGCACGAATTAAGGTGGAGGGCACCGAAGGCTGTTGCGAAAGCAGGAGCCAAGAGCGAATCGAAGGCAACAATCTTGGTTCCATGGGTCAACAAAATGTTGACCGCTTAGGCTAGTATACTTGGTTGTCACTTTTAAAACCGATAAAACTATAGATACCGGACAAGCTTATAAAATTTAAGCTTGAAAAGTCTACTCTATCGTAAATATTGATACTAGACAAGCAGATACATAGCAAGCTGTATTTCTGTTTTGTCTACTTTATCCTAAGACTCCTTGAATATGACTTAAAACATTAACGTTCTAATACCATAAAGGCTTAGCGTACTCCACGACCTTTCGTGAGCGTCTCAGGACTATCGAGCTTATAGATTTATGTTGCATAATATAAGTAGCTTGCATAATGTATAAGTAAGTCAATTTATTGGTCAAATCAGAAACAGAACATAAAAAGATAGCTCAAAATATAATTTATAAACTGTGCCTGACGCAAATCGAATGTGAAACACATTCGATTTGTACAATCGGCAGGTGCTGTGTGGCGTTATTTTAATAACATATCAGCACCTCGTTAACAGATTGCGCGTTGAGGCAGGTCAGCTCTCAGGCGTGGGCGCGGTTTAATGGACCTGTCCGTCTTTTTGTCATCGAGTATCGTCACTCAACAGTTATGACGCTACCTTGACTTTGCCCTTGAACTGAGACTGAGTTGCTCCATAAATAATTAACCAACGTCTTCATAACGTTTACTAAAAATTAACGGCTGTTAATGTTCTAGTTAAAAGTTTTTAGCAACACAGATAGGTACCTATAAAAAACAACGAAGGTCATATGGATATTAACACGTTAAAAGCAATGATTCACTGTGTCGAGATACTGTAACCAAAAGTGTGATTACAAAACCCCGTAGTATTCATTTAGTCATAAATTAAGGGGAGGATCCTCCGACCCCATACATATTCCATACATTTGTGACAGAAAACTTAGCTTGAACGCGACGAGTCCACTCTCATATCACTATCATGCATCCATTAAAAGACTTATCTATTAAACTTGGATACTGGGATGTACCTACGTAATCACCACGATCTGCGACTATGGCAACTTAAAATACAAGTCTGTTTGGCCTTACCATGTTAAGTTGAACGAGAAATGTAGTTTGAGGTCTCGCTACTTGACAAAATAGTTTACCATAACTGGTATTCGCATCCTAAATCATCGTACGTTTTTGTACTACTATTTATACTAAAGTGTTGGTTTGAGCGCTTTTTTAAGTCTGCCAAGGAAGCAGTCTAATTGGGAATATAGCTTACTACCGAGTGTGACTGATAAAAATAGCGTATAAAATACGGCAAATACAGTGTTCTTCAGTGGTCAGAATAGTGCAGATTTGAAGTAGAAACACTTAATGCATTGGAACAAGGACTCATTTTTGCTTTGTATTAATTAATTTGATAACGACTTTTACTCTCACAATGGCAATGTCATGAGCGATAAATTCAGTATATGTATATGCAATAGCATGAATAAAGATATGTTTGGAATCATACAAAACCACACAATACTGGGTTTTGATTTGGCAGTGGACATATATCTATAGTGATGATAATGAAAATTCGTATAAACAGTCATGTTCTAAATTCTTTTAACAATTGAAACTACGTACTAAAGATAATACTACGAAAAAAGATAATGAAAAAAATGTTGAAGAGGCGAGTGAACTGTGTAAGGATCGTGCCATATGGCGTTCGGTTCTCTCTGCCTACCCCGCTAGGGAAGTGGCGTGAAGTTTAGTTAGTAACTACACGAAAAAAGATAATTTCGTTGCCTACGGTACCCCAATATTAAACACATACATTCTTAAATTGAACTAAATAAAGCAGGCGACCTTATATAGCTACTTTGAACAATAATTATTGTAATTTCGTGATTTTTAC
Source organism: Glyphodes perspectalis (assembly GCA_951394215.1). Lineage (NCBI taxonomy): Eukaryota > Metazoa > Arthropoda > Insecta > Lepidoptera > Crambidae > Glyphodes > Glyphodes perspectalis. Next base: position 13,393,184 of record OX596203.1, on the reverse strand, counting down.
ACGTACCTTGGGACCGGCAGCCAGCGGCGCGTGCCAATTTATTTCATTAATAATGCCCTTGTATTTTTTATCGTAAAAACAATAGGTATAGAGACATTACTCCGTAGTAGTATGGCATTGTGGTCGTTATTGGGAGTACAGGAACTGCTGACATAGAACATTAACGCAGCCACAATGATACAATTATTATTCGGAACCGTATTATCGCAGCACTTATTTAGTCTATTAAAATCCAATATATTTTTTGCAATAAAACACTCCACTGATAGCGCTATTGTCGGTATAATTGCATAAATAAATGGACATGAAAATTTAATGTCCACAAGTGTACAAGTAATACCTGACCACATAATTTTATATTAAATTAGATTTGATATTCTGATAAATATCAAATAATTCTGATAAATAAAAACTAGATGATTATATGTAACTGTTGTCCTTATGACTACGGTGCCTTTTATCTAAACAAAATAACATACTATGAAAGTGCAACCGTTTTCCAATACAACTCTCCGATCTATAAAAGGGTAGAGCTTACATAGGATAACAATCGCTTCTTTGACTCACTAAATATAGAATCGGGCTCAATACAGACCCTGACTGGTAAGTAGATAAACTTCTAAGGAAAAAAGGTCTACGTAATATTAAAAATCGAGACTAAAACTCAACAAAAAAATAGCTAACTCTTAAAAACGAAACCGCTTTTCTATTAAACTTTGCAACGGTCTTGGTCTGCGATACCATTACACGCGGATTACACACTGGGTACACGCGAAACAGCCGCCATTACACGCCACGGGTGTCGCAAACGTACCTACATGAAATATTGATAACTTGAAACCGTTTCGAATGGGCTAAGTATAATAATTAGGCCGTTAAAATAAAATTATGGGAACTTATCTTTGCTTGCGGTTGATTTGCACAATAATTTTTGCTGCCACTAAGTATATAGTCTTACTTTTTATGCAAATGCTTTTACATTTTTACTATTGGGTAATAAAAAGTTTATTTTAATTCGCACGCAACGCACATCTTTATATTAATAGGTAGATAACTGACAAGTCTACTTTACACAGAAACTGAGGTTTACAATAGTTAATTGTATTGTATCATGTATATTTTGTGCTAACGATCTTTTTTTTTACTTTTTAACTAATATTTTTCTTATTTGTTCACAGGTAAAATTCGGTTAAGCATACGAAACTGTCAATTTTAAAGTTACACGATACGCGTAAATCGGAGACATTGTGGTATGTATCTACAAACATTCTGTTTATTAGCGACCAAATCTAAAACGAATAAAACGTGAAAAGTTAAGGCACTAATATCAGGTGATCAATTCAGAATACATATTTTACAATTAACTAGAGAAGTTCTACTCGTATATAGCATAGCATAAATACTGATCTTATTATTTAATAGTAACAAACTGAAGATCATTCAGGTCCTCAACAAACTATATTATTTACTATTTGTGTCATACCTATAAATGAGTAGTATTTACATGCCTTCTCATGTTTATGGAATTTCTGCCATAATCGTCCTTGTACCAAAAACGGATATTACAAAAGTCCGTGGGAGCGCAACGTCTCAGAAGCTCGAACAAACACGCTAATTATGAGAATTACATACAGAAACTATAATTGAGATTCCGACGAAATGCTAGCTTCATTATAATACCAATTCTCATTATACGTAGAAAACTTTCTAAATAATGAATTCAGTTTATGTGTTATATGTATTATGTCTTCATCCAATATTGTACTAAATATTTTATTGTATTTGAACATATCATTGATTGTGTGTCCTACAAACTCATAAACTCAACCGCATTTTCTTAGAGACATTAAAAGTAGTCTATAAAAATATAGTAAAATTCTTAACAATTGTTAAGAATTTTACTGATATTTTACAGATGATCACCGCGTGATACCGGGCAAGTTTCACCAACAAAATATTTGTAAACTTTGTAGACCCAAGACAAACAGCAGTTTCATCAACAACTCTTATGTCGAAGTGCGGGCAGCGAACTTAACTCCTTGGGTTCGACGCAAGTCAATGATTTACTATGAAGTAAATTTAATTAGAAACAATATGTAATTAGAACGCCCACCGCTTACGGCAGGGTCAGTCGACCTTTTGGCTTTAATTTTTGACAACTGTAGGTCAAAGCACACGGAAATATGACCATGGTATAAAATATTAGATAAATTGTTGGTTGACCATGACTTTTGTGACTTATGCGACTACATTTCCTTTTGATTGTGACTTACTTTTCTTAATTTAATTTACCTCTCTTCTTAAAATACAGGTGTCTAAAGCCTTATAACAAAATAAAATATGTTTTTCTTTAGCGACATAAAATGATTAAGCTTAGGTACTATACCAAGATGGATAGAATAAATACATACATACATTACATCACGCCCATAATCCCCAAACGGGTAGGCAGAGTCAAAGAGGTAGCAGGTACTTTTAACCACATTCAATCAGAAGCAAAACTGGGCTGGGTTAGATGGAAAATTGTGAAAAAGTGGTGACAAGTGACTAGCCTGTCGCCCACACAATCACACACCCAAAAACCCGATACACCACTAGTCGCCTTCTACGACACGCTAAGCAAAAACCACAGATGGTACATTATTTTTAAGTCCCAGACCAACATGGGTCAGTGGGCTGGGTTAGATGAAAAACTGTGAAAAAGTAGTAACAAGTGGCTAGCTCGTCGCCTACACAATCACATACCCAAAACCCCGTATACCATTAGTCGCCTTTTACGACATGCTAGGCAAGAACCACAGATAGTACATTATTTTTAAGTCCCCGACCAACGTGGTTAGAATAAGTGTGGCAGTATGAAAAGGAAAGTAGTGACATATTATATATAGTCTATACTTAGTTTATATATTACACCACGTAACCAAAACTCTTCCACTCTACGTAACTCAACCATCCTTGTCATTGTCTGGTACTAACTTTAGTCTTAGACTTCAATACAGTATAAAATCATACAGTTTAATCAAACAAAGGTACTTCAAATAAATTAATTGATACGGAAACGTGATTATTATTAAGTATTACCTGCTCGATCGAACATTGTTGCTATCACATGCATGCAAATAAATGAACATATTGCGAGCAATTGCACATTGACATCGCTTCCTCAATAATTAAGTATTTTGTGAAAAACTTAAGTAATTACATGATTGTCTAATTTTATTTATCCATCAAGAGTTCTCACGTAATGCATAAACCGGAAAAGTTAATACGAGAATGAAATACGCGTATTTTGAATTTTTAAGACATTTGAAAAATACATTAGACTATTAAAATTTTTAAATTAGAACGACCACTGAAAGTTATTACTTAATACACCATCGACCTTCATTTTCTGTTTAAACTGTCTACGTACTTGAAATTATGAATGCAGAAAAATTGCAGAGAAAAGGCAGTAAATTATAAAAATCAAACATTTTCTTCCTATTTAATAGCATATATGTATAATGAGAAGTTATTATAACAGCGACAAAACAACACCTTTCCTTACATTGAATTGCCATCCTCATCATAATTCATGTAACGTTTACTCTTTTTGCCGTGATTTATTACGTTAATAATTGCTGGCGGCTTTACATAATATTAGCTTGCATTGTACTAGCAAATGTTTCCCAGTACTTATAATAATTGCGATTATGTGGGTATCGGTAATCGCCGTAACGTGTGCCGTGTTGATTAATATTTGATTGGTTCAATCATACATGAAACGTCCTTAGTACGAACATTTCAATTAATTAACTTAGCTAAATATGAGTTATCGTATTACCCACTATTTATTATTTTGTTAATATTACATTTTAATAAATAGATTACGGAATGTTTGCATGTTTGATATAAAATAATATACAAATCCTGATATTTGATCTTTAAAATACAAACTATTAGAGAGGAAATTTAGATTTTTACCTAGTAACTTAAAAAATATATATTTCAAAAGTGCATTGAATGGTTAGATTGATGATTGTAATACCCCTATTCTCTAGCTCAAACTAAACATGCCCTAGGAATACTAGATAACAGATATACACACACGCACGCTTATAAACACCTTCCAAATCCCAAATGCCCCTAACGGGATATAAACCTACCGGCCTAATTACACTACTTATATTTTATTTAGTAGTTTAGTTTTTAATCAATCTTTATTATCATGCCTGGTTAAATCAACTACGCTGTTGATTAACCCCAAATAATTAATTTTCATATAAAAGAAAACTTATTTATGGCATCGTTGCCATAAATTAGTTTTTGTATATTATATTATGACCAATCATACAAAAGCAATGTAATAAAACCCAACGAGAACAAATTTCGCTTCAATTTAAAAAAAAGTCGATACCTCGAAAATTTCTGTAAACACTAACATGCAAATAGAAAGAGCGCTGATTAATAGGCAAATGAGAAAATTAGCGAGCAAACGTAAACATACTATCGATTTCTACTCAACCGGAGCGGACTATTCTCTTCGCTACATTACGCAAATCGCTGCAACGGAGTATGTTTACCTTCTCACTATTACCGCCTGAACCAATTAAGATCTTATCACGCACACATATGGTCTGAAATTGAATGGATTCCGTAACTGCAGCACCGTGCGAACAAGCCGCTTGTCGAACCAGCGAACTAATGAAAGAGTAATGTGGTTTTATGTACAGGACTATGCAAAGAACGCATAAATCGTTTTTGCCCTTATTACGTTAGCGATAGAGATCACTTTGTGTACGACCTAGCTTCAAATCTAACAATTCCATTTAAATTATAGGTGGTCAGTTTCACTTGCCTTGTTCGTTTGCTGAGCATTTGTGATGTGAAACAGGTATTGAATAACCATTACGTTATAGTAAATAACTTAATTCATGAGAGCTAAGTGGGATATTGTTTATGAATTTCTAAGAACTTTAATAGTTTCTAGATATAATATATGCCAAATTTTATATATATTGAACTCGCAAAAGTACAAACATTATTATTTATATTTAATATTAGAGATTGGTTTTCTACTTGGCAAAATTTGTTACCCCCTAACAATGCACTCATTGACTTTGCGAAAATGGGCACATTAAGACCATTAAGAGACTCTCCCTACTTTGCACAATTTCGCAAAGATGTAGGAATATGAGAAAATAAAGAAAGACGAAGTTTTTTTATATGAAGACATAAATCGAGAATACTCCACATACACAGTTCTCCACATAATCATATAAAACATCAAAGACCAAAAGTCGACTGACTCGGTGGCGCATTTGGTAGTGACCCTACCCTATGCGCCAAGAGTTGTGGGTTCGATCCCCACCCAAACATTCGTGTGATGAGTACTTGTTTTTGTTCCATGTCTGGGTGTTAATATAAAATATTTAAGTATATATTTGTAATACCACTGTTGTTTCTAATATCCGTAACACAAGTGCTTAAGCTACTTACTTCGGAGTCAGATAAATATTTGTGATGTAGTCTTATATATATTATGATTATTTATTTATTAAACCTTTTCTATTATGAAAATATGGTACATCTAAATCATCTAAGTATAAAAAATTTTAGTTACCTCATCTTAATACATGCACAGAGCAAAATAATCCGTCCGTATTCAGCCATAATGCACTAAATGCACCCATGTCTACTATCAATGGCGATATGTCACAATTCAAGCAGCAAACAATTTCTCTGCAAGCCCAAAAGTGGAAAGTTGCATAACCTCTCTCGTGAGATCTTCCGATGGCGTCGGCCGATTAAAAGGCTTACTCGGAAGATCGGACATAAAGATATTTCGTTTTTTATATCATCTCGGATGCGCGAGCGCGGATTCGAGGTCACCCGTCTCGGGTGAATCATGCGGTACTTATATTTATGCAACAGACGAATACTCGTTTGCTTCGGAATTTTGGGTGCGTTTTTTTTATGAAACGGATTTTTCCTTTTTTGTGTAAAATGTGTTTTTATCACCGAAGCAACTTTATTTTTAGAGAACGAAAGCGTTTCACTTCACGTGAATTTGTACGTGTAGGTAAACCTATTTAAATCTAAGTATCTAAATAATTATTTCTAAATCAATAAATATTTTGGCATACAACTTGAAAGGAAATCAAGTGATTCGTAATTTTAGCATTATTTATAACTCGCGCATTTGCTTGTTTAGATTTACTCAATGCGTATATAACATGCACACTGGACTTAATATTAACAGATCAGGCCTTAACAGACAAAATACTCTCCTACGTTTATACATAATGGCATAAGGGAGTCATTGACATCAGAAAACGGCTCAATTAACGTAGGAGGGGCCTGAGAGAAGATATTGAAAAGTGAATATACCTAGTAGTTGCGAAGTAATCACTAAACGACTGCCCACATTCAAAAGAAATATTACACGTCTCATGGATTGATGGTTGATATGCGAGAATCACAGGATTGCAAGAATTTGCAATGGCTAATGAAGCTTTACTAAGAAATAACCAGATGTAGGCTTTCAATCATAATAAGGAGTTATTTCATTTACAACTTTTGTCGTAATTTTATATAATTCAGGAAACTTTAAAATTATATATACATCAGAACAAACCATGTAAAAAAAAAACATTATTTATGTTCAACTTGCTTAGATGTAGACATACCTTTACCTTTAATACCAACCAAAGTGAATTTAGAAAATCGAAAAAAAAAACACTTCGTCTTTCTTGAAGAGGAATACATAGAACAACATAAAATATTTACTGGCTTACGAGTAGGTATAACATGGCCTAAAAGATGATCCAACTCTCTTCATGCCCGTTTCTGACAAGTAGAAATCAAATGCATGATTAACTGTTTACATAACTGAACATCACGCATAAATTAAGATAATGTTTTTTCACTTTCGATACAGCTCGTTATAAAGTAGCATAGACAAATTAGTCGAGATAGTAACGTTATTCTTAATGGTTTTAATTGAATAAGCCTTTTTGACACTAATGGAGTACTTGTAGTGATAATATATATTCATGAGCCCGAATCAATATGAGATCATTTGGAATTTATTATGTTATATAACATTTTGCTACCTATTTGTTAATCGGAACTTAATGCAAATATAGTAATAATACCTCCTACTATATCTAGGTAATATTTTCTGAAAACTGAAGGCATGGAAGAAAACAATATTGAAGTTTCTTATCCTCTCCTTGCCATGCCCAATTAAAAAGTGTCAATTCGGACACTGTGTCCGAATAAACTGTGTCCGAGTCGTCAGCAAGTTCTCCTGGGATGGGGTAGAACGAGGATGAGGATCACTTTAACTTTATTGTTCTCAGTTCAAACTTGTGTTTGTGATAATTTTTTATGTTATTACCATTTCTTTTTGACAAGGGGAATTTTTATAATGCTCGTGTAATTGGGATGTTGACACCAGTTATATTTAATATGGAAATATCAATTCTGAAAAAGAAAGTATCGTAGTATGCTGTTAAGCCGTATTGATTCTCAATCATATTGAGTCTAAGATTTTTAATTTTACAAAACTGTTTAATATTAAGTCAGTTGACTATACAAACTAGTGACGTCACACGTTGACAAGCCCATACAAAATCTTTAGAGTGATTTCGTTTTGACAGCTCTTAAAAAGTATCTCAATTGGCTAGCCAGTCAACATCCTAATCAAATGAATTCTTTTAAAATAAAACAATTTAAAAACGCGATCTCCATACATAATTTCGTGTCAATTTTAATCAGATATAGTTATGAACATTAATCGAAAGTGGCAAATGGCTCTTTCCATTTCCATACCGTCAAAAGGTTATCTACATCTCGCAAACGCAAAGGCACTCGCCGTTCCAAATCTCAACTTTCAGAAGGTAAAGCTGCATCAATCAAACCTTTATCTAAAGCTCGTTTATCTAGAGTGTGCTCAAACAATGCACCAGTTGAAGTGGCTGAGCAGTGAAAGTGTACCGATGATAACAGCCAGGAGCCGCGCTCTGTAACGAATGGTAATTGCATAGCTCGTTATGCCTAGCTTTGAATATTAATGGGGCTCTTTAGCATGTTGCCTCCTATTCGGGGGTGATTTATATAGTGACTCTGAGTCAATATTTTGCTTGTAACTGTATAATATAGTACGGGATTGTACTGAACCGAACAATGTAGGTTTCCATATCTAGAACAGTCTTTTTTTACTTGCGGTCGTTTTTGAAACAGGAGTTTATTAGCAGTTCTATTCATCTGTAATCCTATTCTCTTGGTAAATATATGTAGTTGACGTACTATAGATATAAAATATTCATAAAAGTACTCATACTTTAATAATAGTTATACCCTTGTAAATAAAACTATAAAATAAGCAATATGTATAAAATAAGTTAATTAACCGGTAGTAGGAAACTAAACGCTGCAAGTACTCGACATAACATATCGCACCGACCAACTTTCAAATATATTAACTTGTAACATGAGAAATATAAAATAATTTATAACGTCCAACGACGACTATAAACGGCCGTCACACTCGTTTCTCCTGGCTTCTCACTCGTGTAGCTGTCACATTTATATCTAAAACAAGCTTTTCCAAACAACTTTTTCACGTTCGTACATTTGCAAATTATAATGCACAACTGGTTAGGAGTAATCGATGTGTAAGTATGATACTTCCACGGTCCGCGAACGAGCGATTAAGACATTCGCATGTATAATTTATTAGTGCACCTCGTGTGAAGTTGTCCTCTAACTAGATCAGAATCCTTCGGTACAGCTATTGTGTAAGAGTGCCATTTATCAAAATCGCTTTCAGAAGAGATTGCAATGGCTACTTAAATGGTTATGTCTGAGCTTAAAGTTGGAAACAATCTTTAATTTTAGTCTATTTTTCATTCTTGTGCCGAGAATTTCAGTCGTACACACATAAAAAACATCACGCCCATAATCCTCGAAGAGGTAGGCAGATTCAAAAGGCAGCATGCACCTTCAACCACATTCAGCTAAAAATAAAGCCGGGCTGGGTTAGATGGAAAATTGTGAAAAAGCAGTGACAAGCGGCTAACCTGTCACCTACACAATCACACTCCCAAAACTCGATATACCATTAGTCGCCTTTTACGATATGCTAGGCAAGAACCACAGTTGGCATAATTATTTTTAAGTTTCTATGTAACCCAGCCCAGTTTTATTTTTGGCTAAATGTGGTAAAGGGCCCAGCTGCCCCTTTGACTCCTACCCCTTCGGGGATTATGAGCGTGATGTTTCATGTTTATAAGCATAAACATTATATGGTGGTGCTGTTGCCATTGGATATAGCCTATTAACATTGTAATCAGTTACAATTTAAAAATATTATATATTTTATATGTTCTCAATTTATCAAAATGCAATGTATGGCAGTGACAATAAACTAAAATATGTAAAGTCCAACAAAAAATTCAATAACGAAAGTCAACATTAATTAACTTTCAGCTACATCATCACTTACAGTCGAGTCGCCATGTCAGACTTTAATCAGAGTGAGATTTATTATACAGTCAAAAAGGTACTACTTTTGTTTAAGTCTTTTGATATCAACATTGACTGTATAAAATTCGCAATTAATTTATTAATCATCTCTTGATGAAATTTTTATGCGCTTTAAAAGTAATAAAACAAATTATCATATAATAAGATATATAAAGTAAAATTTTAGAAAATGTCCGTCATTGCGACCAGCGTTTATGTAATATGTTAATTCAAATATAATTAAATTAAAATTCTTTAGCATAAATTCTACCGTTTTTGAAAATATCCGGTCTTAATTACTTTTACGTAATACCTTAGATACCGACTGATTACCATCGGGTGTTGTTTCAATTATTTTTTAATTTATAATGTACAAATACATACTTTTTATACAGATAATTATAAATTCAGGCCTAATTGGTACATAAATAATATAAAAAAATACGGAAATTTAATGCGTCCTTCAAGTGTTTAGTTTATTTTTGTTAAGTAAGGGAATGCTTCGTACATTCCCCCGTGCGATACGCTTCAAAACTTTGCTTTATTTTCCTGTAAATATAAACATAAAATAAGGTATTATGTATGAGAAATTTTGCAACAAGATATGAAACTATAAAAATAAAGAGTTACCAAACAAAATTAGGTTAATATTATGCAAATTATATAAAATGTTCTTTCATGCACATCCCAGAATTCAATTTCAACACTTGTTTGATAGTATTTACATTACTGAGTAAAAAAGCAAGTAGATAAAAACAAACTTTATTAATATTCGGTCCAAATTTCAATCTAAATAAACCAAATGAATGTGTAGATATACATAATATTTGAAATTAAATTAGTATAATTAGTAGTACGCCTTTTGTAGTTGACTTACAACGAAAGTATGTCAGAAACAAGTATATCGCATTTTATTACACATATTTCGTTGCAGGCCCTAATGCATAATTGGTTAATCATGCATATTTTATTTTTATATTTATGTATGTTATATATGTATATATGTCTATATTTATATTTATGTACTTCTAAAAAAATATATAGATCCTTTGGATAAAATTCATATTCACTCTGATGATCAATCATAACAAATTGTAAATTCCAAACCAAATGAATTCTAGCGGGATATATACGTCTTCACAATTGTCTTTCACACAAAATAATTCATCTGAGAACTAAATAAATAAACTTTTCACTTTCTCTGTTTTCCGGTCTAACGGTTAAGGCCGTAGACACTACCAAGACTGGTAAAATCCTTAGTCCACAACACTTCACTTTCGTGAAAAGAAAATGCCATTAGGTAATCGCTTCAACCAATAATAGCTTCCTACATTAGTCATACTTGTTTACTGTGCTCATCTATTCAGTGATGGACGCACTTATCTAAGTATCTAATAGACATTAATACGAGATTTACTTTTGTAACATGTTGGATCATACAAGTGTGGTAATTTACTTACTGCGATTTACTCATTTTACATCAATCTTAAACTAGATACTAACACTATTTTATTAAATACGTTTTAGTGTTAATTTACATAAATCGATTCTACTATAATCTATAATACGATACAACGTAAAAATGTGTCTAGTCGTTTGGAAACAATTTATTTTCGAAAGGTACCAGGTAGTAATCAAATAAAAAATATCATCAAGATATATAACACAAATAAAAAAAAATGTATAAGTCCTCAGATTTTTTTAATCATGAATTACAGCAGTCTGTAGTAATCTACAGACTGCTATGAATTGCTACGAATCTTATAATATAAGATAAACCAGGAATCGAGAAAATGGAGGACCGCTTTCTCTGACATTTCATACTTTAGTCGTTGTTTTACTATCCTCAACAAAAGCTGGACGTATTTTTACGCGTGGGACCGTAGTTTTTATTACTACAACAGTTACGCATTGCCTCGGACTACCCTTGCCCTGGTTTAACGCTTCTCTCAGCCTACCGTGGGAAGGGAAGTATTTTTAATATCATTAAAGGTTTTAAATCATTACTTTGATTAGTTAACTACAGGCAAGTGTTAATGTCAGTAATAACTAGAAGTATTAAGTAATGGCTGTCAAAACGAAGTCACGCAAATTGTAAATTTTAATAATTATATATTTATGTTAATAATACGCATTGGCTTAAATATAACAGATTAATGGAATACCATTACTCATTTCAAATTTACTGATTCGACATTTCAGATGCTTTAATAGTGATTGTTTACCAAAAGTTAAATCATATGGTGAATTGTAATATATCCATAAACTTTAATTACAGTCTCTCATCATGATCTGATCGATTAGGTTCCTAAAATATTTTTCCCGACACATTGCGTGTTTAATATACTTAAAAACATAATTATCAGAAATACAAGAAAATCCAGCCACAACTGTTAAATTAAAAAATAGACTACCTTTTAAATAACTCGGTTAATTTATAGCAAAAACGTACACAGTTAACTAATGCGTTACACATATTACAGCTAATCGTTAAAGGAGTTTATTAACATACAAATATGTTGGAGTTGGCAAAGTCTACGTACCCTGCAGAACCGTGGCTCAATCGAAAAAACTTAAAAAGAAAACGTATCCTAGGAAATATGTTCGAAATGCAATACCAATCTGTGAGTCAGTGCAGTTCTTAATTACTTATATCCTTTTGAAGTTAAAACCACACAATTATTCACATACTGAATTCCATTCAAACGTAAACGATTTCAATTTGGCTCTAAGTATTTATGAATGGTCGCTGACAAATTCATACACTCATTCATGCCGTACCTCTATGGACATTATTTCAAAAATGTAACATTGACTGTAATAGCAATTTTAATGAATTAGAGCACCATTACATATCTTAATTTACTAAAATAGCCATCTTTTTACTGCCACACAAAAAGGTGCTACATAATAGGAGGTATTTTTTATGATAATAATTTTAAAATCACAACATAACACCAGAGCTAGGTATCCGATTACCCAGTATAATAATAGTTGTATTGATAAGCTTGCTAATTACCGTTTGTATTAATTTTGTCAAGGTACATACGATAAATAAGCGGTGGTAGCTCAATGGTTAGGACACGCGCCTCTTAACCGAGGAGTGCGGGTTCAAACCCGGGCACGTACCTCTGGATTTTTCACGTCTATGTACGTATTTATACCACTAGCTCGACGGTGAAGGAAAACATCGTGATGAAACCTGCAAATTCAAACAACTTTGGATTTGTAACCATGATCCAAAAATTGTCTGGTTCCCCTATCTTAGGGTTACGAAGGTCAGATCGGCAGTCGCTTCAATGTAATTACCAGACTCGCTAAATCGTGGATCATGGTCTAAGCGGACCCCGTCTAAGCACGGGACACTAGGAAGATGATGATGACATACGATAAATAAGACGTATTTGATATTGCTATCATAGTATAATATTAATATACGACGACATACATTGATTTGACTCTGAGCTAAGTAGCTAAAGCACTTGTGTTACGTATATCAGAAACAACAGTGGTATTACAAATATATACTTAAATAAATATTAAATATTAAGGCTGTTTTGTCTATGCTTGAGCATAACAGCTTGCAAGACTGGGTATGCTAGTCTGAACAATTATTTTATTTAATTATTACATACATCCGCGTATGTGCAATACACCGCTCAATTGAACATTAATCAATCTCATACATTAATTAACAATGATATATGCAAATAAATGACCTAGCTGACTCTAATGAACCCTGCGCAATAATTGATTTATTTCGAAATTCAGTGTCCTATTGTCTAAAACATCGTAGGACGTTCAACTTTCACACTTGACCTTCGTTTAATGGTTTTTTCACTAAAGCTAATCAATTGACTATCGATAAATCATTAAATCGCGGCCTTCAGTGTTTTTATTATAAAAGATAAACGCCTACATTAGTTGCTTAATGAAACAATAAATTACATTAAGATAATAACATCGAGCTTGAAAAGACTGCACTTGAATTTATGTAGAACCTTTGTCATTGTAAAACAACGTACCTAATGAGTCGCTTGTTTACTATGTTTTATAAAATGCATATGTTATAATATATAAACTGAACCAAAGATATATTTAACACATATGTGAATATCACACTTAGTGATAAAACATGTTTATTCCTCATGTAATGTTCTTAGTACATTTACATAAACTCATCAGGTCAAGACATAGCGCAGCGCATTTACATACTCAAATTGCTTGTATAAAAATCCATGACCCGAATAAAAATAACGATGTTCATCACATGAGCATTGAGTACAATCAATGAGTATGCAACCCGCAATATTGGGTCCTTGACTGGCCAAGCAGGTTTCTAAGAACTAAAAGACCTAACATCCTTCTTTTTGATTTTCCTAATGATTAGGTTTATTTGTCAGTCCATTATTAGTTTGTTATGTGACTTTTTTGTCCTTATATAGAATATACGTAAAAAGTATACTGGTTAAATTTTAACATTAAAAATGTATTAAAAAGATATAACTATATACATATTTACGAAAAAGGGTAGTTGTCCGCCTCGCCGATCAAGGTACCCAGAATACTGGCAGCGTTGCCCCTTTGAATTGCCAGGCTGAGGCGTTGGCCGAGGAAGCTTCCAGCATTCAGGTCGCCAGAAACTTGAATAAGTCGGGCGGACAGCTCCTGAAACGGTTTGCGGACTCCGGACCCCACGGTCCAAGAGTTTCCACGTCGAATGGATTTTCCTAATTGATTTATTGTTCATGCTGTTGATAAAATAACATAATTGGCTTTTACTAAACTTGTAACGTTAAATAATAGAATTGTTAATCTAACAGTCAATCTTTCATAGATATAATCACAAACAATATAGGTAGATGTATAATTTTCCCGTGCAAATATAAACGCGTGAAGAGCGATTAAGATCAAGATGAAACGCAACTTGGAGTTATAGCCAGAACGAATGGCAAACAACCTAATTGAATGACTACACGATTTGCCAAACACGCTCTTGTTGCTCCGCTAGTCAAGATATCTTTATGATATGCAATAGCATAGACTGACAAAGGAAAATACTTACTAAATTTTATTTAAATTGTCTTCTTTCCTTACATATTTCATTCAACCAGACGAAATGCTTATATAAAAATAGGAAGATTTTTTCTATTTATGAGCTGAAAAACTTATAAACAGAATTTAAGTTTTGTATGAAAACGTATTGAGGGCAAACAAACGAGTGTACTTTACAGGTTATTCTAGATACTAATTTGGGTAAATAACATGTACTAACACTCACAAACCTAATAAAATTGTGTAAAACTCAAAAGTATGAGTATTAAATACAAGAAAGCGATAATGTTACAATGGCGTATTTGCACACCCGTGTATACATCAATCATCGATTTAACTACGAAGTAGTTATACGATTAGCAGGAGTGATAAATGCTGATCCATCAAAAATGTTGTAACTGTAATTGAAACTACCATTTAAAAGTTGTTATAAAAATCATTGATGCTAAACGTTGAGCAATATTAAAAATTAACGATACTTTGCATACGCATGTGGCTTAACTTGTCCAGAATTGCGATTGTAACAGTTCAAGTTTGTTTGCTTTATTTAAAGTTGCAATACTAAATAGTTATTTTTGCACACTATGATATTGATTAGAAAAATATCGATTATTTTATGTATATTCACAGCTCACAAGATCAATATGACTAGATATATATTGCAATTCAAATACGTGGTTTTACAGAGTATGTTTATTTCTTTTTTACAATCATCAATCAGAAGAACTCTTTAAATATCTGTTTCTAAATTAAGGAAACTACATAATAATCTCGTGAGCTATATAATCGTAGCGCAAAAAATGCCATCTACCACGCATGCATTGTTCAGCAGATGCAACGTAAGAGCAATAGCTTTTTCGATTAAAAATTCGTCTCAACGATTTTTTCCGTAATTACCACTCATTGTTGCGCATTACGCTACACGTAAAATCACTTCTCAGCAATTCTGAAATCAGGAAGAAACTTTCTTCGAGTCATTACAAAAACCACATGGTAACCACAGTAACTGCTTGTCTCTAATTCGTAATCTGTGACCAAATAGCAGTAATTTATGCTGCGGCCTATCTAATAAATAACTAATAAACTAGCTGGCTTTGCTGACGGCGGTGGCACCGGTAAACCGAATATTTAAACTAGATAATGGGTGGGTTTGGGATATTTATGTTATCTAATTTAGGGTCCATAAAGCAGTTTTCTAGATAAATGGGTTAGACGCATATAAATGAACTTAGACTTTTGCATATGACGTATTTAGTTTATCTAATAAACTCTGTAGCAGTCATTAGGTCAAGGTAGGTCCAACCCCAGTAAGTCTGCGGCTTTTTCAAAGTAAATGTCATTTATTGCTAAAAAAAAACAAATGTTTAAAATGGTACTTTTGATTGGTCCAGAAATATTAACTGCCAAACAATCATTTGCATAAATAGTCATTACTATTGCATTATAATTGCCCGGTCTAATGATACTATCACTCGTACTTATAAAAATACATTCATATTACTCCAATTGTAATTGCTTATTTATATCCCCGCGGTACCTTTGTATTCGATCAAGCATAACAATTTAAATTAAACTCTTATTACTTTTGACAATAACATTGCCAAATGGAAATTCACAGTATCGCTTGCGAATAATGCCACCGGGTCGTGAATTGCGATCGCCACGATATTAGCACCGTTTAACAATAAGGAAATAAAAGTGATCTCTCGTCAAGGTTTTTTGTCCTAAAGTAAAGCGGCCTAACAGTCTTCTGATGCAAATATTGTGTAACTTATAATTGTGTTGAAACGTGATATAGCATTAGTCGATTATATCTGACTACATAATGGTCAATTAATGTTGCTATCTAGAGAAAACAGTAACGCGAACAAGGAAGTAAAAGTCCTTTAATTTAAGGACTAGATCCCTACTGGTCACCGTTATGAAACAGTCGTGACGATGTCAACTGATGTGTGTCGGGACTTGAAATAGGACTGCAGAAGTTGTGTTTGTATTTCTGCTGGTATTAAGTGGGTTGTTTATTGGTGATAGGATCTACTTGTAGGGCTCATTGCTGTTTTTGTACTGGTACATTGCGATTGCAAACTGTAATTGTTCATGGAATACATACATGAGATTAGATTAGACATGTTTTATTTGAAGCTGGAGAAAGAGGGTCATTATTTATAGCTTTTGTTTTGATTTGGACCACCAACAAAGACTAGACTTCACGTATAAACAAATTTAAGGGGTGTTCTTTACTTTTAATTCGCCCCTTTTGATATACTGTGCCGTAAATGGCTTGTCCAGTACGTATATTAGCGCACCTGTCGAGTGGCGAGCGGTTTATCTAATGGACTTATCAGTCGAATACATTACGCTACTGACAAATGCTTGGGAAAACGAGCGAGATCCGAGATAGGTCCGGCGGCTAAAGGTTTATACAGCATTGCGGCAAACAATATTACACGTCCAATCCTATCGGAGTCCACACAAAATAATAAATACACTTAATAACGAGTGCTACTTAACTTTAAAATCTTAATGGAATCGAAACAATGAAAGCAGTCAGTCAACACTTTCAAGCTTTTATTCTTGCAAGCTTTGATTGAATGCTAAGAAAGGAATATTGGTAAAAATATACTTACACGTGCTTTTGATAGTTCTTATAAAAAGTAGTGTAAAATAAATATAAAACTAAAGCACTAAAACTAAATGCTTAGTGCATTTAGTTTTAGTGCTTTAGTCAATTTTATAATCTATACTTGGTCTATAATAACCTAGGTCTAAAACTGAAATTACGCTAATGTGTACTTAATTCAAAACAAAATTACACAACACATTTACCTACTAAGATATTTAAAGAACTAAGATCTCTGATAACAAATGTTTCATGTACTATAACGCTTGTAAATATTCTAATGACGTATCTTTTTTGTCTTTCACAGAAGCCATAAGTACAGCCGATGACCAATCGACATCAGCGTCATGGTGGCAGGCGGGAACAGCGACGCCCTTCAGGGACAGCTCCA
Source organism: Glyphodes perspectalis (assembly GCA_951394215.1). NCBI lineage: Eukaryota > Metazoa > Arthropoda > Insecta > Lepidoptera > Crambidae > Glyphodes > Glyphodes perspectalis. The sequence goes on along the minus strand of OX596203.1, from coordinate 13,375,608 downwards.
GCAGCAACGCGTTCTCCTCCACCCATGGCCTAGTACAGACTCACCCGACCATCAACGACCCCTTCGGCTCCTTCGGAGGGATCGGCAGCACTATTGGACCCTCCTCGAACCCCTTCGCCTCGGCCAGCGGCAGCGGTCCGCTCAGCGGAGGCGTGAGGAACAACCCTCTACCGCCATTAGCTAGGAGCGCAAATGGAAAGTCCTCTTTGAAGCACTTGGACTTCACTAGCAGCGCTACGGCTGAGCTGAGGAGGAACCCGGCTTTGTCTGCTCCCGATGAGTGCGCAAGAGCTTGCAGGGAAAACGAGCCGCCAAGGATTTGCTACTACCACTTCACTTTGGAGTTGTACACCGTTTTGGGAGCGTAAGTATTCATTTGTACAAAAATTAATAGTCTCATATATAAATATCACATGTGGTATTTCTGCGTATGTACTTACTTTCCATTAAGAGTCATACATTTATTATATGTGCAAATTCTAATACAACAATTTTAACTGCTTAATGATTATCATTTTAAATTAAATCTTATTGCCAGATTACGTTACAAAACAATTAAAACAAAAACTGTAAACGTGGAAAATTTAATTAAGTTTTTTAATATACCGCCGATTCAATGTATAATGAAATTTCACATTTATAATTTTTGTAATATGCATATTTATTATTATTAAAATATTTGAATCATTACATAATCTAATAAGCAGCTTAATCCCACTTAAAAAAATCTAAGACCATACGTTTCGTACAAACCGATAATTACTGATACACGTTTGGAGGAAAATCCTCATTTTCGTAACTGCAGAAACCCTTTTCCGCTGTAAAATCCACTCGACGTAGCCGTCGAATAACAATGTATTTAGAACTTACTCCAATTCATTGTCTTCGCTAAAGGAAGCGGAGGCAATCACCTCCACCACGCCCGCCAATGACACGCACTAAGAAACATTTTAGATGTTTTTCTAAGAAGGTATACTGGTATTATCTAATGGACCTTCCTTTTGCGTTACAATTTATACTATAACTATAATTCCATTGATTTTAATCGTAATTGTAGTTACATCTACGATGAAAATTTTACACATTATCACACCCAACAATCTCATAAAAACTCTTAAGTAATCCCTTACCAAACTATTCACGTAATCTCCGAGTCATCTACGTCACGATCCCTATGTTCTAAGGTTTTTTGGAGCTCACGAAAAATCGTGCCGTCTTAGGAAAAGAACTACTTACCCACCGACCGACTTTTTCACTTGGCGCATTTTACGCTTTGTTTCACACGGACCGCTAACTGCATAGGTTTCAATGCCGAACGCGAGTGTGCGGCGATTGAACCAAATTCCGTTCAGGCACGTAATTGATAGGTGACGACAGACCTTATGCAAACATTGGTGTTTCATGATAGCGAACGCATAGGCTGAGGAAACAATGGTGTAACTATGCCAAATTGATAAGGAAACCCCACTCACTTTCTCGCTTATGTCACCACCGCTGAAGCTTTAAATTGCAATTTTCTATTACTCTATTCCAGGGCTTGCCAAGTATGCACCCCGAATGCTACCAACGTCGTCTGGTCTCACTGCCAGTGCGTGTTGGCTGACGGAGTCGAGCGCGGTATCCTCACAGCCAATAGAATGTTGCCAGGACCTTCCATCCAAGTGTGCGAGAATGATAAGGTGGTCATCGATGTTGAGAACCACATGGAAGGCATGGAGGTGACCATTCACTGGCACGGAATCTGGCAGAGAGGAACCCAATACTACGATGGTGTGCCCTTCGTTACCCAATGTCCAATTCAACAAGGAAACACTTTCAGGTTTGTAAATAATCTAAAGGAAACTGTTTTTAAAATTATTTGATGCCCTGAATTAATTCAGTAGTAGATCTAGGCCGTAGTAGTAAACCAGAATGATTTAAATGCTTCCTATTGAAAATATTATGAGAAAATCATGCAGCTATCCAATTCATATACAAAATGTATTTAGTCGCTTTACATCACTATAAAGACAGACTACAATTATTACCGCAATCTAACGACCTCCTTCAATTTATTACAGGTACCAATGGCAAGGTAACGCAGGTACACACTTCTGGCACGCGCACACTGGTCTTCAGAAATTGGACGGTTTGTACGGCAGCATCGTTGTCCGTCAGCCGCCATCGAAGGACCCCAACAGTCACTTGTATGACTACGATTTGACCACACACGTCATGCTCATCAGTGACTGGCTCCACGAAGACGCTGCTGAGAGGTACCCCGGCCGTCTGGCTGTCAACACCGGACAAGACCCCGAGTCTGTCTTGATCAACGGCAAAGGACAGTTCAGAGACCCCAACACTGGATTCATGACCAACACGCCATTGGAAGTCTTCACGATCACACCAGGAAGGAGATACAGATTTAGAATGATCAATGCTTTCGCGTCTGTGTGTCCCGCTCAAGTCACCTTTGAAGGCCACAACCTCACTGTCATAGCTACTGATGGTGAACCGGTTCAGCCTGTGCAAGTCAACACTATTATCTCCTTCTCGGGTGAGTTGTCGCAAAAAAAATCGGAAGTGATAACATCTGGTTTCATACAAATATCTACTATATTATGAAATTTTTAATCTCGATATACCGTCAGTGACAAACATATATCTACTAAAGTAAAATCAAGATTAGTTTGATTATTTTTTGTTGAATGCATTAAAGTTTTTGCTCCCCTGCTTGATATAACACTTACGGCATTACGCTAGTTTATTCCGCAGCCAGCTAATCGAACGGTTACTGCTATAAAATTAATAAACTCATCAAATCTCGTTAACATTGGTAGAACAAATCAGGCGAAAGCAATTGTATAACATCAACGCACGCATTTCCTCGTTCAGTGCGCTTATAACGTTTAATAATCGTGGAAGAAAAAATATATTAACTTTAACCCACTCTAGGTGAACGTTACGACTTCGTTATTGAGGCAAACAACATACCAGGAGCATATTGGATTCAAGTTCGTGGTCTTGGAGAGTGCGGAATTAAGAGAGCTCAGCAACTGGCTATCCTCAGATACGCCAGAGGACCCTACCAGCCATCATCACAAGCACCGACCTACGATGTTGGAGTCCCACAGGGAATAGTAAGTTCTATTAAAAATAATGTAAATATATCTTGTACTATAAATTCATTTGACTACATATATTTTAATAAGTAGTTGTAAATACATAATCATACTAGATAAGGGACAGTTGCCATTGGAAGAGTTAGTTTTGTCCATGGATTACTGGAATACAAAACTAAGGACAGTAGTTGCCTGTTATTAATTAGCGGATATTGCAGACTAGATTCTTGGTGCCGACACGACAACCTCGATAAAATCTACTGCAGCCGACTTTGTTGCAATTTCTTGCTTAAACTTAAATACGGTGTACTGCGGCCGTGTAAAATTTCGCAGTAATGACTTTATTACTTTAATAATAAACAATTAACTGATTTACCTCAATAAATTATTTTTAAAGTACATTGAGTTGATTTGTAATCGAATGTTGTTTGTAAATATTTATTCTAGAAATTATAGACATGTAGATTTGCTAAATGCAAACCTACCATATTAAATATTGCACATTATTTGAATTTCAAATGAAGTAGAGGGGAATTCAGAACTTTATAATTTTCAAAATGGTATCATTAACTAAGGTCAAATAACCTGACATATTATTTAATTTTTTTCGTTGTAATATAACTTTCATTTATTCTTCCAACTATATTTGTACAAATGATATCTTTGTCACGTAATTTGACATTTTGAAGTAGATTTCAGCAGCAGACGAAGTAGATATAAGTAGAGTAGTTGTAGAATATGCACGTATACTAGTAATTGCACGTACCTTTCTCCTCACTAACTATCCAGGTGATGAACCCATTGGACGCAAGGTGTAATGCCCCAAGAAACGACGCTATTTGCGTCAGTCAACTCAAAAACGCCAGAAACATCGACCCGGCCATCCTACAGGAGAGACCTGATGTTAAAATCTTCTTGCCTTTCCGTTTCTTCGTATACAGACCGGAGATGTTATTCCAACCGAACACGTACAACAGATATTTGGGTAAGGGCCGCATTGAAAAATAAATAGCTTTTAAAATTTAATCTACAAATGCTATCTACCTAAAAATTGCTTTTTACAAAGTCCTCCATCACATTTAACTAAACTTCCACAGTTGCCCCCACTGGCGATCACGTTATCAGTTTGATTGACGAAATATCTTATATGGCTCCTCCTGCACCTCTGCTCAGTCAATATGACGACGTTAACCCCGAACAGTTCTGTAACGGTGACAACAGACCAGCGGATTGCGGACAAAACTGCATGTGCACACACAAAGTCGATATACCGTTGAACGCTGTCGTGGAGATTGTACTTGTTGACGAAGGTACATAACAGTCTTTTATTACACGATATACGACTTACTACATGCAATTAAAACACAATACGGATGGTAAAACTTGATTGTATTCTTTCACTTTTCAGTTCAAATCGCAAACTTATCTCATCCGTTCCACTTGCACGGTTACGCGTACAATGTTATCGGTATCGGGCGGTCGCCTGACCAGAACGTGAAGAAGATCAACTTGAAGCACGCTCTTGACCTTGACAGGAGAGGTCTGCTCGAACGTCATCTTAAGCAAGGAGACCTGCCTCCTGCCAAGGACACTATTGCCGTCCCCAACAACGGTTACGTCATCCTCCGTTTCAGAGCCAACAACCCCGGCTTCTGGCTCCTCCATTGCCACTTCCTCTTCCACATCGTCATCGGTATGAGCCTGGTGCTCCAAGTCGGCACCCAGGCTGACCTTCCTCCCGTCCCTCCCAACTTCCCCACTTGCGGAGACCACCTCCCTCCCATCCCGCTTCACTAAATCGGTTCCTAGAACATTTTCAGTTCTGTATGTGCAAAAACAAGTACAGTAGTTGATTTATAATGTTAACTAAGTGTAAATTTATGTTTGTTTTGTGTGATGTGATCGGTGATATCGAAGTGCTCGATTTCGCTGTTTGTGTTTATTTTATATTCGAATGATTCAAAGGGAGTTAATGACGGTTTGTGATTTTATTTAACGGTGATGCCTTTTTCTTTGAGATTACTCCAATATCATTTTAATGCCATATACGGTGATATTTTTGTAATTATTTTAATAATATCGCCTTAAATATGTGTCTTATGAGGCTCTTAAACTCATTTTCTTCGCACACCCTATGGTGTCCCTCCACGGACTCTTGTTCTGTAACTAACAACTTGCCATTTTTAATTTTCACCAAGGATATTTATTACGTGTATATATTTAAATGTCTCTTTAAATGTTTAGATGTTTAAGATTGAACCAGTTACTAACCCAATGCATGCTATCAAAATTAGATTACTTATATAGTAAATGTACATAACTGAATACTGCAATACATGTAAATACACGAATTTTATTATAGTCCCGAGAACACACATGACATTTTCCGCAAACTTTGAAGACTGTATATAAATATTACGTAGAAAATAGACATACAGAATGTTACCAATCCACGTTACCACTATATTTTAAGTAAGAATGTGCAAATCTACACGCGACGTAGCCTAATTTATGTACAGGATCATTGGAAAATCTATCAAGAATTTACCCTAGTCTAAGAAAATGTCACATAATACCTACTTACTATATTTTAAACAGTCAATCAAACGTGTATAATAGATTGTCTAAAACGCGTATTGCTATTACTGCTACAACATTAGCAGTGCATAACAAAATAATAATTATAATATGGTGATTATTTTAAGAAAATTGTAAATTTTTATACCATTCAATAAAATTTATAAAAAATAACAATATTTTATTTTTTATCGCTATTGTGTTTAGTTGATAGTGCAAGACTTCCTTAATAATTTATTACAAGATAGTTGCTTAGTTAGGTATTGGAGATGTTTAACTGAGCATACTATTGTGTGAAATGTTTAAGTGTATAGCGCTGCATTGTACCTTTATAATATTAGACATAATGTAAATATCCCATCCACAATTTAGATTATTGCACAAAAAGTAGAAATAGTTATTAGAGTTCACATATTATATTCCTTGTATATTATACAATTGAGTAATTTTAGCGGTTTTATTAATTCCATATTCTAGATTAAGGTAAATCGTGGTATTGTTAGAGGAGATCCCTGTAGCGGGTAGCCATGGAATGCACCACTGGACACAGGTTGTAAATTTTAATACTTATTTATTTAAACGTAAACTTGTAATGTAAATAATACAAGTTAAATAGTGTAAAGAATCATTTCTTCATAGATTTCAACATTGAATATAATTTTCTCTTTGTAAAATTTCTTAATCATCACAATCATGTTTCTTTTCATTTGTGTCAATTATTTTAAGATGAGATTGAATTTTTTGTTGATTTTAAAATTATGCGAAAATGAGCATATGTCTAAGACGGTTGAAATGTTTCAGGTGATGAATCCCCTGGACGCTATATGCAATGTAAAGAGGAATGACGCAGTCTGCGTCAGCAATCTAAAGGCGGCAAAACCCGTGGACAAAGCCATCTTACAGGAGAGGCCGGACGTGAAGATCTTCCTACCTTTCCGATTCCACTTTTATAAACCAAAGGATCTGTTCGAAGAGAATACTTACAGAAACTTTTTAGGTAGGTACTACTTTTAGTAAACATTTTAATTCCTGCATTGACCTCTTACGGGTAACTTGTTTTAATTTTTGAAGTAATAATTTAACAAGTGCAAATAACTGTTAAGTTGCTATTTACACAAAAGAGATGAATACTGGGTCAAAAAACTGTCATTCTATTTAGTCCGAAAGTTAGATTATACAAAAATACAAGACACATAAGTATTTTTTGCTTTATCAAGTTAACAAAAAATTACAAAGAAGCATCAAAGGCTTACGACGTCACTATTTAGTAAAAAAATTACCTAAGTGGGACGTCACGCGCCACTTGAATGCTTTATCCTCGTCAGTGTATATTCGTCAATACGTATTCAATTTTAATTATAATCTAACTGACGGACTATACAGAATTTTTTAGTCGCGTTATATAGCATTTTTTACATTCAGAAAGATGTACCTATAATAAATTTATTTTATAAGAAACATTCCAAATGATTTCAGGGTTACTACTTTAAAAACACAATTTTATAAAATCTAAATTGATAATTGAACTTAACTATCTTTATGTTCGTGTCTAGAACCAGTACCCGATCACATTAATTATGCATGCTTTTACCCACAATTCAACATTTATTTAGTTCTAATTACACTTTAGTTAATCTATTTCCTGCATTCTCGATTTCCAGTTGCTCCCGGCGGCGACCACGTAATTAGCTTGGTGGACGAGATATCGTACGCCGCGCCCCCGTCCCCGCCGCTGTCCCAGATGCACGAGCTGTCCCAGGACATGTTCTGCAACGGGGACAACCGTCCCGCCAACTGTCCCGTCGACTGCCGCTGCACGCACATGATTGACGTACCGCTCAACTCGATCGTCGAAATTGTGCTTGTCGATGAAGGTGAGATCAGCTTGCGTCATATTTAGTATAATTAAAATTCTGCGATTAAAGTCAATTGATTTTTGTCCGGTGGTAAAGAGTGTCGAAACACTGGCCCGTTGACATAAAACCTCGCGGTCGCGGGTTCGAATCTCCCTAGTGGCAAATGTTTCATGTGATGAACATGGACATTTGTACTTGAGTCATGGATGTTTATAAACGTATTTAAGTATGTCTATCCGTTCACCTAGTATCCATAGTACAAGCAAAATCTTAGTTTCGAACTAGGAAATTCACCAGTCTTGATATTTTTTATTTATTTAATCACTAGTGAATCCTCATGATATCAGCACTCTAAAGATCCATAAGCACCCAAATGTGGTCTGCTGCTTATATCTAGCATGGTGAAGGTCCGTCTACATGAAAGAGTATATACTGGGCAAGTAACACAGTAACAGTACTTTTTCTACTTGAGAGAAGTATTAGTACTGTTCTCCGAAATTTAGATTAGCAAATCAATTGAATAATTAAGACGTATAAGCGTAAGTCATATTTTGGTATGGTAACATAATAATATAATATTATTTATAATTCCAGTACAATCGCCAAACTTATCACACCCGTTCCACTTGCACGGCACATCGTACAACGTGATCGGCATGGGCCGGTCGCCCGACAAGAACATTAAGAAGATAAACCTGAAGCACGCCTTGGACCTGGACAGAAAGGGCCTCCTGCACAGGCAGTATAACCTGCCCCCCTTCAAGGACACGCTTGCGGTGCCCAACAATGGCTACGTCGTGTTAAGGCTGAAGGCTGATAACCCAGGTATGATACGGTTTATACAAAATTGCAGTTTGTTATGATTCTCGAGATAAATGGGCCTTAGTCTAATCCTTGGTGGGTCTTTGATCACTGACGTCATTGTTGTTATCCGTCTTTGACAATGCCATTTACAGATGAATTGTTTAAAAATGTTTTTAAACTATTTTTGATTTTTTTTATATCTCTATTAATTTACTTTTAAACGGGCTAAGTGTACGCACAATTGATAACATGCATGTGTTTTCTTTGTTTCCAGGTTATTGGCTGTTCCATTGTCACTTTATCTACCACATCGTAATAGGAATGAACCTGATTCTGCACATAGGGACCCAGCATGACCTCCCACCGGTCCCCCCAGATTTCCCTAGGTGCGGTCACCATCTCCCAGCAATCACGCCATCGTACTATCCCATACATCATTGATAGACAACATAGTAATCACTTGGCAAAGACTCCCATATCGCTTTGGTTTTTATAAACCAAAAGAAGATTACGAACCGAGCTACAATACGCAATGCCATATTTTGTAGTATCAATTGAAAGTAAGATCCCTTCAACGATAATAAAAATAATTTAAGGTGCTGTTGTAATACCTTTTTATGTAAAACGTGTGTAAAATGACAAAATTCAGAAAAAATATATGTAATTTAGTCTAATTTTCCGCTTTACTGGAAGATTTTATAGACTTAGTAGCTTATTTTATGCAATAAGATTAATTATAAATACTCCCTTCTATCAATTCCTTACTTTACTAATTACACTAAATGTTTCTGAATAGAGTGAGAGAGAAAAATATACATATCAAAAGTATTGAAAGAAAGAAGACAGAAAGAAAGAAATTATTGGACACAATAAATAATACATAGTTTTTACTGCTCTTACTTACTTCGAAAACTACGCTATCGTCCCAAACATGGCCTTAATACATATCTACATGGTATTTAATACTTTAGTTTAAAGATTTTTATGCATTACAAAGAAAATACTATAAATTTCCTGCTAATCAGGATACATTTTAAATTATATGGATAATAATTATAATGACAGTTATTATTGCTCTAATAATATACTATTATATTTAATTACAAGAAATCTTAAAACTCGGTCGGTTATAAATTTTCTTTAATTTTGCGACCTACCTCAAAAATATAAGTACTATCCAAATACTCTTTTGAGGAAAAAATAAAAAAAGTGTAATAAACGGAAAAAAATATCACTTTTTATTTTTATTTGTACATTGACATATATTTATATAATATTGAATCAATGTTTAAAACAGTGGCAGATGATGATTTATGATGCCATGTTGATAACTAATTTTATTATTTTTTAAATTAATTATGGTTACTAAGCTTACCATAAGTAAACTCTTGTTACTCGTTTGTTTTGTAGTTTTGTAAATAAACATAGGTTAACGTTATTGTTAAGCGAATTATGTGAATGTTATATATAAATTATGCAATGAATATACTAGGTATACTGTGTGTTATATATGATTAGATTACATGTTAATTGAAATATTTATATCACTTATGAATATGTTAGTAATATTATTTTACTGAGATGTGTAGTTACATGTAGAAAAACAATTTCACTATCGATAACGATAACAAAAATATAAACATAATGCTTGTGACAAAAGTCCGAACGAAACATTTTATGATACTCACTTTTTAATATACTCATCATAAAGTTTTAATTTAAATATTTGTAAAAAAATCGGCGTAATAATTAGTGATAGTATTAGTTTATTTGTCACTGATTCTAAATGCTGATTTACATAATTTGTACCTAGTTCAAAACCGAAAAAAAATCTAAAAGTTTGTTAAACTATCACAAGTATTATTTTTCTACATGTGTTGGAAACATGTCCAACACATTTATGATTATATATAATTTTATAACATGCATAAAGTTACAATGATTTTAATATTTTCGTTACCCTTATATCAGCCTTGAAAAGAACAGTCTGTGATTGATTTACCTAAACCGGATCTTAATATAGACTTAAGTTGCGGAATTTTAGGTTTAACCTTGTATATTCACAATTTCGTAAATTTTAATATAATTATGTATGCATAAGTTTTACAAAATAATTTGTTCCAATTTATGAATTGATTTCATATGATTTATATTAAATTAATTAATATTTACGCTTCAAGACATCTCTTTATACATGCGTAGTTTATACGTATTATTTAAATGGTATAGTTATATTCGTTACAGGTAATTTGTTTTTAGATATACTTATGACGGGAAAAACGAATCTTTTTATTGATTTTTATTTTAATTATAGAAAAAACTTATTTAACAAAATATTTATCCAAATGTAACAACCTTCTGAAAGGCCACTAAATAGTTTTACTTTTTACGATAGGTATCTTCCATAGACACCGTTACTTTTTGGAGAGCATCCTCTTTATGTTAGGTAGTAGAGGACATTCTAAAACAAAATATTGTTTGATTATGTTGCCGTGATATGAAACACACAATAAACAAAAGTTGCAGAATGTAACTCAGCATAATAATATAGCAAAATATTGCTCTACAGAACGTAAATGAGATTTGAATGAACCATTGGGACCTTGTATTTGATCACCATCTAAGAAATTTCAATGAACGATATTCAAAGCAAACCTCCATTCATCAACATTTTTCAAGTGCCCATAGACTACTATAAGGTGTAAAAAGTGTGGCTTGTGCATAAAATATGTTGAATGTTAATTTATCAACCTAAACCCACGGACTTCTTAAATGCGAAGGACTCCGCGCCACTAACTAGACATTGAAGCTTCTAAGGTGCTCCAACTTGACACGCAACTTACGTCACACATAGACATAATAAGCGCTCCAAATGACAGATATCCGATGTCTGGTATCCATATGTATCTTACTCACATATGCATAAACGTGGCTTCACGCTATAGTATGACAGCGTGGATTCCTTCTTTCTCTTTTAACCGACTTAAAAAAAAGGAGGAGGTTCTCAATTTGACTGAATGTTTTTTTTTTACTAGTCCGTGCCAAAACCTAATGATTTTATATTTACCTTTTTTTTTAACGACGGGAATGCCTTACGTACTGTCACGCCGTTCGGGAATGCTTTAGTTACCTAATAAAAATAATTGCAAATCAACGTGATCATTGCTATTTATTTAACTGCGATAAAACTTTTGGTGTTATTCAAATTGTTCGTCAATTTTATTATGAAATATTTACAAATTATTATCGTCTTTAATTATATCCTTTTGTTTTTTACTATGCGATCCGAGTGGTTTCTTGGAAGATTGTTACTATGGGAATGTTTATAAGTTTAACGAATTAATTAAATTATAAGTTATCTTTCGTAATTTTATATTTAACTTTTTTATTATTGTCTTTTTGTAATTTGTTATAATATGTCATTGTATTACGTATATACCTTTGTTTACGCGCAAAACATTTTAACTGTAAAGCAGAAATGAGCTCATAATTTTGACACAGGAATTGTTTTTTGTGTAAAATATTCCCCTGTGGTAGGTTTGCGTTCACAGATGACATACTTTATATAACTTTAAGTCCACAACTAGCTAAATATTTAAAATATAAGGTTTTGAATTAGCTAAAAATTCACGAATCGTTTATATCTCAAGTTTTTTTTTCCTAACTGTGCCTTATTAAATGTATACTAAGACATTGCAAATATTATGCGTCATCAATTTGGTGGCAAACTTTCATAAACAGATCATTATTTTACAGTATAATGTGGACGTTTAATTACTTTCATTTCAATTCAATCTTGTAACTATTTTTATTTTTGTTAAGTAATTTTGTATTCCTGTAAGTTGCAATAATATTACCAAACGATTAATTAACCATATAGGAGCGTTAAAATATTATAGTCATGCTGAATAAAAGTGTTGAAAAATTATAATTGCAGTTTTTTTAATCTCTTTCTATGATATTTAACATAAACATACTCTTAACATGAATGGTATAAATTGGATGTACGACACCATATTGCTATAATAACAGTGCACTAGGAGAGTAAATAAAAATATTTTTATAAAATAATTGGCAGGTTGATACTACATGTGTGTATCGCATTTTAAATCAATTTAAAATGTTATTCTCCTTTTGTTTTGTGGACTGTTTTCCTTGCCTAGCATGTCGTAAAAGATGGCTAATGGTATATGGGATATTTGGGTGTGTGATTGTTTAGGCGACCAGCTAGACACTTGACACTACCTTTCCGCAATTTCCCATGTAACCCAGTCCAGTTTAATTTTTGGCTGAATGTGGTTAAGGGGGCTTGCTGCTCCCTTGACTCTACCTACCACTTCGGGAATTACGGGCGTGATGTTATGTATGTTAAAATGTAGATAATAATTGACTCGTTCGAAAACTTAAAGTTAATTGCATCCGTAAAATGAAGCATAATAAATTATTTAGTTCTTATATTATGGTTGGTGAAGTTGCGATCAAAAGTTAGAACCCTGATAAATGATATTAGGCGATAATCTGTTTATCGGACCGAATTTTACAAAAGCGGGGCTGAGGGCGAAAACTAATATGTAGTCAATAAACTAAAGAACAGCTATGATTGAACTAAACTGATATTAGATCCATTGGTTTTAAGGATTAATAGCCATTTTAGCCTTATCTAAGTCAAGAATTCTGTATTTTACACATAGGTAGCCTGATATATTGCGCATTAAAGTTAATTGCTTGAGCTATTCTGAAATTAAAATAACCCGTATGGAAACGATCGTGTAGATATTTAGGACAAAGCAGTTTTAGATGGGATTTGTAGATCAATGCGTATAAATAACTTATGTCAACTTATTGGCGGGTGTAGTCAACCTTTTAACCGTTAGCCTTTTTCCTACCGTCATTTTAAACGTGATCCTAAATCTACTAAGGTTATTCTGGCGACTGCCTCTTGACTTAATAGCACATTAATATTTAACCACTTTATGGGAATGATTGATTCTCTACAATAACTCCACTTCCAACGGACCTAGTGGTACAAAGCCTTTCTAATTTATATTTTTTTTCTTAGGTTTTTGTAAAACCATACTTTATCAGTGTTCTATCGATAATCGTCCATATAAAAAGGCGGTCTGTAACACATTTTTCACATGAACAATAAATGAAGTGAGTTTATAGTTTATTCTAATAATATTTTAGTTAATAAACTAGCCCAGTTAAAAGATACAAAATTCCGTAGTCACCCTACTCCATTCGCCAAGAGTTGTGGGTTCGATTCCCACCCAGGACAAACACTCGTATGATGAATACTTTTGTTTGTTCTGTGTCTGGGTGTTTATATCAAATATTTAAGTATATTTGTAATACCACTGTTGATTCTGATATCCGTAACACAAGTGCTTAACCTCGGAGTCAGATCAATGTATGTGATGTAGTCGGATAGATACTTATTTATTAATTCAGGATGAAGGCTTTCTTCTCGGTAGAAGCAACATTCCGAACCGGTGGTAGATTTATATTATTAGTTGATTTTCCTCTTGAATTGACGATTTATAAGTGTTTGTTTCAAACCTATATAAATAAAGAGTATTTTCACTTTGACTTTGACTAAGCGTCCCAGAATAGGGACGAGACATACACTAGAAAGAAAGAAGATGGTAAGTAGAATGAGTATGAAACCTCTTCATCATATATATATCTATATACTTATATAACACCTGATTTTATATGCTCTCGATAGACTGGTACAGCACATCTGAAAATATGTACGATGATAACGTGCACCTCGCACCACTTGATATAAACAAAGCTCTCGTTATGTCCTAACACATTCACATAAATGTTTGCTATGAACTTTATCGGTATACTGTTTTTCACTATATTAGTCACAAAATCTTGCATTTCGCTCACAGGTAAGACTAACTTATTTATTTATTAAGTCTCACTAACAACACATACATTAAGCATTTGAAGTAGTACACTATAATATATATATATTGTTAACTTAAATTTATTTTAAATAGATATCTACGAAAATACTTTATATTACAGTAATGAACTGTACGTACTCTTGTTTACTGGATGGGTGTCATAGTACACTATTAGAAACAAATCTCAGCTATTTTCATTGAGTAAAGAAAATAGCTGAGAATTTTTATTCAACAGAGGAAGATAGAATTTGATAATTTAAATTGTTATGCGGTTTCTTTAGTAAATTTCCATAAATATCTAATAGTGTACAACGAGATCCATCCAATATCATAATTTTATTCTGAAAGTAGATTTATATATGTATCTTCGGATCGTAAAATACCGAGCAAAACACTTAATAATTATAAAATTGGTGACATAAAGGGTAACATCCGAAATTATTGCTGGTTCTTCAGGGTAGAAGTATTGTTCCGAGCGGTGGTAGAATCATTTATTTTTATGGTGACGATTTATGAGACTTTTGCATGTTCTTTAGGAATAAAAATATCTCTATTTGTATTGTTCAAACACGGACTAGTAAAAAAAGATGGATTCCGTATTATCATACTACAGCGTGAAGCCACGCTTGTGCATGTGTGAGTGAGATTCATAAGGCTACCGGATATCGGAAATCTGTCATTTGGAGTGCTTATGTCAATGTGTAATGTAAGTTGCGTGTCAAGTTGGAGCACCTGTCGAGCTTCAATGTCTAGTTAGTGGCGCGGAGTCCTTCTATTGTTACTAGTCCGTGTGATTGGCATAAAAGCGTTTTTATAGGGCCAACAAAAAAAAAACATTTATATTTGTATTGTTGAAGCTGCAAGTTCAGTGTTCGTGCAACCCGTCCATGCGTTGGAACAGCGCGTGAGTGGGGGCCAGGCGGCCGCGCCCCACCGGTACCCCTACATGGTGTCCTTGCAGCTCAGGTTCCTGTGGGTGCGCGCCCACTTCTGCGGGGGGTCCCTTCTGAACAGAAACTGGGTAAGTACCCATGGGATCATTTGTACTTCAATATGTCCAGAGCACAGACACTTCGGATCAATGGATATTATTTGTATGGCAATAGAAAACTGTGACGTCACGATTTGTCATATTCGAAATGTTCTCGAACTTTAAAAATATTGTTAGTCAAAATCCTTAAAATAAACATCTGAAATGTAATCAATGTATATTGATGATTAATACAGTACAGTAAATAGTTACTGCGTGGATACACACGTACACCACTAACAAATACGGCTCCTTCGATTTTTATATAAGCAAAAACGATGGGATGCTGAATATTCAAATGTCATTTTATAGTGGTAAGGCCTCGCTGCAGTCAAGCACTGGTTAGGTAGAGTATGAATGGGCAGCCCCATATCTCTTTCACCATACTTTAACAGAATATCGACGTAAATTATCAGTATTTAACGGTGCTGATATATTTCACTTCGACTTCCTCGTTGGTCTAGTGCAGCGTTTCTTAAAGGGGGGTACGCGAACCCCTAGGGTTTCGCCATTCGATCATAGGGGGTTCGCGGGAAGATTTACGTGATAGATGATGAACGACTGACCCGGCGCGCTACTGAACGTACTGTTTGATCTGAACCTACTCTGAGGTGGAAGGAGAGGGGGGGGGGTCCTCTGGAGACTTTAAGGGGGGAAGGGGAGCCATAAGTTTGACAAACCCTGGTCTAGTGGTAGCATGCACCGCCTAAGGACTAAGACGTCCCGGTTCAAATCCCGGGTCGGACCAACGGGTTGTCACCTTTAGTGGTATAATTAATATATTTCTAATACCAGATCCTGACCGCGGGTCACTGCGTGACGGAGTCGTGGCTGATCAGGTGGCTCAACATCGACGCTGTGGCTGGGGCTCATGATGTGGATAGCTTCTCAACAGATGTACAAATACGAACGATCGTGCAAAGAATCGAGCATCACAATTATATGGGGTTTGTTTCTATTATGTAGATATTTGTCTTAAATAGAGCAAATAGATTTATCCATTATCTGATCATTGTTAACCTGACGCATACATTATAAACGATTTAATTAAGAAATAATTTTGGTTCGAATAATTAAATTAAATTGTCAAAGTAATTTATAAATAAGACGACTTAATTTTCGTCTTACATAAATATTTATATACTTTTCCTGCTTGTAAGCATCTCCTAGCCTGTATACTATTCCACTGGATAACTAAATTAATCATTAATTTACCTTAACCGGAGGACTCACAAGACATAGGTTATTTAGAATCCATAAAGCTTCTCCGTTAAAAATGAAAATGTACTTTTACTAGCCCTTAAAAGGTTTTCCTAATGCAACGGCTATACTATCGCGATACCGCTAACATATATGATTTTCTATTCTGCTCTACAAAACGTAGAATGACAGAGACAAAAATAAAATTTGGTTTATTCATACGCTAATAAGGTAATTTTTATTATTATCATAGTACCTAAATACCTTATTCGTGACAGCTACATATCAAAGTACTTGATGTAATAAGTGATTGAAATAAATAATTATTTTCAGAGGCATTGGACCAAACGACATAGCTGTGTTGAAAGCAGATCAACCATTTATATTCACGAAAGAAATCCGTCCTATTCGACTGCCCTCCGAGAATGTGGACCTCAGTAAAGGTTCCCTCTTGCTAGCGGGCTGGGGCGCACTGAATACTACCCGTTTTATTCCAGAATTGCCAAGTTTACTGCAGGAATTAAAAGTGACATACGTGCCATTTGAAGGTAAGTTAAAGTCCGATAATTTTTTTTTCAAATAAATTATGCGTTCACACAGAATCTTGAATTCTGAAGGCATTCGAATGTAAACTAGCCATAACATCCAGTATCATTAACTACGTATATTCTCAGAGTTATGAGGTCTCTTATCGTCGAAGTAGTAGTATAAATACTTACTTATATAATATATTTGAGTAGAATACCTACTTACTTACTTTTGTAAATCCAGATGTACCTACCCGGATTTGAACCAATATTTCTCACATTGTGGTGCGTGCCCTTACCAAACTACCTCCACTCTTACCATTACAATATGTTTATTGTTTCAGAATGTTACAAGCAATTGACAATGTTCCTGGAAAACGATGCGGATACCAATCCTCTCGACCTGGAGTCAAACATCTGTACAGGTCCACTAGATGGTGGCAAAGCTGCATGCGTTGGGGACTCGGGTGGACCTCTGATCATAAACTACAGTAAGGCTGGAGATACAGTTGATGCTGATAATGATTTTCTGGTGGGTGTAGTATCTTGGGGAGTTTCCCCATGCGGCGAGGAAGGAGCGCCCACCGTTTACACGAACGTTTCAAACTACTTAGATTTTATTAAGAGTTATGTCAATTCGTGAAATATATGAAACGACATGATTTTTCTATATTAATTATAATAAATTATATTAGTTCCTTATTTACAAGTCTTATTCACACGCCTTACCCACTGATTTCCTTATGGTACAACATTTAGTGTTTTGGAGCCTTAGTATAAAACTATAATTCTAGTGTCTTTATTAAGTTCAATTCAAAAAATGCCTGTCAAATATTTTTTCATCTATTCGGTTATAATATTTATAAATAAACTTATTTTTCTAGGTCGTTCTCAATTTCAGAAATCATTAAGTTACACAATATCAGAAAGCATCCAATAACATTTTATAACCTGATTAAAACATGTAAGGTAGTTTACCTTATAACGGACAACACACATTTATGATGTTTTAGGATATGTTTCCCATACATTTTCTCATGAATTTCAAATTGCATTAGACTGCTTTATTTGGCTTCAGCTTAGATTGATCTTCAAGTTCTTAAAGAGATTAATAAATTATTGTATGAAGATCATTATGTTATCTAGAACAATCTTATCCTATATTGTGCAATATAACCAGGAAAGATTTCAACAGATAATATTACTATTTTATGCATCCGAAGATTTTTGCACCAAGATGCAAATTCGTATAATCAGTCCATTCATTGATCTAGAACAGCGGTTCTCAAACTTTTTTGGCTACAAAACCCTTTTGGGAAGCGGAGTATTTTACGGAACCCTAGAATAATTAAACAATATCGAACCCACGTAGTCGTAGATAGCCCCAGGGCTCCGCTGAACACACTTTGAGTATAGCTGATCTAGAACATTTCATTCATACATACTCGAACAGTCATAATTCAAAGCTCACATTAAATTATATCATAGAGTATTTTTCATTAGCGTACATAATCTCTTTCGTCTAGCAACTCATCACTATCCGAGATTTAACTAATAGCAAACATGCTGACTTAGTTACTTTGTACTATTACACCAGTTCAGTTAAGTAAAACATCTGGAGGCCTATAATTTCCGCACTTAGCTAACGATCTTAGGATGGACTTAGGCATCTTCTGAGGAACATTGATGAGCACCGCCGCTGGCAGAGAGGTCAGCACGCAGGACCTGCACTCCATCAACCAGCTCCCACCTTGATCTGGTCGGAATCTGATGATGGTGTAACCTTTGTTTGGGACGTTAAATGTGTCCTTCAGTGGAGGATTCTGGGTATTTCTGCAAGAAAATTGATGATTAGTTGTTAGTTAGCGGTAACAATATATGTGTCCCGTGTTGGTCTGAGACTCAAAAAAAATGTACCAACTGTGTTTCTTGCCTAACATGTCGTAGAAGGTTACTATTGGTGTATAAAGTTCTGGATGTGTGATTACGTACGCGACAAGCTAGCCACTTGTCACTGCTTTTTTACGATATTCCATCTAACCGAACTCAATTGGTTTGGCTGAATGTGGTTTAAGGAGCTTATCGCTCTTTGGACTCTGCCTACCCCTTCGGGGATTACGGGCGTGATGATGATGAAAACAATAAACATTAAATTTTTATTTAGTCATAATGGGATCATAACACTAGAATGATGATTCTAATGCTATGTTCCGCTATATGTCCAGTCAGGTTTTTCTTGAACCTTAAAAACATGAACGTTATAATGAACGACATGTTCATCAGAACGTTCTTAGATAGAAGAACGAGACAATTTAAGCAAATATAAATATTCTAATTAGAAAGTGCACTTTTCGTCGTGTTTTTTTTTTCTCACTGCTGACCTAGATATAAATCCGTTCTATACATACTTGGATTTGAAAATTCCGAAGCTACGTAATCAGATTTTCTATCAATACTCGCATATAGGTGCCAATTGTGAAAAAGTGAAAAATGATAAGTGGCTAGCTTTTGGTACTAAGGTTTTTTTAGGCATTATTTAACACTTCCCTGTCCTTTCCAATACGAGTATTAGGTACGTAAGCAGAAATGTATTCGCCCTTCTAATTACCTTAACACTTTTCCTTCCTGATCCAAACGCAGATACTCGTCCTTTGTAATTGGTTTTCCTTCAGCATTTTGGCCCGTTGAAACTACTTGGACGCTATAGCCATGGATGTGGAAGGTATACGAGTCGTTGCTGCCTGCACCTAGAAAAAAATAATTATTTATAAATAATATGTTTCATTGATTAGGGGCATATTTTTTAAATTCCGCGAACTGCATTACAGTATTACACATTACATTTTATAAACCTAACATTATCTGGTCGTAGTATTTTAGTTCTGTCAGAAATTTAATCGTCTCATTTAAACATTCGTTATTACTCAATATTCACTTACTTCTGCTTTAATAAACTAATGAAATAAATAAAGTTATCTATATTTGTTTCTAATGTTTAATGGGCGAATGTTTCACCTCAACAACAAACTATTACAATATTATGAAGATCCAAATCATTAGAAAACTACGCGTGACATTTATTAGACACAATAACACACTCATTATATATAATTGACATATTGTAATATTCTTAGAGATCTGTGATCATTATAGTCTACAATTGTATTGTGAAAGATCTTATCAAAACATAATTAAAAATTATACACAAACGGCAATCTTTACAAATAATGTGAAAATACCCCTTTCTTTCAATTTCTTATATATTACGCTTTACCTATTTTACCAACTATATTTGAACTTTTTATACCAACAATTTTAACCCTAATATAGGACATACATAGGTCTTTTTTTATTCTGGAAAACATATATATTGTGAATATATATGTATATTTTTTTTTTTTTTTTTTAGTTGGGGATTCTCCCACGAGCCGTCACCCTCCACTCGGGGAAGCAGAGGGCGGTGTGTCGGACTCGAACCGACTAAAACCCCAACGTGGCCTCCAGCGGCGCAGTCCCGGAGGAGCCTGTATCCCCACTGTCGGGACTATACGACAACTCCTCCGGTGATGCGCGTGCCGCGCTACGCGGCCCACCTCGCGCGGCGGTGGTCGACGCTGTGCAGCCCACGACAACAGTCGTCGGATGCACAGCACCGAGCACGCGCGCGCGTCGAGACATGCCAGGCCACCCAGCATGTCTCAACCACTCCGCCCAGGGTTCAGACGCCGATCATCCCCGTAACCGGCGTCGTGGGCCCACTCTCACGCTGTGCCCTCTGCTGAGCCAGAGGGGCACGCGGAGAGCGTCTCGCCAAAGGGGCCGCCTTCCGCCCGGCGACCCCAATTGAGGGCAGAGCCCTGTCGTCGCAAAGGGAGAGCGTCGATCCCTCTGCGACCCACCACGACGCGACCCAGCGCGCCCCTGTCGGGTTGCCGAGGATAGGGAGGCGAGCAACGACAACACTCAGCTCCTCCTCTTCCTCGGCAACCCTGGTCCGGCCGCAGTGGGCTACAGCCGGACCGCCGCAACTGCCCGGTAGCAAGTCGTGCAGTTGCGGCTCACCTTGGGGTCCTTCTTCGCTTCAGCCCTGTCATGTCAGGGCCTACTAAGCCCCCCCGGTACGAGAAACCGAGGACCCCGGCGGGGGGGAACGCAGTAGTACCTAAAGGAACATTATATCATAACAAATCATATGGTGAAGTCACATTTGTTTCACCACAATCTTTTGTTACGTCACAAGATTATTCCTTAGAAGTTCTCACTACTTCTACGAAAACGTATTATTCAATAACAGAAAAACGTCAGTATGTCATCATCAACTACCATGTCTTATGTATTCTGTATTCGTTCACTTTTGTTCACTACTTCTCTCATCAAAACTATTTTGATTTTGTCAATAAAGTGGATATAATCAGTAAAGACGATTTTTCGGAAATTTTACAAATTAATAGTTTTATCTATCTAGCTTAAAATATTCCAGTAGCACATATTTTTAGGTAGCATTCCTATCTATTGTATAATTACAACATTCATGATCAGATTTCGCAATCAAGTATTATGTTAGTTGGACTGCAACACTTTGTATAAATCCTTGAATGTAGATAACTTCAGTTCATAATTATAGCATTGTTGCATAATCTCCACACACTAAGGTCTTATTACAAAAATTTTCAACAATGAGTACATTGAATTTCAATACAACACTTTAATACAATATCTCTTGCGAAATTCTTGTATCCATGCTCACACAAGTGTGGTAAAGGCTAAACTGGTCCTATTGGAATTCGACCCGGCTGTCTTTAGTATTGTTGCTTAAATCTTAACCACTAGTTCTGTATTGTACTACTAGACTAGTTCATGCATTATTACCTAAGTCCTAACATGCCAGATAATACCGATCCTAAGATATTACCAACTTATAGGGTTGGCTACACTAGACCGCGTGGCCTGTCCTATTTAACAGAGTAAAAATATACATACCCTCGTTAACCAATGCCAGTTCCACCACTTCATCCTCAGGCTGCAGCACCAGCACACACTGTGGCTCTTGATTTCTGTACTCTTCGCCAACTTTGCAGGTGAAGTCAGCTTTCACGTCTCGAGGGAAAAGCAGCATTGGAGAGTTCGGGTAGAGGAAGCTTTTACCGTTGATTTGGACCACGCCAGAGTCTTTCAGAACTAGTAGAATTTAATTGGAAATATGTTATTTCTTATATATTTAAGTAAAACAAAGCTTGAAGCTAGTTTCAAAACCTTCATATTCGGAAAACAAAAACAAAATATTTCAACTTTTTTTAGCAATGAGGGTTTTTTGAATTAAAACATCAGATAGATGGCGTAACTGTGACGTACGGTCTTATCACCCTTCGCATTGGTAGGTTTTCAGAACAAACTGACATGCTGTCAACAAAGAGCCAATAGCGACAGTGATAAGACCACGAGACTCACTTGTGCCATCTAGCGGTTTTTGTATTTGTGAAAACCCTCTTTCAAAAAGAACCGATTACCCCAAAAGCTATTTAATGTTTGGTTGCATTAATGCCGATATAAGAAATTGGATGGTTCTATTGCTTATTCTTGTTATTAATAAAAAGCATTGATAATACACATAACATAGTTATCAGTTATACTTTGATTATTATGAACAATGTTATAATTAAAATATGACCCGAGTATTAGACTTACGTAAAGAAGCGGGGTAGAATGGCTTCTTGGGTATCGCATCACTGATGTACCTAAAATCTACATCCTTTTCCTTGAAGTCGACTACTTTGCGATCAATTCCCAGGTACACACTGCTTACGTCACGGCTTTCAGTGGCACCTTGCAAAGCCTCCAGCATTTGCCCTGAGACCGGTACGCCTAAATCCAGTTCCTCATCAATTATGTTCTGAAAACATATTTATTTAAAATTAGTAGTGGATTAGTAATTACCATATCGAAGACTTATTATTAAATTAAACAAGCGACGGAAGGCACAAAAGCTGATAACAAACTTATGAAATTTTTTAACATAACAACTGTAGTTATGTGGCAATTGTTTCAAAAACAAAAAATAAATTACTGACAATAAAAAATATGTCCCC
Organism: Glyphodes perspectalis; assembly: GCA_951394215.1. Classification (NCBI taxonomy): domain Eukaryota; kingdom Metazoa; phylum Arthropoda; class Insecta; order Lepidoptera; family Crambidae; genus Glyphodes; species Glyphodes perspectalis. Next base: position 13,352,509 of record OX596203.1, on the reverse strand, counting down.
AGAGAATTCAGTATTTTATTACATACAAACAAGGAAGCTAGTAATATTAATTTAGAAAATTCCTCCTTTCATTATCCCACTTTTCTTTAAAGCGTAAAATTGGCCTTCTAATATTGCAAAATGGCAAATGGGAAATTAATTTCAGTCCTCACCTGGCCGTGTTGCAACATGGTCGTGTAGTTGAACCCAGAGTAGATCAGCATGGCGCCGGCGGTCAGGCCTGCGCACGCGCCGCCCGCGCGTGCCTTCACCCAGTACCCGCCCGTCGGCTGAGACGCTCGCACGACCACATCCATTCTCTCTCCTGGAATTAGATAATAAGGAATCAATAGTATTTCATTGATGTGCATACATTATGCCTGCATTCTCTAAAGGGGTAGGCACAGTCGAAGGAGCATTACGCTCCTTAAACCACATGTAGCCTTTTGCGACATGCTGCGCAAGAAACACACACTGGTACATTTTTAGGACCCAGACCACATGGGAATATTTCGTCATCACGTTCATTTATTTTTATAAGCTTTTATTGTTTGTAGAAAAAATAACCTTTATTAGAGTAATTTACCAATTCGAACCACAAGCTCATGGCCCATTTGGGACGAGTTGCAAACAGTGACGTAGCTAGGTGACAAAGGGCCCTGGGGAAAAAAATAAACTAAGGCCCATGGGTTAACGCAGCTTTGGGTCCAGGCCCCCCCTACTGCAGGTAGGGCACTTACATTTTTCTTCCTACGTTAGACAGAGTTAAATGAAACTCAAATGAACAGGTGTGCTTATCAAGTTTTAGGGCCCCCCCAAGCTTAGGGCCCCGAGGCACTGCCCCGCCTTGCCCCTGGGTAGGTACGCCACTGGTTGCAAAAAATGAAATACCACATCTACTTTTTTGTTTACACTTTTAATCCTTATTTCCTTATGATAAATATTAATGAGAAAGTAGCTATGTCTGTTTGTGACGTTTTCGCGCCTATCACTCAACCGATTACAAAGATTTTTTTAAATGAGCGAGAAGATCTTCTTTTTACTCCAAAAAAAATGTACAGTCCCTTAGGGCGCCCAATTGAGTCTAGAATGTACGAGTGACGATTCGCATCAGACCCGGAATGAGCTACTTAATAATAAAATGTGAATATATCGGCTTGGGACTTTGATAAAACTTTGGCGCAAATTAAGTTCTTCACTCTGTGAATCATGAAGAAAATAAAAATGTAATAAAATGCCTTCGTTTGTTAAATAGAATCTATGTACTTAATTTTACAGTAGAGTCCGTAAAACTAGTCACGAGTAACATATATACAAAATGTTCATTTTACGACTTTCTAAAAGTATTTTTTTTTACGGGGAAGCTATTTTTCGCATTTATATGAATTTTAAAACAATATCAAGGTAAGAAGAGGCATGCTCCGGTGGTTAGGACATGTGGAAAAAATGGATGACGAAAGATTGACCAGGCATAATAATATATACAATGCAAAAGTGGAAGGATGTAGGAGCCGCGGAAGGCCCGGGCCTTCCACTTCCACACTTCCACCTTACATCCTTCATCATCCTGGTCGTGGTAGGTAAGCCTGAGCTCACCTACCACGACCAGATTGGTCGTGTATTAACAGAAAGTGATGTTAGGAGTCATAAAAACCGTAGAGGTTGTATGAACAGGATCATGAATGTTGAAGAGGCGAGTGAGATATGTAAGGATCGTGCCATATGGCGTTTGGTTCTCTCTGCCTACCCCGCGAGGGAAGTGGCGTGAAGTTTTATTTAATTAGTTAAAAACAGTTAAGAAAAAATATAAGGTTATTCAGTAGAAATGAATAACGTAGTAGCAATAAAAAGGCAATTAGGTATTTCATCGCCAGATTGTGTTTTAATAATCCATACACATTCAAATGATAATTTGCTTGCAATAAACATATACAACCTAAGCTTTCCAATCCTAAAAGAAACGATATAACTTTCATAAATGATCAAGCTTTTACAGAAGTACATTCCTGTTCGATGACTAACAAAATGAAGTTACAAATAGGGTAAACATCATATAAAAACTGGTTTTAGCAAAACAACACAATTAGCCTCTTCCAATATCGTTAAGAATTAATTATTGTTCACAGTTAATAAAACCAAGTCATGATGACTACTTAAAAACTCGTACAACCAAACGTAAAGATCTCGATAAAAAACATTAATAAGTTCGACATCCAAAAACAAAACAAAATCTAAAAGCAAAGTAACCCAACGTAACTGTACCTTCGAATACAAGCGCAAACATGAAAGTAAAATCGAAGAGGTCCATAAAACAGCATTAATGCACGTTTCTTCTACGGATGCACTCATAACCACATTAAGCATAGCAGCAAACGAAAGTCGTCCGTCACATTTCGCTCTTACTTTACCCAGTATAAAGACTATTACTGCATGATACGAGATTGCGGTTATAGTTTGTTGAACGCGCCGTAGAAAGTGAAATGAAAACAAACGAAACCCGTTTTATGGTCGACCTTAAACTCATGGATCAGAGTAAAATGGCCACGTGAAAGTCTTTCGCCTCTCACCAGCGGATGTTGTGAAAACTCGAGCCCTTTAATACATATAGTTAAGCAACTCTGCTTTACATTGGTGGCTAATTTAGATGCTATAACAAGTGACAGCTCACGATTTCGTTGGTAGGTATTTAGTTTGAAGAAAAAAAATCTATTTAGACCGACTTTGCAAATACCACTAACACTGTCACTGAATTTAACGCGTTTAAGCAAACATTTACTGCAATCGTTATTGTCGCAATGCAAGTGTACATTGAAATGTGATCATCGACCTTGTTATCGTCTGCGAGTAAAAGTATTGATTATTGGAACACTAACGTATTCTTTAAAAACAGAAAAAAATCTTTCGAACATCACTTAAACTGGAAATAGAAAGTATTCTCAGAGCTTCCATTAAAACGGTGCAAGTTTATTTTTTAATTCGTGCGATTATTAATACTTCGCTTTACTGTTAATCCTACAAATTTAACCATGTGAAAGTGTATTATATTTATGTATGTATGTTTGTTAATCAAACTCCATTTTGAGGGGTAAACGGAATAAGCTGTAGTTTGACATAAAGATATCATTCTATTATTACTTAAAAGACAACTGTATCCCAACTTTGATGTCTTGTGAAAAATATAAGTTAATTTTCGGCTCAACTCTGAAATTATCGCGGACAAACTTATTAAACCAACTAATTAATGTTCTAGTCAAATACGATTAATTAAATCTATCTATTGTTATTATAACATTACTTATTAGTATTGTACATAGTACGCTTTAAATATGAGACCAGTATCAAAATTCTCTAATTTCCAAAATAGGGTCAGTATGTTTTTTAAATCAAATTATATAAAAGGCTCCAGAGGTCTGTGAATAGAAGCACAGTTTTTTGACGCAAAACAACCAATGATAGACTTTTGTATGCCGGACGGAAAAGAGAATTACTGTCCATTGTTGTCTCTGCCTGACATAAGTGGCACTATGTGGATTCAAAACTCAAGCGACAAACGATTCATCTACCACGTTCGTACTAACTAACTTACTAAACTTCATGCCACTTTCCTAGCGGGATAGGCAGAGAGAACCGAACGCCATATGGCACGATCCTTACACACCTCGTTCGCCTCTTCAACATTCATGATCCTTTTCATACCAGCTCTACGGTTTTTATGGCTCCTAACATCACCCAATGTTAATACACGACCAATCTGGTCGTGGTAGGTGAGCCTGGGCCTTCCTTGGCTCCTACATCCACGTTGGAACTATTGGGAAGTTCGTTGTATAAACACGATCTGACTTACGAGAAGGCAGAAATAGTTAAAAAACATTTCCTGTCTGCTCCTAAGATATATCACAAATCTTATGAAAATCTGATCGACCGCACATAGATTTGCTTATTTAAAAAATAAAATAAGTATAAACCTAAACAAAGATCTGACTGGCCTATCGGCTATTGAGTAATTAAACCCATAACAATGAAAGTACGAAAACATGTGCACTTCAGATCTAACCCAAAGTATAAAGATCTTATTACTATTTAACATCTTTTATTATCCAACACGAGTAACGAATTAATAGCGCGTTACCGTATTCATAAAGAAATACGTAACGTCGTAAAAAAGAAAACCACTTTTCGCGTAAAAGCTCAATTTGATACACTCTATTGAAGGGAACATATTAACCATAATATGACACTTAAGCGTTCATACCGATAAAGAAAGAGAAAGTGTCGGTGTAGCATGTCCCATGTAGTTATAAATTACCGATTTTCTTTGCTGCATAAGAGTAGTCCCAGATTCGGCCAATGTTTTGTTCCTCAAACTTGTTTCTCAGTAAATAAGTAAACACTTAATTACTGAGAAACAAGTTATCTACTTTCTTTTGTTTTGAATTTCTTGTTTGATAAAGTAAAACCAGTAATTCAGTAAGTATTACCAAGCATAGTTTCAATAACCAGTAAATATTTTTTAAGTCTACTTAATTATTGTGTTATTAAGTTTATACCACCCTTCAATCAATTACTACCTCAATAATGACGATACAAAAAAATAAGCAATATATACAAGAATCTTATTTAATACAAAGTATGAGATAAGCTTGTTAGACTAATTGCTTTAGACTAATTTTAAACTTCATAGGTATATATTACTTTTTTTGTAAAAAGGCTGTGTTTTGAAGACGTCTATTATTTATCTATTAGCAGAGCCGAAGCAAACTTAGTCGGCAAGGCGACATTGTATGTTAGTATTTCAATTTCATTTTACCTTGTAAGAAAATTAATTTGATACATTTTATTCTTTTAGTATATATTCAAATTCATTTTATCATATAAGGTGCCAAGGTATCTTATAAGAAAACGTGATTCGAAACCGCTTTCAAAGAGTGACAACGCCGATACAACATGGCGTCTTTCCTACCCACTCGAATCCGCTACTAGTTAGCTTCGTCCCAGACAAAGCTTTTTGTTTGTCATCAAATTTCGGCGTGCCACAAGTGGACCACGAGTGAAATGAGAAATTTGGCACACTTCATGCGACTCTATGCCACTTGTTACATGTACCAAATTTGGTTGGTGAGCGTTCGCCGTTCAAACAGTTATAAAGAAATTAAAAACGATTGTTCATTGTTTTAGGCCATTCAAAAGTTGACATGTATGTACGTGTAACTCGAAATGGTACATTTGACTAAAGCTTTACTGACTATTACCTTAAAATTTCATATTATAAATACTATTACACATATTTTCAAATTCCATTTTAACAAATTGGCAATTGTATTTTGATAAGATAATTCATTTCCATTTGGTGGTTATTAAAAGTAAATCCCAAAACCGTTTAATTTATTTATGAACAAAATTTAAACTTCAGCAACCTACTGTACTCTTTGAAACTTACGCTGTGTATCCTGCGATGCTACGAGGGAGGATACCGCCTAAATTGTACTTTTGTTTATATATTTTAATTATTTTTATATTTTACTTGTCTGTACGCAAATTTTCTGTATTCGTTTTTAGTACTACAAAAAATATCTATCTATATATTTACAACGCCAACTGAAATCAGTAACTTACACATCACTAAAAATAATTGTGCATCCAAAGCACACAGAATGACTTTTACTTTATGATACCGGTCCCTAAAGCAAATTGTGTGATATTATTCGTCACAATGAGATGTGAGAGAGAGCGCAATACAATTAAATGTAGACAAGCCTTAACAGATGATATTTGCATGTTGATTATACCTTATTCAATATGTCAATTAATAAACACTCCAGTTAGCCGTCCCGTAGAAAATACTTCAAGTTACATCATCACTACCTATGTAATGATCACCATAGAGCAACAAGTATAAAAATGAGAACACAGTTGACCTATGATGGTGATTTTTCTCAAGCGCTTTGAATAATATTGGCATCCGCAAATTTTGTTTGGATAACGAAGGGTTCAATTAAATTACGACACCACATATTTGAAAGTAAACTGTTGAGTAATAACTTTTAGTTCACCACTTAACATCTTGACACGTGGAAGCTCAGTTACAAGCGTTTTAAAAAAGTTTAACACGATTATAGCTCTAAATGAAAGATAATATATAAATAAATAAACATTTGATGAGCCATCGAGCTAGTCAAGATTGTGCATTTGTCTTGTGTTGGTCTGGGACTTAAAAAGAATGTGCCAACTGTGTTTCTTTCCTAGCATGTAAAAAAAAGGCGACTAATGGTATAACGGGTTGGGTATGTGATTGTGTAGGCGACGATCTAGCCGCATATCACTACTTTTTCACAATTGTCCATCTAACCCAGCCCATACTAATTTGACTGAAAGTGGAAACTAACTAACTCTGCCAACCCCTCCGCGGATTAATCACACGGATGTTTGTCCTGGGTGGGAATCGAACCCACCACTCTTGGCGCATGGGGCAGGGTTACTACTGAATGAGCCATCGAGCTTGCCAAGATTGTGTATTAAGGCTTCACATACAATAACGTTGAAATTAGAATTACTGCTATATAGCTCATTATCGACTGCCTGAAAAGTAAGTGCAAATATTATCTAACTACTAATGAGCCTCGATAGTCGATATACTATTGCAAGTTATTAACAGTACCTATTATCCTATTAAGCTGTCAGTAGATTTTCTTATATCTGTTAAACAGAGGCGGCGTAAGGCCTGGGCGGTGTGGGCCACCTCGCGGTGCAAAGGGCCTCGCGCCTCACAGATGAAAATAGATTTGAAAAAGTTTGGCGGGGGAGGAGTTCCACTGTTAGGTGTTATTGATATAGGATGATTACAGGAACTTGGAGATAATATGAGCCTCCCCCCCCCGGTCCCTGGTCCCTGTTCGGGATCGGGGGACCAGGGGTCCGGCCCGGCCCCGTCAGAGGGCCTCGCAAAAGATACCTTGTCCACATTAAGTTTAAATGTTGCTGTTAAAGAAAGCAATCAAACTGGTAGTGCTATAAATAGATATGTGTTTAATTAAGTGTGAAAAAGAAAGTGTGTTGAAAGGCATGAATCATAAGAAAGACATTTTATAGCCAAGGAAGCTTAAACAATTAAATATAAAAAAGAAATGTGATAATTAACATACGTGTTATTTTTTCGTCATTAGCGTAGTCAACGAACAAGAAATGACTCGCAAAAATCAATCAATGCTTATAAAAGTCAACTGATATAGAGGTATGACGCCTGAAACTATTGGATCATGTGACATCTGTGAGTTTAAATTTTGGGAGGTGGAAGAGGGATTATAAACGGGCTCTGGTTACTCTTATTGCATTGGGTCGTACGGTACAATCCAGACACTACCAACAATCAGACGACGTACCTAAAAAAGATTTGTACGTCTTAATGAAATCTTTGTGCTAGAAGTAACAAGGGTCAAAAGTAGCCTTTTACCGATTTTCCTATTAATTTCTGATCTATTCTTAAATCTTGGCTCAATTCTGTTCACCACCTTTAAACAGACATTTATAAAGCTCGGAATTTAAAAGATAATACGTATATCTTAACTTGTACTTGAATTCCTGAAAAACAACTCCTGACTCAGAAAAAAAAAATATAATAACCAACGTAAATTACCTGGATGTAATTGCACTCTCCTAGCTACCGTCGGCTTGACAGGTCTACCGTCCGTCGCGATGACAACCATCTCGTGGTTTTGAACCGTCACCACCAGAGGGCACTCTGCAGCAATGGCGTTGATCAGGCGCAGCCTATACGCGAACCCTTGCATTACGAAAATTCTGTAATAGAACAACGCGTCGTTAATATAATTTATACAAATAAATTTAATTAAATTTATCAGGTAAATAAAACCACATTTTTTTTCAATGTTTTTTCTTTCTATCCGTCTATTTGTTCTGGCAAATCTTCGAAATAGCTGGGTTTAAAAAAAAAATTGTGTCTTGCTTAAAAAAGTTATGTTGCATTCCTAGGATGTCATAAAAGATGACGGTGTAGTAGGTATTGGGTCTAATAACAAGTCGACTTAATTGATGACAATTTTTTTTTAAGTATTAATTCGGGAAATGGAAGTGCAGGTTGGTATTTTGATCTTATCATGTAGTTATTCGTATTATTAATTGCGAATAATTGTATTATTAAGCAATAAGTATAAATCCTAGACTTTATAATATAGTATCATTACGAAGAAAAGGCAAGATACTAATCAGTGCATTAGCCAACCTTGAGATGCATCTCAGATACGATCCTCACGTCATTATAACCGTAGATCATTGCACCTCACGGTCAGCCTGCCCGCTCGACGGCCTTCAGAGCGCGCGTTATTTACACGTATCTTGCGTAAATGCGAGTGCCGCCGAGATGCATTCAAACGATTTGCTTGTAAGGTCAACGAGTTATATTTATGAAAATGAGACAAAACACAAAATTGTCTTAAGATTTGTGACAAAAACACAGCAAGAGTGGTTGGTATCATTTAATGCATACAGCTTATTATTTTGAAACTATAGCGGTACGCTTGAAAAGGCCCATTTAATCCTAGAGCAAAGGCTTTATTAGATTTATTTATCAATCTTAGTTGATGAGTACACATAATACTAATATTATAAAGAGGAAAGATTTGATTGTTTGTTTTTATTGAATAGGCTCCGAAACTACGGGTCCGATATGAAAAATTCTTTCACCAATAGAATTCTAATTTATCAGGGAGTAACATAGGCTATATTTTATCCCCATATTTCCATAAGGGAAGGAAAGGGAACTACGTGAGTGAAACCAGAAATATTATTATACTTTCATAACTATAATTATTACACTTTGATAAACTTAACCAATTTTTTTACCTCACCTCACCAGTCTGAAAAGTGAAATTGAATTTTGCTTTTATTTAAAGCTATATCAGTCGGAAAGCATCAAATTATACTAACTTTACCATGTTGGCATAAGTACAAAATGAGACTTACGTGTCGCACTAATGTATATTGTAATTGAAATCATCTCCAGGTTACTACATACATTGTTCGTACTATCCCTAAGAGGAGCATTTACTTGAAATAACATTATGAGCTACTCCAACTTAGCAGGCTCGAAAGTCTACTCACAAAGGAAACAGTGCCAATAACAACTTTTGACTATTTTGTTAGATAAATATATGTTACTAGCTGACACGGCGAACTCCGTTCCGCCTAACAGTCAATGATACACAATCGGGTTCAGTAAATTGAGACGTAAGCTATCCTATCTTTCAAGTTGGATCAAACTGCACACGGTGTGCAAATTTGATTAAAATCGGTTAAGTAGTTTCGGAGTCCATCACGAACAAACAACGTGACGCGTAATTTATATATATTAAGACGATACTAGATCGCTCGAATTATACGGATATCCTTTGAAGTCACTCTACGGCGAAGTGCACTCTATGGCATGCATAAGTGCTACCCTCTCACAGTAAATCGTTGTAAAGTAGTAGTATTAAATGTACTGCTATATTACACTATGATAGTTCCGGGTGCCAAACTCCCTGCAAAGTCAGCTTGTGAAACCTCTGGTATTACAAATGAGCATAGGCAAAGATGACTCGGTATAGCAGTCCGTATGCTATATTGCATGTGTGACATCTTTAGTGGCCATCATCGTCCTAGTGCTAAGTACAGTGCTTGGTCAAGATCAGCTTAGATCAGGATCGAGGATTAAGCGAATCGGGTTATTATATTGAAGCGACTACCAATTTGACCTTCGTAACCCTCAGATAAAAGAACCAGAACAGATATGGTAATATGTCCACAGTTATTTGAGCGGTGGTAGCTCAATGGTAAGGACATGCCCCTCTTAACCGAGGAGTGCGGGTTCAAACCCGGGCACGTACCTCCGAATTCATCAAATCTATGTACGTATTTATACCACCAACTCGTGACGGAAACTGCAACTACGTGAAGGAAAACATCGTAATGAAACCTGCAAATTCAAACAACTTTGGATTTGTAACCATGATCCAAAAATTGTCTGGTTCCCCTGTCTTAGGGTTACGAAGGTCAGAAAGGCAGTCGCTTCAATTTAATTACCAGACTCGCTAAATTCTGGATCATGGTCTAAGCGGACCCCGTCTAAACACGGGACATAATGCTAAAAGTATATCGTCAGCCATAATCCGGAAGATGATAATTTCCCTCGCCACCCAGCAAGTGGTATAATTCCGTACATAGATTTAAAATAACCATAGGAACATACCCGTACGTGGGTTTAAACTAGCATTCCTCACTTGCATGAGAGGCGCGTGTCATTGCCTCAGCAACAACTGGTCATGTTGGCCACCTGTAGAGAAATAAATAAACCATGTTAAAAACATTGACTTACTTGAATTTTTCGTCATCTCCGTTAATGGAGAGCGCGGTGGGCTGCAGGCTAGCCACGTCATCCAGGTAGGCGGTGAGAAGCCGGGGGTAGGTCGCAGCTATCAGTAAAGTATTCTCAGTACTCCTGTCGTAGTCGTAGAGAGCCGAGTGAGGTTCCAGAGGCTGGGGCTGGTTGACCACGAGGGAGCCATACACGCCGTCGCTTTGGTGGGATACTGTTAACAGTGTATAGTTATACAGTGATATAATAAGAAACAATTAGCAGTTTTTGTTGATTTTTTTATATTTTTTTGCATAAAGATTGCGGACTAAAAAGAAGAGAAGGAATCCGCGCCTCTAACTAGACATTGAAGCTCCTCAGGTGCTCCAACTTGCGACGCAACTTACGTTACACATTGACATAATAAGTGCTCCAAATGACAGATATCCGATACCTGGTATCCATAAGTATCTCACTCACACATACCAACCACGTTTATCGTGGCTTCACGCTAAAGCATAACAGCGTGGAGTCCTTCTTTTTTTACTAGTCCGTAATAAAGTTTTTTTTTCTTCCCAAACATTTATGTCAGTTCTCGGTCTAAGGTTTTATTGCATAGACTTGTTTTGTTAGTATCCAAAAAAAGTATCAGGTATACTGAGTGTACGTCAAACCACAGGAGTAAAAAAGCAAATGCATTATAAAATATATATTAATTCGTTTTTTCTAAAGCAAATCTTTTTTTTTTATGTACCTAATAAGAGTGAGACATGATTATTTATTTTATTTAAATTACAAAACTACTTTGGAGCTTACTGCAAGATAAAAGAAGTCTAATTGTATGTATTATGAGGATTTCCGACAATGATAGCAATAACGCATACATGAAATCTTTTATTTCCACTCGAGCAAAATCCTTGTGATTATGTGGAAAGACAGCCGGCGAGTATGAAGGTCGCCAATGTAATGTCTTATGCGCAATTGCTTTTAAAAATTTCAAGTTCAAGATTAATTAAGTGTAATGTACTTATTTTTAATTGTTGCTTGTACTTATTTTTTTCATGTGCTAGAAAGAATCGTATGCATGAACAAATAAACTCAATATTTTGAAATACTTAGTAATTTTATGTTTAATTTCACCCATATCAACTCGTCTTCGTTGGAAATAAAGGCTTCTTTTTTATATAATAAATATTACCCTTCTTCTTGTGCAATGGGGTAACAGCGACTCGTTATTTTCCCAATTTTCTCTCTTTCTCTACCATTAATCCAAACCCAATTTTCTCCGTTATAAGTATGCATGCTATATAATAACAGATTTTATCATATTTTTTATTACGAATAGGCTGAAAACTGTAGGACTAAAGCCGAAAACATCAAGAGTAATAATGATTACAAAAACACCTTGAGGATTAAGTATTAATTTACCTGAATCGGAATGGTAGAAGAAGGTACCAGGAGTCGATGCGATAAATGCGTACTTATAAGTAGCTCCGTACGCAATGGGACACTGCGTCACCATCGGCACCCCATCCATGTGAGGGGTCCCCTTCTGCTCCACGCCATGCCAGTGTATCGCCACATCCTGATCCGGGACCTTATTCTTCACTTCGACTACTATGACGTCATTGACGCAGACGTTTATCGGAGGCCCTGGAGTAATCCCGTTAATAGTAATCGCCGGCCGCCCATTTTCTAGTATCGTCGGTTCAATAACGAAATCGTAATAACACCTCCGTGGCTTCACGTTGAATTTGCAAGGGCGGTAGCACGATTTGTCTGAAAAAATGTTATAGGTTTAGCAACCGCGGTTCTGCTTAGTAAATAAGCAATCATTTTGTGTATGGTCCTACCAATTTTATAGCAACATAAGCAAACGACATGACGGCAAGGTCACAATTCAATCAAACCAAAAACTTTAAAGAGTATGTTGACATTAAAATATATGAACTTAAAGAGACATTTTTGTAGTTATTATTTATTGCCAGAATTTCAGGTTTAAAAAAAAATTATGTTCACCCGCTTAGATAACATACAATTTTTTGTATAGCTTTAACACATAAATTCTTTATAAGAAACAATTTTGTACTACGTTTCCACGTACCTACGCAAGACTGGAAATGGAAAGGAAACTGACAAACGTCCTCGTTTACATCGTAGGTATATGAATAAGTTACTCAATAATATTAATTAAGATATATCCAAAAATAGTGTCACCTGAATTCTTCGTTGTGTCTTCAAAGAGTATGTTATTGCTCGTCGGCGTAAAGCTTTCCAGAGACGCTTTTCCATTATTGCTAATGTTCGGTATTATCAACAAACAACAAACTAAGAGCTTCATCGTGTTCACATAAACAACAATTGGAACAAATAGTTAATAATTACAGAATTTTGTTTTAATTTTTTTACTTGCGGCAATTGTTTTGTTCAGATTGGAACGTGACGCATGGCAGTAAGGTCACCCGCCGGCACGAGAGGTGCGCGCGCGCTCGTGCGATCCGAATGCAACTGACGCTCGGACCTCGCCTGCGCACGCATCTCCGTAGTCTAGTTACCCACCGTTGAATGAACTTTTGCATGGAAAACCATAATGGGTGTCATTGATAAAGCGTAAGGTAACTTCGCTTTCCCGACGACGGTAGTAGATCGATTGCTAGTGGGCAGGCTAACTGACAGGTCAGTTGAGATAATTTAATGGCGTCGATGTGATTTAATAACTACACTAACAGCGCAATTTATATATTTGAAAATTTGATAAGTCCTCAAAACAACACACTTTTAAATTATAATATGTTTTTAATATAAGTTCAATTTTACTGGGACAATGTGTATAAAAATGTCAATACCTTTTACCCCTTGATAAACACGGAAGTGGTTATGCATGGCTTTACATATCAAAGTGTATCTGCAATAAATCATATAAGTAACATTCTCCTCTTTCTGTAACACGTGCATTGATAAAGAAAGAGCTTATGTTTTAAAACCCACCTGCGCTGCAGTGAACTAATGAGATGGTATGAGTGGTACCAATAAGATTTCCTAAGAACACAAACACTCAACCAAATCTTATGAGTATTTCCGATTCACCACTGAGTCAATTTAAAAGGTTTGCTTCCGTAACATATCTAATTGTTAAACCATTTTTTTTTCTTACGTAACTGACCCTACACGTGCATAAGCAGTCCCTTTACTAAGCAAATAACATCGTCATCGTAACTAGTAAGGTGTAAGGTGCAATTACGGGGCTTTGGGTTATGGGTGAAAGTTACAACACGTAATTCAGATAATCTTATACAAGAAAATTATAAAGCCCTTGAACTTTTTGCATTTTTGTCGCCAAAATTGTTTTTTTACACTATTATACAGTTGAGACATTGTGACATGAGACACATCGGGCCGGTGAAGAAGGGGTGGCGGGCAATGTCTCTTAAAGCCTGAATTCACCCTTTATTTCTCTCATGGTTGGGCATGAACTACCAACAGCCACAGCACTACCACAAGCCATACACTGCGCAAACATATAGAATAAAACATTCAGACGCACAGGTATACGAAAGGAAATCAGGTAACAAATATCAAAAAAATAATTCTCAATCGTTTGCCACAATTCTCCCCTCTTTTGTGCTCCTTTTATATCTCTAATAAAATAAAAAAGCTGTGACAGCGATTTTTTACAACAGAATAAGATATTTTCTATGGTCAACCCAAGATCTAGGTGTAAACATCAGCATAAACTTGTACTTATTTTGCAATTTCGTTCCGCACTCGCACTCTTTGTGCTATTGCAAAACATACTACAATAATTTGTATGCTAAGGTCGACATGAAATATTAGAATGTCGTCAGCTAGACGGACAGACGCTGTACAAAACAAACTGTAACAAACTATTTCTGCGACAAGTTCATTATTTACGGCTGAAGAAAGCAATGTACTCGAATTTCATCAACAACATTTTTGCTTATCCACAATAATTATGGTACTAGCTATGCCCGCGGTTTCACTCGAGTTTATGGTTAATATTATAAAGACTATTTCCGTCATACACGATTTCTATGTAACTTTAACCATTAAGGCTGCACACGCGACGGAAGCTTAAAAAATGGAGTAACTTCTCCCGTTTTCTCAACATTTCCCTTCACTACTCTGCTCCTATTGATTGAAGCGTGATGAAAAGTATACTATAACCTGCCCAGGAGTATGAAGAATAATTGTACCAAGTTTCGTTAAAATCCGTCGAGTCGTTTTTGTTTCTATAAGGAACATACAGACAGACAGACAGACAAAAATTTTACTGCTTGCATTTTTGGCATCAGTATCGATGACTAATCACCCCCTGATAGTTATTTTGAAAATATATTTCATGTACAGAATTGACCTCTCTACAGATTTATTACAAGTATAGATGTGTCGTAGCTTGATGTAATATAGCCTATTATTATAAACGAAGGAATATTATAGGGAATAACTGTAAACTATTAAAGAGGAACGCAAAGGTATATAGCCTTCCTTGATAAATTGGGCACTATTCAGCACAAAAATATTCTTTCAATTTGGAACAGTAAAGTTCCTGAGATTAGCGCGTTTAACCAAACAAACTCTTCAGATTTATATAATAGTAAGTATAAGTATATAGAGCACCGATTTTCAGTAATAGATAGCTGAGATTATACTCTAAATAGTTGTTACTTTAGGTACATACTACAGTGACCAGGCTGACTTACCGGTAATATAAAAGGTTAATAATATATGTTTCAAAGGTACCTTATATAATATATCCATCCGACAGGTGCAAATAAATAGAATTCTGCTAACGATGTAATCAGTTATGAGATAGATAATATACATACGTACATTGTTTTTAAAAATATATTCTGCATGTTGGTAAGAAAGCAAACTTTCATTGACTTAGGCTGGATAGAACAGGTTTGCTGTTACATAATACTTTGCAATATAGGTATAAATAGAACAGTAAATAAAACCAGTGCAATAGAACTTTATTTCCTAAAATCTACTAAACTACAATAACACTGATTTGGCCAACATTAAAATTTGACTACAGTCACAAATTTAAACATCGCCTGCAAAGTAGTAGCAAATGTCGAAATATTGACTGGTATAATATCAGCCGCTAACAACTCCACAGGTTTCTGTGCCTGTCGTAACATGACGTACACTGCTTTCTTCTCATGTAAGTCGAAATTCTCCCATCCACAAGCATACACAGCAATCTCAAACACTTCAGCTGCGTTTGACAGCCGCTGGCATAAGAAGCAGTACAGAAAAAACACCAAGAAACAATATACCAATATTGGCATAAATTGCAGCCATTCCTGAAGTGGTAGATAAAAGAATAAAGATATACACACAGCGTTTGAGCCAAAGTTGACTCCTATAGGTACGCTGTATAAAGCCTTTAATTTATCAATCACACTGAGAATCATTGCATGTCTCCGTATTATTACTGGCAGCAGCTTCTTTGCTTCTGGGTTGTTGTAGAACTCTTCGCGGTTAAAATTATTGAGTGTCATAATTTCTTCGGAAAGTAGATGGTACAAAAGCGCAGTGTGAGCTATCAGAAGTAGAAGTAGCGCTTGGTAGTTGAGTACGACTGTCATGATGGAGAATTCCTGAGCGCACAGCAGAGTCAGACAGATCTCTCTATTGGGTGATGATATAAGAGGCTCCATTCCTAGAAACATTACGCATATAATTATTACCTAAATCAATCTTAGACTTAAAGGCAAGAAACGGAGGAGACATTTCTCTTATTAAATAACAACATCGACGTCATCAAGTTCAGAAATTATAAGGCTTATGTATATTATACATATTCTGACCATCCATAATAAGCTTTGTTACTTTAACATATTTAAATACGGTTAGCAGAACATCTTATATTTGCCTAACGAAGACAGGTAAGTAGGAAACATAGTCTCTTGAACCTACCGAAACATGGAGTCATAGCGTAGTTATTGAGGACATCAACACGATGCGGCAGATATACAAAAGTGGCATTCCCCAAATTGAACCCGTAGAACATGAACAAGATGTGCTTGATCTTCTTCACGGAGCGCCTGTGCTTCTCTCGGAATATCTCGTTTGCCGTCGCCATCTCATCGCTTTTGCTTATTTCATCCAAAGTTGATTTCAATAAGGGTCTGTAAGTGAGTAGTCATAAAAACATTTCACGTAAAAAATTTGTAACCCAAAAAAAATTCACAGAGGCATGGGTTTGCAGTTTGAGATTAGGTGACCAAAATCGAGAGCAGAATTGCAGAATTACACTCATAGAAATAGTTCCGAATAACCAGTTTCACATCAAAATGCTTACCTTTTTTTAATGAACCAATAACTGTTGTTGGCGATCAAAACAAAAAGTGAAACATTAACGTAGCTCTTGATGAAGTCACCAGTATTTTGAGCGTACCGGATCTGATATACCGCGCTGCCGATCCCATAGATGTAGACTAGCAGGGACAAATGGATGATCCAGAATGGTGCTGCAAGTCAGGATTGTACATTGAATGAAAGCAGCATAGAGGTGATGGCATAATAAACCATATATATACTTATGCTTTAAATTACTTGACTTTTTCTCTATTCTCGTGTCTCGAATTGTTCAAGTCTTAATTTAAGTTAGAGGAGTTACATTGGAAAAAGAAAAAAACAGATTCGTCACAGTTTCAAATTGATTTCCAATCACTGGAGTTATGGATATTTTTAAATGCACATACTTTAGATAATATTTTGCCAGTCAAATATGATTCATTACATATATTTTAAACTGTTTTTGTTACAGACTCCAGAAAAAAACATTAAACGCCTCTTGGTGATTACGTATACAAAGACCAATTTATTGAAATATGTAAAGTTCTTAACGATACATACGAGTTAGTACACACAAGAATACAGAGTTACCTTGAGAGAGAATATTATAAGTGTGTAGTATCATTATGAACTGTTTACAGAACCGTATATCACATACACAGCCTTAAATTATTTCTATGGCACTTGTCTCTAGTGGGGAATATTGGGAAATTTATTTAAATGAATTCCCACTTGTCCCCAGCCGGGACAAGCTCTTTGGGGACAAGTGGGAATAACCCAAAATTAAAATTATAATGGTCAAAGTTGTAAAACAAAATACTTTATAATAAGCACGAGTTCACGTACTTGTTAAATAAAACATAGAAGTCATCACATATATCACATACATCGATCTTACTCCGAGATAAGTAGCTTAAGCACTTGTGTTACGGATATCAGAATCAACAGTGGTATTACAAATATATACTTAAATATTCAATATTAACACCCAGACACAGAACAAACACAAGTATTCATCATACAAATATTTGTCCTGGGTGGGGATCGAACCCACAACTCTTGGCGCATGGGGTAGGGTCACTACCAAATGCGCCATCGAGCTTGCCAGAAGTGCCAAAAATACATTTGATATTAGACGCTGAATAGACAATTTAAATCCATACATTAATATTTTCATTACAAATCCAGATATGGCTATGTCGGATACATATAGATAGGGTTATGTACCAACATAATTTATTTGTTTCTATTATGTATTTAACATAAAAGCATAGTCTTAAAATACTTACGTAGATAACTACAACACCATTGAATAGCAATGTCGTATACAGATGATTTTCTTATTTTTTTATAGTTTACTGTATCTACTTATATGTAAGTATTTATATATTTTATTTAAATACATATAATGACTGTGTTCAATTTTACAAAAAAAAGCTGCATAAATCATAAACATTTAAATATGTAAACTATATTTTATAATTATATAAATATAGCAAGTGATGACGGCTGACTGGGACAAATGGAAGAAGAAAACATGCTGCGCCGAGCCCAGATGAACTGGGAAAAGGGCAAGAGGATGATGACAAATATAGCAAGTACCCTTAACTAACAGGCTGGATGATTGTTTCTCGCGCATTTTCGTGCACAATCCTATAATGAACATCGTTAAAGTAATGATCAACTCATTCCTAATATAAAAAGTAATGTAACTAAGAATACATCATTCTTAGAAAGTTCTATAGAGTCAAAACTATTTGATGTAAATTGTAATGTAGGCTGCAGTAAAGTATGCTGCCTCAGCTCACACAAATATAAATTATTCATGCAAAGTTGTAAAAGAAAGTTTTTGTCTGAAAAAAGAATTAAGATCTGATTCGGTCCAGAAACTGCATAAATAGCTTGTGAATCACATAGATGAGATAAGAAATTAACAACATAGAACATTAGATAATACAACGTACAATGTTGTTGTGTGTCATGAAAAGACAAGCAATTTATTGTACCTAAACTATTTAAATGGTAGCATCCGTATCACTCTTTTCATGAGGGTCTCTATCTGAATCTTAAACTTAAGGACAAGTTCTGAACCAGAATTGACCAGAATTTTGTAAATCTAAGGATCGATTGTTTATTCCATGTTGGTCTGGGACTTGGCCCATGTTAATCTGGGACAAAAAAAAGAATGTGCCAACTGTGGTTCGTGCCTAGCATGTCGTAAGAGGCGGTAATGGTTTAAGGGCTTTTGGGTATGTGACTGAGTAGGCGACGAGCTAGCCACTTGTCACTCCTTTTTCACAGCTTTCCGTCCAACCCAACCCAATTTCTTATATTGGCCTGGGACTTAAAATAATATGCCAACTGTGGTTCTTGCCTAGCATGTCGTATAAGGCGACTAATGGTATATCGGGTTTTGGGTGTGTGATTGTGTAGGCGACAAGTTAGCCGCTTGTCACTGCTTTATCACAATTTTCCATCTAACCCAGCCCGGTTTTATTTTTGGCTGAATGTGGTTGAAGGGGCTTGCTGCCCTTTCGACTCTGCCTACCCCTTCGGGGATTATGGACGAAATGTTATGTATGTATGTAAGGATCGATTCCGAATATGACACATAACGAATCAGCTTAGTGTGGGTTATTTATATAATTGATTACAAATCACAACATTCACACACAGCGGGAGACCTTGCATTTTTAAAGGAAAGAGCAGTAACCCGTCTCTCTCGTGGGTATGAAAGCGTGAAATCTTAGTATGAATTTATAGCACTAGCAAGGTAAACTAGGCAAGAAAAAATATTCTAAATTAACCTGCGTTTGTCCTACTCAAAAATATAATAACCAGCGACAAAAAAAATATAAAACTTTAGAGGCGTTTCTTTACGAACCCGATATTTTGTCTCCCAATATGGAAAAGCCAGCAAAACTCGGAACAATGTTCACGAGCCAAAGCAGACTTGCATAAGTGTTCTGCTGTATACGAAACTTGGCATTACAAAAGTTGTCTTTCACTCGTTGGAATAGATCCATTATAATTTCAAACTGCTGCAGAAATTTGCTAAAGTTTCTTTTTAATGGAAAAATAAAACTAAGAAAATTTGAAAGTTTGCACAAATTGGACAGGAGATTAAACACTTCTAACCGCATTTGGTTTCTGGACGTACAATGATCAGAAAAAGCATATTATTCAAATTACATTCACCGTCGGAGTGCTAATGATAGGTAATCCCGCGAATAATTATCGTTCGGTTGTACTTGCTATGAACTATTATTGTCACCAGCCTTTGTCCGGATCGTTTAAAACGTTATACCTACATTGATCTGGAGTCTGTATTGTTAAGACAGAACATTTTCATTTATTGTATGCCTAATAAATTATTAAAATTTAAAAATAAATTCTATGGTTATAAAAAGCGTATATTTTCATACACACTAGCTTTCAATAAATGATTTCTTCCAAAAAAATATTTAAAATTTTAGGTTTTTTAGCTCGTTAAGTTGAATATACCCGGAGGGTTGGAGTTTCTCGTAGGTTGGCGTGTTCTAAAGATATTCGGAAACATAAGCCTAAAAATGCAGATGTCTCCATGACAATCTAAAACTCTAGACAAGCAAAATCGCGATACTGTGTAATTAAATATATATAATTATCTTCTTTTTAATTAATGTTTTAAACATATTTTATAATCGTTCATCGAGATAGATACTTGATATCCTTAACTGCATTTCATGACAAATTCTTAGTCTGAGGCTGGCTATTTTTCTTCTTTTTTTCTTCAGGGGGAAATCCTCATGGATATACACGTCGCCGGGGAGCGACATATGTTATGTCGGACTCTTACCGGCTGAAAACCCCGGGTCTTCCATCTCTGCCGCATAGAGTGTCAGAGGCGACAGAGGTACGCTTGCGCAATCTTCTCTATAACCCCGGCGGCTGTCCCAACTGGAAAAAGTAAATAGCTGAGAAGTTTCGTGGAACACATTTACTGGCATAGCATTTATACCACTAAGGTGAATGCAAACAAAGATTCGAAGATAAAAAGGTACGAATGAAGTGTGAAATAGTACCATATATTATTTACAACACATACATAACATCACGCCCATAACCCTCGAAGGGGTAGGCAGAGTGAAAGAGGCAGCAGGCCCCTTTAACCACATTCAGCCAAAAATAAAACTGGGCTGGGTTAGATGGAAAATTGTGAAATAGTAGCGACAAGTGGCTAGCTTATCGCCTACACAATCGCATATCCAAAACCCCATATACCATTAGTCGCCTTTTACGTCATGCTAGGTAAGAACGACAGTTGGCAAATTCTTTTTAAGTCCCAGACCAATATGAGGCAATGGGCTGGGTTAGATGAAAAATTGTGAAAAATTTACAACACGATAGAAAAATTCAGTATGTGGCATTAATACTTACTATCTTTAGTGGTCCCATGTTGATCTGGGACTTATAAGTAAGTAATAGGAATGAGCCAATTATGTTGCTTGCCAAGTATGTAGTAAAAGGCGTCTAATAGTGCTAGTTATAGCTTCGTGATTTTATCGACGATGTATCCACTTGTCACCACCCTTTTACAATTTTTCATCTAATCCACCACATTTATTATCCTAACGGTGCATGTCAGACCTAATTGCTCCTAGGACCCTGCCCACAATTGAAGGCGTGATGTTATGTCCATAATATGTATATATTCAATCGTTTACTGAAAAAAGATAAGAAAAAATACAAACACGCATATTATCTTTATGTATAAAATCTATCGGTGTGTATACTAACATAAAAAATTGTGGCAAAAATAAAAATGATTTAGCAAAGAAAATGTAATTACTGCTATGTGGAAGCAGTAATAGAAAAAAAAAATGGTAGGTGAAAATTATCACATTTATAATATCATGTTTTACGATATGTCATTAAAACACCCTGCTTCTTAAGAATTCACTCTGTATTTTACAGACAATAATGGCCCTGTCTTTTAATTATACACAGAAATAATCTATTACGATTTTCAAGCTTTACGGCCTCAATATTTTTTATTGATTTAAGCACAGAGTACCTAATAATATATTACGTACAAATTTAAGTACCTAATAAGTAGGCAAATATTTTGGCTGGGCGGATTTGCTGATCGTTTTTATTACAAAAATTAATGAAAAAAAAGTTGACGCCATAGAGGTTTTAGTTTTCAACCAATGCCTAACATAATAATATTATATAAGAAACAAGAAGAAAACTACAACTATGTATATTACAGGTATTTTTAATAGCTAACCCAAACACCCACCTACCTCAATAAATAGGACCCATGGCCATTCACTATAAGTAAAGAGCACCGAATCTGTGTACCTATAATTAATTATATAACTTTTTTACTTCTGTGCTCTACCAGAATAATATTTGATTAGATATTTTTTCTATGGCTCTACCCTATTAATAGTAACCTTCTAGGTACAGTGGCGCCCCCCCATTTCATACCTTTGCTCGAACTTATTCCGCTCCATAAGCCTACCGGAAAACATATTTGTGTCTCCATCTAGTCAAATAACAAGGAAACTTCACGAAAAATTATGAACGTAAAGCAAATTGTGTCAACAAAAAAGCAAACTTACATGAACGTGATATTATCACTCCGTTGCGATAGATGGCGCTGATTGTCACCACTTTGATGCGACGGTTAACGAGAAAATAATTATAAAGTCGTAATCCATGAAAAACGTTTCAACAACCTTCGCTTAGTGTCATGTCTTGTTTTTATTTTACCCAAGGCGAATTTTAATACTGTCCGCTTGTCTCTTAACAAGAAATCAGGGATTTAGTGGCAGTTCTCATAGTTTTTTTGCACTGACGAGATTATTGTTGGTGACTGTAGTTTATTCACATCACGTGTAACAGTTTCGTTCGCTCTCTTCACCTTGAAACACATTGATTGTTTTTTGTTTCACAATAATTGACAGAATTTATGTTAAATATCCACGGCTAAATTACATTCCACTAAAAGAAAGAGACAGATGCTTCTGAACAAATGTCTGTGAATTTTTATGGTACTGTTTCCTTATTCACCTTTATGACTTTGAACAATGAGTAGCTGGCGGTAGTGGCGGCACGTCCCAATTTACTAGGCGCGCTCCGATAGCATGTTCCTTTCATATTCATAGATCTAATATGACGAGACAATAAAAACTTATAATAATCAAATATTTTATTACATTTACAACAACAATTGACAAACTTTTTAAACAAGCAACAATATAAATACAGCACAGTAATTCTCGATATCCATTTAACAAAATTGTCTACGTACTCTTTAAATTTACATACAAGAATAGAATTTCAGTTATACTTATTTCATTTTAGCTTAATTATTTTCTATAATCTATGGTGATTCAATACTGGCCAAGGGTATTGATGCAATGGTTCACAATTCGCATAATCCACTATATTTATAAACTTTATGAACATTTTAAAGTTAAACTTTAAAATACCAGTACCTAATAGTATCTTTACTAATAGGTGCTGGTGCTGGCCTTATACATATTCAGCCTACGACCTACTTCTTTGTTAGCCTGATAATTTAATTGTCATTAACATGTTTCGGTATGGGTATTCGGTTTTTACTAAATCACTTCAGTTATAGTTGATTAGTAAATAGATGTTTAACTGGATATCAATAAATAGTTTTCGCGTGCATATTGCAAAGCTTAAATTGTTAATGGTGTGTGGGACTTGAATAACTTTGTAGTACCTACCATGTTATTGTAGGTAATTATATGAGTATTTTGAAAAGCCGTTAAAGTTTGCAATGTCCAGCACTTATTTGCATAAAGACACGATATATTTTCTTATATACAAAGGCGAGAAAACAAAAGGTAAAAATATAACTTGCACATAAGAAGTTATTTACAGAGAACATATTTTTTCAGTCAAATACGACGCTGTTTAGATAAGGCGCTCCATTCAACGACATTGTAAGGCCAGCGCTGCTAATCTTGTGATCAATCTTAATGCTAATCAAATGCTACCCCGTTTGTTCTGAGGTATTCGTAGGAATGTCTTTATCAGGACAATTTGTTAAAGCTTTAATGTCAAGTAACGCTATAGGCCGGAAACCCCCGGCACGGTTCGTGTCAGCTATCGCCGTTGGCACTGCGGACTCTTCGGAGAAAATCCTCGACTTTCTTGTACGGGCTCTGACTTTCCTCGTTCGAGTGTATCAAGTATGGGCCGTCTGACTCTCGGCCTTCTGGGGTGTGTCGGCCACTCGAGCTGTCTGTAGCTATTTTGTTTAAAAAAGGCTCAGCATCTGGAGAATTGTTCGTGGCTGCTGCATTGTCACATTCTCTGGCCGCTACCTCTGCTTCTCGCTGTCGCTGCCACACCGGCGAGTGCACGTATATCTTCGGTCGTTCCCTCAACGCATTGCACCTTTCTAGCGCAGGTCTTCTGACGGGAACTGGAGGTCTATACGCCGCTGGAATTGGGACTACTCCTCTGCCTAAGATACTGCAAATAAGACCTCTCAAAGCAGCTCGAAAATCCTTCAAATGGTAAGCGTACAGAAGCGGATTAATGGCGGAGTTGAGATGGGAGAATATGATACAGAAGTAGGTGAGAAGGTTTGGTATGTCTAGATCGGGCATGAATGCCTTCACAGCATTGATGGTGTACAGCGGAATCCAGCAGACTATGAAGAAAAATACGATTATGGCGAGGTTCTGCGTGGCTTTGACTTCACGTTTCTGAGCAGCTCCGAGGACACGCAGCATGGTACCGCCGGCAAGCCTGCCTCGACTGCCTTCTACGGTCACCACCGCACTCAGCTGAAAAGTAATACAAAAATATTAACTGGTTAATCTTCGAAAACGATTTAACTGTCCAATGTTTAAACAGATAAATCGTTGGTTATAATGTTGTGAAAGCAAATCATGAGAAGGGAAACACGCGTTGTGACTAACTGTGTCACGGGATAGTGACTAATATTATAAACGCGAACGTTAGTAGGAAATGACAGATGGATGGATTTGTTACCCACGAGAAAATTACTGGTAATTTTTACGACACATCACAGTATTATATAGCTTGTATATCAGAATACCAGATAGGCAATAATGTGTGAATTGCCATTATCAGTTATAGACGCACGTGGGCGCGACAGTGGTCTCTACGGTAAAAGTAATGGTTAGTTCTTACATTGTCTACGTTCACATGACACGTGCAACATAAAATTAATTCGTGCTGGTGTATTTGTGGAACCACACAACAGTATAATGCACGTGTATTGCGAAGGTAAATCACAAAATATTTTTAAAATTCTTCACGTCATCTCGGCACCTATTTTTCCTGGTTTATACAAACAATTATCGTCACGGTGACAATGCGAGGTAGGTATAAAGTGTGTGTGTGCATGACCTGCCGTCGTTTTACTCATTCTACAAGAACCTAATTTTTCACTAATTTACTCATTATGACAATTCGTTGATGAAACGAGGCGACTCATTAAATGGTGGAAAGGCAAATAACATATTCTTCAAATACCTATAGTAAAATGTACATACATACATACATGCCATTACGCGTATTAATAAAATCAATGCTATAGCAATAACACTGTTTGATTGCCTAAGATCTGTTTTTCAACGGCCAGATAAAAAATAAATACTTATGAATTTATTTTAACTTTACAGGTGAATAACAATTTTAAATTTTAATTGGCTGTTTCTTTGTTAAAGCGACCATATCATCGAAAAATTGGTTAACTTTATACCGTATCAATCAGTTGCTTTATATATTTTGTATGACGAATAAAAATTAAATAATCAACTATCAACATTTCTATTTACATTCGAATAATATTTTATATAAATTACTATTTATATTAGATTTTTGTCCAATTTCTTTTATTCGATTAATATAAAATCAATTGTCGCATATACAATTGTCGCAAATACGTCACTGTGGTAATTTTCTGATAATAACCAACGTATGTATTAGACAAGAAAACAAGTTTGGAATTCACACAAGGTCGTTAGTTCGGTAAACAGCTAAGCTAAGAGCAACTTGTATCGGTTACTGTGCGAGATATTAAGCATTATACCGGTATCTTGGTGCTGGGGTAACCTTAGCTGTTTCTATATTTATTTTAAAAAAAAATATATATAGGCATATGTCTAATTTTGATTTCATCATCCTCATAGCGTTATGTCCCGTGCTTAGACGGGGTCACCTTAAACAATAATCCAGGATTTAGCGAGCTTGATAATTACGTTGAAGCGACTGCCGATCTGACCTTCGTAACCCTTAGGGGAACTAGGTAATTTTTGGATCATGGTTTCACATGCGTAGCTGTTGGAATGTCCAGGTTTCATCAGGATGTTTACCCTCACCGTCGAGATAGTGGAATAAATACGTACATATATTTGGAAAATCCAGAGGTACGGGCCCAGGTTAGAACCCGCAGCCCTCGGTTAGGAGGCGCGTATCATTGAGCTACCACCGCGCAAAAAAATATATAAATTTAGATATACATTTGTTTTATTTATTTTTTAATCCTTCTGATTATTTTAAAATTGGATCTGAGGGGTGACTGTCCCCAACATGTGACAGTAATCCTGATACTAATATCAATCATATTCTCTACAGCTTATTTGCTGAAGATAGTTTGATAGGTATTCTAGTTAAAACTAAGTATTTCTTGTTAAAAGTCATTGTGGAGCAAGCATTATTAGCAGTTTTGCAGTTATTTTATTACTTATCCGTAGAATCCTCATTAAAAACGCCAATAGAGTGCAATCTGGTTTGAACTGGTAATATTTATTATCACAAACAAATTATGTATTCAAAGATGTTGAAAATTACGCTTAATTATGGGTAAACAGAAAAACCAATGATTACCAGGCTCCAGAAGGTTATTCACCACTATTTTCCTCAAATGTAATATTAATAGATAATTATTCATATCTATATAAAGTGATTAAGTTACCTTTTTTTGAGAATAAATATTTTCTTACTTTTCTTTCTTATAATAACACACTTTACATGGACTAAACCCTATATATCTACTAAATTAAATACCTATTAAGGGTCAGTTTTATGCTTCAGGTCAGCGAAAATGATGCTCTGTCCAAGTTAAACAATGGTGACATTGATTTGGTGTGATAAGGTTGTGACTGTATGTTTGAATGCTAAATGGAATATGAGTTGCAAAGAAACACTTAGCATGCAAAGATATAAAACTCACGTAAATAATAATCTTTACGCGAGTTTTATTTCATTTCAATTGCATTAACTTTTTTCTCGGCAAATATAAACTTGCCATGAAATAATTTTTGTTACAGATGTATCATCATCATCCTCCTAGCGTTATGTCCCGTGCTTAGTCGAGGTCCGCTTAAGACCTTAGACCATTATGCATTTGGTAATAACATGCGAAGCGATTGCCGACCGTCTGACCTTCGTGACTCTTAGATAGGGAATCCAGACAATTTTAGATCATGATTACACTACACATCCATAGTTGTTGGAATATGCAGGTTTGATCCCGATATTATCCCTCACCGCTGAGCTAGTGGTATAATAGATTTGAAAAATCTAGAGACACATGCCCGCGTTTAAACCCGTACTCCTCGGTTAAGAGGCTGTGTTCTGTTCCTACCATTGAGTCAGTGCCGGATAAGCCATATAACAGGAGGTAGAAAATGCTACGAGGCCCGCATTATATTTGTAAATGGGGACACCATTCGACAAAGATCGTAACAGAGGCATTTTTATGCCTTTTAGTAAGTAAGTATTTGCTACGGGCCCCACGCTGATTTGTTACACTTTTATGTTGGACCTTCAGTACCACAGCAAGGTTCATTCACCCATTCATTCAGTAACGTTAGCTACAATGCCTGGAGCATTCAAATGACATTAATATATTTCTCTAAGCTGACAAGAATAGATTAGAGAAAACTACACCATAAGTTTTTCGTTATCTCTGTACTTATTATAGCTCCTAAGCTAAAGCTAAGCCGCTAGTGCTTAATATTCCCCAAAAATATATTTCAGCATCATCAACATTACTTGGCCTCTAAGTTAATACTGATCACAGATCGTTGGCCAGGATTAGTGTAGTTTAATTTCATAGTGTAATGTCGTCATTATAAAAATATGGCGTAGATTGGTCATTGCTATATTAAATTTAATTAACCTGGTGTAGTTTTGTCATTGGCCAATCAAATCTTAAATTAGAGTAAACGTTTTTGGATGATCGAAACACCAAACATAAGGGTAAGCAAAACTATTTGCATGAACGCAGTAACTTAAACGCAGCGCTCTGGCACTCAAAATGCGTCATAACGCAACAGAATGAAACGCACCGAGGAAATAATGAGGAAGGTAAACCAGAGCTAAGCAAGCAACGAGTGAGGGTAGCTGTTCTATCCTCACATACAATACAGCCAAAATGCACATCGCATTGGAATCTTGGTAATTCCCCTCAGCGTACACGAAAGTAAACTCAGTCTGTTACGTTTTCACGCCTATACTGTTTATGGGATTGCAATGATTTTAATACATCTCTACTAGTCTATACTAATATTATAAAGAGGAAAGATTTGTATTTTTGTGTTTTTGTGTGTGTATGTTTGTAACGAATAAACTCAAAAACTACTGTGCCGGTTTAAAAAAAATCTTTTACCATTGGAAAGCTACATTATCCGGAAGTAACATAGGCTATATTTTATCCCCATATTCCTACAGAAAGAGGAACTATGTGGATGAAACCGCGGGGCGCTGCTAGTCTAAAATATAAACCTTCGACTGGACGTAGGTTATTTACAAAAAATTTAATAGCCACAAAGCACACGTTAGTCTCTGTAAACGATCGGATTTCATGGGCGCCACCGAAGAAAGATTATAAAGAAGAAAAACTCGATAACTACTGAAGGTTCCTGGATGAAATTATGCATAGACATGTATTATAGACTCGAATAATACAAAGACTTTGTATATGTGTAGGCTATGTGTATCCTTTATAAAAATACCAAGCGAGCGAATCCGTGGGCAGAAGCTAGTCTTTAATAAAACGGGAAACAAAAAAATACAATCAGTTTTACCACTGAATACATATTAAGTTATCTGCTAATAGCTTGTACTCAAGTTATTAGCAGAATGTACGATAAGGGTTATCTGCTTCCTGCAAACCACCGAATTCTACGATAATGGGTATTGTCGTTAGTATCAACAAAAGGGAATACCGATGCGCTCTTAAAGTACATACGGTTATCGTTGAAAAACCCAACAGTATAGTGCAGAGGAAAAACATAAAGTATGCGGTCATTAAGATAGGACTGGATTTCTCAAAGTATGATAAAAACGCCCCCTAAAACGCCTCCGTCCAGGCAGTACACATACTTATGTCATCATCTTCCTAGCGTTATAGACAGGGTCCGCTTAAACCATGATCCAGGATTTAGCGAGTCTGGTAATTACAGTAAGCGACTGCCGATCTAACCTTCGTAACCCTAAGGTAGGGGAACCAGACAATTTTTGGATCATGGTTACAAAATGTCTGCTATACAAAATATTTTACACAAGGTTATTTTAAGTATATGCGAAACCCACCTACCTACTTATTTAACTCAATATCTAAAGAAACAAATTGTAGAAAATTTGCAAATAAAAATATTACTTTTCATACAAAATAGCCAATCAGCTAATAAACTTCTGTGTTTTTAAATTCTTACAAATTAGTTCCTTAGAATAATGAGTTAAGTATGTAAGTTGTTTCGCGTAAACTAAAAATAACCTTTTAGTAATATGCGAAAACCGGAACACAAACTGTTTACTCACGGGAATGCGAACTACGCGGGTGAAACCGTGGGGCGCTGCTAGTGTTTATAAATAAAAGCAGAGGTCAGTAAGATCACGAGTTTGAGAAATCCTGTGCTTGGCAGTCACCTTGATTGAATAATACACACTCGAGCCCCGCTATTCAACAGAGACCATTTGCGGGATCTGTTTACACCTGTATCGTTTATACATTTGTCAGTTGTAAACCAGTTCGTATCGAGGAACCGACAAATACAATGCGATCTAAATTTAGTCTTGTTACAAAAAGTAGCGCTTGGTACTAAAAACAAATAAACAAAAAAAGTCAGTACTAAAAATGGCGATGCAATTTTTAATTTGTCAAAGTAATTGAAAAATTACTCAATATTTATACCGAGCTCTCCAATATTACATTAGGATAAATATCTATCAAGTTTTTGGTTTGTAATTTATATATTTTTATTTTTATACTCTACAAAAGGCCCACACTAAAACGTGGTTCAAAGTTAATTATGATTCATACACCTTGTATAAATTAAATTGTATTTAAAAGAGTAACTACCGAGTTTCTTGCCAGATTCTTCTCGGTAGATACAACATTCCGAACCGGTGGTAGAATCTTAAAGCTGTGGCTTTACCTGTATTTGACGATTTATAAGTGTTTCCTTAAAACCTATATAAATAAAGAATATTTTGACTTTGACTATGTCATTGTATTTGACCCAGGGGCCCCGGGGCCGCCATGTTGTTTCCAATACGAAGTTTCCTATGACGGATTGAAAAATCCACAATTACCCATTGTTTGAGATGTGTTGTTAATGAAGATCCTAACAGTATTCTTAGCAGCATTTAGATTCACGCCCCAAGAGGGCTCCACGATGGTTGGGAAGTCCTATACGTTATTGTAACCCATAGAATATACAGGTCTAGACAGTGGCGGATTTACCCTAAGGCCCAGTAGGCCCGGGCCTAGGGCGGCCAAATATTAGAGGCGGTCAGTCGAGTTAAAAATTAAGTGATGACGCGTTAGTACTGAGAATTATGGCCTCGGGCCTAGGGCGGCCAAGACTGTAAATCCGCCACTGGGTCTAGACTTCCGTAAGGAGATACAGATAGCGCGCGAGTTGAATGCAGAGCTCAGGTATGTCTCGTCTAAGGCCCCGACAGCATTCAACTCGCGCGCTATCTGTAGTTATATTGGTATAGATAGTTATCGTACTAACCTGTTTCACTACAACCCGGTAGATGTGAGCGTAGAAAGCTGCTAAGAGGACGCTAGGTGTGACGATGGTCGCAAAGTAGAGGAACACCAGGTAATTGTAGTCCATGACGTCGACGAAGTAGCAGCCGGGTGCCGACTCCCCCGCGTGCCAGCCCAGCAGTGGGAGCAGGCCCACGCCAGCTCCGGCCACCCAACACACCGATATTATGTCTGCAATAGAAAAATAAACATATTTAATATTTATTTGTCTTAATACTTAATGTTACAACTTCAACGTTCCTAATCCATTGTGAATGTCACGTATGTAACCTTAAAATTAGAAGTCACTAAATATGCGTATAAGACTTTTTCGTCGCCCTCAATAAAATATTCATTTACGTCAGGGAAGAATTAATAACCGAAGTATTCGTCTGGCGCCTTAAAAAGTATTTTTGATACATTTTAAAATAAATTTCTTTTTTTTGCAAATATCCTAAGCGCAGTAGAAAAATAACCGCAAGCGCTATACCATACTTCAGATTCTCGATTCGCACATTGACCAAAAAATATATTTTTCATAATTCAACCAGGCTAAAACAGGTTCCCTAAATTTGTCATCAGCTCTTCGGCTAATATAAGCATTCAACCCAGCTCAATTTTATTATTGGCTGAATGTGGTTTAATGAGCTTATCGCTCCTTAAACTTCACCATCAGGGTTTGCAGGGGTGATGTATATGTGTGTATTAAATAACATACTATAACGTAATACCCCAGGGGCAGGGAGAGCCCAAAAGCACCAAATACCGATACCTTCGTTGTTTTTCGACATGCTAGAAAAGGAACACAGTTGGCAAATTCTTTATGAGTCTCGAGAGACAAATTATGGACATTAATTTCAACCTGTTAAGTAGTCCTATGATCAGCGGCGGCTCTAAGGTAGAGCGAATGGAGCGTTCCTTGAAGCGCAATTGGGCAAAGGACGCCAAATGCTCTAAAGGAGAAACATAAATGCGAATGAAAATAAAAAATTTGAAAGAAGCTTTTGACAGACGAAAAATAATTAAGGTAGGTACCTACCATCTTTATACAATGCCTAGAGGACGTAAAAGACGACGTATTGGGTATCAGGTATGTGATTTTCCGCGAAAAACGAGCAAAAAATTCATACATATACCTCGTCCGTGACATACCTACACATAAATAAAGTTTGAGAAGATTCCAGACACAAACTAGATCCAGATAAATAAAAATTTAAGCCTGTAATGGTAATCTCAAAATAATTGCTTATTACTAAAAACAAAAATTTTATTGGTACATAAAACAATATATATTATTTTAAAAAAAAAAATATGTTTCATCAAGCCTGTTCCCAAAACGGTTAAACCAATGCCATCGGAATTTTCACTATTTAGTATTATTATACCAGCTATCGATGTAACAAGAAGTTATGCTATGCTATTCTAAAAAAAGGAGTTCAGCTCCATAACTAACTAACTAAACTTCACGCCACTTCCCTAGCGCGTTAGCAGAGAGAACCGAACGCCATATGGCACGATCCTTACACACCTCAGTCGCCTCTTTAACATTCATAAAATAAAATAAAGGAACTTAAAAAAATCTATTCCTCCCTCAGTAAACTGTATTCACCGCTTGGTGTCCACAGCTGTAATTTTGTCTGATTTCAATGTTGCAAACAAATGAATGTTTGTATACAAAATTCAAATCCTCTCGTAACGGGGACTATTGTATTTATAGCGTAAGTAGTCATCCGATGTAAGTGTACGATAGTATAACCTCGTTGTGAAATTGTTTCCGAGTTCGTAGCCCCGGCAGGCGGCCTCGTTGGCCGTCGAAGGAAAGTAGCAAGTTTTCCTTGATCGTCTTAAGCCTATAATAAATAAAACTTCCGACATCTGAACAACCTCGAAAATATATTTACAATAGGTATGTGATTACATTTTTAACTATCTTTTGTCCGCTCCGCCCGCATTATTCGATTTATTGCATAGTGGCTCTATCTTGCATCTCTTGGAATGTATAAATATATCCCAGATAAAAGTAGCCAATGTCTTTTCTCAGAGTTCAAAATATATAAGTGTCAAGTTTTATAGCAATCGGTATAGTAGTTTAGGCGTAAAGAAACAACAAAGTCACTTCTTTTACCTCTCAATCTTATTCCTTCAAATCTTATTTTCATGAAAAAATATGTCATCCATATTAAGTTTAGGGGCTTAACGAGAAACGTAAGTAAAAAAAAAACCGTCAACGTCAGGCACTATTTGCGGTCACTTGATAATTTAGATAATAATAAATTATCTAGACTGACACACCAATTTCCTAGTTCCAAACTAAGCTTATAAGCTTGTGCTATGGATACTAGGTGAACGGATAGACATACTTAAATACGTTTATAAACATCCATAACTCGAGTAAAAATGTCCATGTTCATCACACGAAACATTTGCCCCTAGCGGGATTCGAACCCGCGACCCTTGGCTTCGTGGCCAGGATCTCTGACCACTCGACCAACGGGCCTGTCAAATGGGCCAAAGATAAAGTATTTCTTTTCATAAAATTAATTTAAAAGATATTTTAGATAAGTAATATAACAAGCATGAAAGTGTGATTTATCGGTATTTGTATATTAAACAGTACCGGAAAAAAAAATTGTTTCATTAAGTGTCTATACACCTATTTAATGCTTTAAACTTAAAAAATTTTAAACCTTTGTTTTTCAGTCATCTTTTCAATCAATTTCAAATTTACACAATAAGGTGGTTGTTTGAATGTCATTTGAGTCATCAGGAAGTATCCAGTTTTAATCAAATGAATGAGTAAGTAATTATCTAAATAAATTTGCGCCATCCTAGCTATAGAACCCTGATTAATAAACTGTGTTTAAAAATAAAATCATATTCCTAACTTCACTTGAAAAGTATGAGATATTTGTATTTTATTACAAACCTTTCAATGTCTCTCTGTTTATTTTTAGGAACTTGGCCAAACTTGTTGCTGTTTCTGTTGTTACAAATTAATCAAATAGTAATGAGAGTTTCCATGAACGAGATTGTATATCAAGGTCTCAATTTGGGGCTTTGTCAAAGGTTAGCGGCAAACGCGATATTCATTTGTTATCTATGTTGTCTGGGACTTAAAAAGGATCTGCCAACTGTGTTTCATACCTACCTGTCGTGAAAGGCGACTAATGGTATTTGGGGTTTTGAGTATGTGATTGTGTAGGCGACGAGTTAGCCACTTGTCTTTCACAATTTTCCATCTAACCCAGCCCAGTTTTGTTTTCGGCTGAATGTGGTTAAAGAGGCCTGCTGCCCCTTTGACTTTACCTACCCCTTCGAGGATTATGGGCGTGATGTTATGTTATGTATGCGATATTTATGATGCATTTTCAATGCTATTAAATACCTCGTGAAGTAATTAATGCTTATCGACACTCATGAATATACAAAGTTGAACATAAAACGAAAAAACATAGCACAATATCCATACATTTTTATTATTCAAGTACTTAATTTACTTCTATATTGTGTAGTTTATCTTTTCGGTTTAAAATGCAACTTGCAATTTGCGGAATTGCGTTCCTTTAACACGCTTACATGTACCTATGTTAACTCATTTTTGCATTAGCGTCGTGTACTGCAGTCACCAATCACAGCAACAAGGAGAATTCGTCAGTACTTGCATCACTGATACAATTATGCGTATTAAGAGGTTTAATTAGGCACGAACTGTTAGGAGGAAATGAGCCATCCGTGTTAGCGATAGTTATATACCTATAATTACCCATGTTGGTCTGGGACTTTATAAGAATGTGCCAACTATATTCATAGCCTAGCACGTATCGTACTCATATTACCGCATATTACTTAGTATCGATACTAAGTAATATGAGTACGATTATTTTTTTTCGAAACTACTCATGAGTACCTACAGTATCATTACCGATTTCCATTCGATACCTTGTCCCTACGTAAAAGGCGACTAATGCTATATTGAGTTTTGGGTATGTGATTGTCTACGCGACGAACTACTTGTCACAATTTTTTCACAATTTTCCATGTAACCCAGCCCAGTTTTATTTTTAGCTGAATATTAATAAATATGCTTGCTTTTCCTAACGAAAAAACTATATTACCTAATGTGTGTATGCATATTATAGGCCTTTCATACGTCAAGGCGGGCCGCTAGTATCAAATAATATAAGTATAAAAAGGTAAACAATCGTATTTATTTTATTGTAGTATGTAAATATATTTACCTATTGTGCATAATAACTTTATAAAATAAACAGCTATTAAACTATGATACTGATATTTTCTATTTAATGCCTTTTTTATCATTCATTGTAATGAAAAATGTCTCGCCTATGTGAGTTTTTATGGTAGTCTTATATTACTTATAGCTTTGTTATACACAATGTTTAATAGGTAAAAAGTTGAATTTTGATTGCTTTTATTCGCTTTATTGATATTTAAATTGAATATTTACCGTACTGCCAGTAAGCATATCAAATTATTTTTACCCACATTGGTACCCCACCACCAGTGCTGCCTCTAGCGGATTTATAAAAACTATCAGAGGAAACAGGCTAATTGATGTTGAATTCCTAATTTATAAATACTAGTGATCGCCCACTAATACAAGTTATGTATACTAGTAATCGATAAAAAAATCAAAGCTTTTTTTATTTATTGAAATATTAGCTTTCTGCACTCCTTCTCCATATAAACTTTCACTGTGCCAAATCTCTTACTCCACCATCCGCGTAATTCTCATAAAAAGAGGTAGGGTAGACTGGGTACGGTTGTGCCAGGGTACGGTAGTGACAGTCGCTATATTGTCGAAAATATAGGGATTAGCGGGGGGCGTGCAAGGGGAAAAACGGGCACCTTGCACGTCTCAACCTGTGTCACAGTGTTGCGTCATCCGACGCGCAGAGTGTACGTGACCAGGAGCACATTTTGATTTTTGAACGCAAAAAGTAAGTATTTTGATTCATTATTATTTCGTAATTGCCATTACATGTATACTGATAGGGTATTGAGTGTTGTTCATTGATATAAATCAAATAGTAGCAGTGTAATATCAGTGGTTACATTTATTGTAGGTTATTTTGTTTTGACGTGGTCGTATTTCTTTTATTAAAACGATCTGTGGGTACAGTTGTGACATTTTTACTGGGTACGGTTGTGACATAAGTAAAAGCGGTTGTTTATTGTTTTAGATGCCTCGAATACGCAAACGAAAGACTACAAGAGCACAGTGCAGCTTGAATCAGTATGAAGATGCTTACAAAGAAACTAAACGCGGGACTTCTTTGCGACAAGCTGCGGAAATGCATGATGTTAATCGCATGTCACTATTAAGGTATGTTCGAAAACGCGATAATGCCAGCACGGGCGATAATGAAAACAATAGCATTAGCATGGGGTATGTTGCTCACAATAAAGTGTTTTCCGAACAACAAGAGCAGCAGTTGTCAAAATATTTACAGCGTTGCGCGGACATTTATTTCGGACTTACTCCAAAAGAGGTGCGGAAGTTGGCTTTTGAGCTTGCAACTCAATATAACCTAAAGCGACCTGCTACTTGGGCTGAGAATGAGATGGCAGGCGAAGAATGGTTCCGTTCATTCCTGAATAGAAATCCTTCTCTATCTGTTCGAGTAGCTCAAGCTACAAGCCTTTCAAGGGCAACTAGTTTTAATAAAACAAATGTGGAAGCTTTTTACGACAACTTGCAAGTTGTTATGGATAGACATCCTTACGAGCCACAGGATATCTACAATGTCGACGAAACAGGCGTCACTACGGTCCAAAAACCTGATAAAGTCATTGCAAGACGTGGTACGCGGCAAGTGGGAGCCGTTACTTCTGCTGAACGGGGCACGTTAGTTACGGTAGCTTTTGCAGTGAACGCCTTGGGAAATACCATGCCTCCGTTTTTTATTTTTCCTCGTGTTCGTTACCACGACCACTTTGTGAGGGACGGACCAGTTGGATCTGTTGGAGCTGCAAACCCTTCCGGCTGGATGCAAGATCTATCCTTCTTAGAATTTCTTAAACATTTTAAGAAATTTTGTAATGCTTCACTAACTCACAAAGTGTTACTCGTGCTTGATAATCATTCATCGCACATTCACATTAATACTTTAGATTATTGTAAAGAAAACGGGATCACTTTACTTTCATTTCCCCCACATTGCTCTCACAAGCTTCAGCCTCTCGACCGGTCTGTCTTCGGACCTTTAAAAAAAGCTATTAACACCGCTTGCGATGGATGGATGCGAAGCCACCCTGGTAAAACGATGACAATATATGATATACCAGGTATCATCAAAATTGCTATGCCTCTGGCTCTTACACAGGCGAACATACAGGCTGGTTTTATGAAAACTGGGATATATCCATACAACCGTAATCTGTTCGGAGATATTGACTTTGCACCCTCTTTCGTAACCGACAGACCAAACCCTGATACTGAAGACAATATTCCTGCAGTACCGTCACCTGGAAGAACTAGACCAAATCCTGACACTGAAAATAATGCTTCTGTAATACCATCTCACACAACAAGCAGAACAGACACTGAAGATATTTCTCCTGCAGCACCATCACCTGTAATAAGCAGACCAATCCCTGACAATCAAGAGGATGCTCCCATAGCACCATTTTTAGTAAATATTGCCAACCTTGACTGTATTCAAGAAGAAAATTTTGTTACTGAGAATTTTGGACCTAATAATAAAAGTCCACCACTTTCACCTTCTATATTAGACAATACACCAAGCCAAAATTTTAGCAATGTTCAACCATCTACTTCTGCCATACCATCAGTTTTTTCTCCTGAAATTGTTCGGCCTTTTCCAAAAGCTTCCCAAAGAAAAACGCGAGGACCTAGAACCAAGAAGTCTACGATTTACACGGACACGCCTGAAAAAGAGGCAGTCAGGCAAGAATATGAAGCAAAAGAAAAACGACTGAAGGCAAAGGGCATCAAAAAAAATCTCAATGAGCCGAAAGGAAAAGGAAAAGGTAAAGCTACGAAAAGGAAACAATCACCGTCAATATCAGATGAAGAAGAATATTTTTGTTTGGTATGCCTTGGTCCATATTCTGAAAGTAGGCCTGGCGAAAAATGGATTAAATGCCAAGGAAAGTGTAACCTTTGGGCCCATGTAGACTGTACAGATGGTAGTCGGTATTATATTTGTCACAACTGTGATGAGTCGGATTAGATTAGTTGTCAAACTTACTTTTATAAATTTTCACATGCTACATTTCTAAAAAAATATTTGAGTTCCTGTTTAAAAGATTTTGAGCACGTTGTTATGTTTTGAGTTTAGTTTCAAAATAGAATAGAGTTTAAGTTCTAATGTGATTATGAACATGATTAATATATTTATATTTGTTAAGTCCGCTTTAACTAATTTTAAGTGCAGACTGTTATAATTACTTTAAGGTACTTAAATAGTGGGTATAGATGAAGACTGACTGTACTAATGAAGACTACTGATTGTAACCAAAGATCCTATAGTGCCTTATATGTTGTAAGAAATTAAAATGTTCAAAGATTTTATTTCTTTTGTTAGGAAAGTATAATTTAGTTGATTATTATATAAAAATAAATAAATATTTTTTGCAATTAAAGTGTTTTATTGGCATTTTAGAGTATTTTTATCTTGTTTTGTGATCATATTACAGTATTTTCATCGTGTCACTATTGACCCCCAGTACTGTCACAACCGCCCTTGGGGTGGGTACGGTTGTGACAATTTACCTTTTTTTTTAAATTTCATTTTATGAACTAACCATTTGATTTAGACATATACTTTCATATTTATACGTTAAGCAATGAATAAACTTCATTAGAATACATTTTTTGTTCAGATTAATAGCATAAATAAAAAGCTATAGTCAATCATTTGAAAATTGTCACAACCGTACCCAGTCTACCCTACAAAGTTTTTGCTTCACGTATTAATATAAAGATATTATCGAGATGGACGATATGAGAGGTTAACTGGTTCTCACGCTTTCTAATATATCTGTTTGTCCCACATAATTATCGGGCTTAAAAAGCAAATACCCACTGTTTTTCTTGCCTAGCATGTTGTAAAAGGCTTGTTATTTGGTTGGCTCCAACTGTGCTCCATAAACTCTGCCTGCCCCATCGGGGATTACGAGCGTGATGATATGGATGTATGTACATGTGTAATCAATCAAACACTGTATTTGTATAAAGAATTCCAATTTAGCCAAAATCGAAGAAAATGTCTTCACCCATTTTAATCTAGGAAAGAAAATGTCGTAGGTGATCTATTGCCGAACTAACGATTTCAAAGAAGACAGGATATAACTGTTTTAATTTAAAAATGCTACAGTGAATTCGCATTATGCGATTGCAGTTAAACGAATATCTAAGTAATAAAAGTGGTGACTTACTAACAAAGGTACCAACCGTGCCGATTGAATTGAATTCTAAATTTATTTACCTTTTGCGTCAGTCAACCATACATACACACGGCTCTTGCGCCGCAGACTTACCCATTGTTCCACTATCTTTGCAAATAATGACTCAACACTGCTGTGCCCAATTGGCTTCTACTTAAATAAAAATACATTCGTTTTACAGTTTGGAATATTCTAGAATAATAGTATACGTCTACATAATCGTCATTTAAATATACAAACATGAAGATAAATAAAAAGGAAATGAAACTAGCGAATAAAAAATACCCAAAACCCGACATACCATTAGTCACCGTCCTACGAAATGCTAAACAAGAAACACAATTGGCACATTTTAATAAAGTCCCAGACCAGCATGGGACAACCATACTGTTTGTCGCACAGAATATCATAAATCAAGTAGTTATCTTCCACAAAGATAACGCTTGGAGTATAGACTAGTAACAATTAACTGATGCTCGCAACTACCTGTGTTCAATATTTGTGTAACATTTTTGAACCTCCCCCAAAGGCCATGTTTTCTATGACGTTTATGAATAAATAATTTAAATTATCAGCTTCCAAATCCTTACAATACGAATTATTAAAACGATACTCTTAATTGAATACTATAATTAAATAAGTGTTAAACATAGGAAACATGGCCTTTGGGGGAAGCTCTGTGGGGAAGCTCAAACTAGCCTTTACTATTTTACTCAAAAATGTTGAATAGTCCGCAAGTTAGATTATCAAAAAAATATTACCTAAATACATATTTTTTGCTTTATCAAAAAATTGCAAAGAAACAGCCCTTCAAAAAACTGAAATGGGACGCTTTACGCCACTTGGACGGTAAAATTTTACGGACCTAGTGACGCCACGTGGTACTTTAACGAGCTGTTTAGCAAGCCAAAGATGATATAATCATCAAATGAAAAAATACGTAAGCAATAATTTTTTTAATCTCAATAATAGATTGGATGGTAAAATTTTACGGACCTAGTGACGCCACGTGGTACTTTAACGCGCTGTTTAGCAAGCCAAAGATGATGGAATTGAGATTGGCGTTCGAACTACCGTGCCGTACGGACGTTCGCTCTCTCTATCGCGCATCTCGCTCACACGCATAGCAGCGTCCCGCTCGCTCCCTGCGTCCGCGATATCGCGCGTTTTCCAACGGTCTCCGCGACCGTTACAGAACGTCGTAGTTTGTTCTTTTCAGAACCAAACTACGGCTATCAAGTTTCTCACTGCACGTGACTAGCCTTTCTTAAGGTAAGTCACTCTTCAGCTTTTGTAAAGCCACAGTTTCGTGGTCGTCCGGTGGATACCTAACGGTGCCAACGAAACCGGACGGAGTGCTGACCCGGGGCACTCGCTTTACCCCTTCAGGGTAAAGAAGTCACCCGGACGGGACTTGGTCCACCGGCCTTGGGGGGACCCCTAGTCGGCCCAAGTCATCTCCCTCCCAACCCTCCCGCCTTCCCCCTTCCATTCCTCGGGCCCTGTTTGGGCGCTACGGGTTTCGACCCAAAGCCACCCTCAGCACCCGGGGCAGTTAGGAACCCTCTTGCACATTGAGATTGGCAAGAGGGATCTCAAGCTTAGGGAACACGATTAGGTACACCCTCCCCGCAAACCCGGCGGGGAGGCCAAACTAACAACCCACCCCGGGCTATCCCAGCCCGGGCGCGCTAGGCCTAGTAGGCGCGACCGCCGCACGGTTTCTTCCGGTTTCTTCCGTGCGGAACGCGACGCGAGGAAACCGAGTAAATCTCGTTCGCAAAAGTAGCAGTTGGGTCGGCCGCCATGGAGCGTGCCGACCTCTTGTTGCGAAAGCTCCTCGGAGCTCTCGCAACAAACAGGGCCCTTTTCGAGGCGATCGCCTCAGCTGTCCCCGAATTGCGGGATTACGACGAACCGGTTCCCTCGGATCCGGCACTGGTAAAGGGAGACGAGCCAAGCCCGTCCTCCCAAACCAGCCCCCCCCCAGCCCCCCTCGGGATCCTATCGCCCGACTCCCCCGTATCATGTGTGACCTCTGAAATGGAGGTCCAGTATGAAACCTCGACAGATACCTCTGCCGGGGACTCGTCTTCCGACGAGTTCACCCTTGTAGAGGGAAACAAAAAGAAGAGGACTGGCAAAAAGCTCTCCGCCAGTAAGGCGAAGCGCGAACGTGCCTCGACCTCTCCCACAACGGTCCATAAGGACCGGGTGACTTCTGACGCGTCCCCCGCGTCCCCCTCGGCACCCACCCCCCTTTCCGGCCCAAAGAAGGAGCCCACGCCGCCTCCCCTCTTTGTCCAAGACAAAGAGAAGTGGCTATCAATCTCCAAACGTTGCGCCGAGCAACGTATTCATTACACCTCGGCCCGGACGACCCAACAGGGCATCCGGGTACAGGTCCAATCATCCGGCGACCATCGCCGAATGACATCCCTACTTAAGGGCATGCATGTAGGCTTTCACACCTACGCATTGCCCGAGGAGCGCGAACTTCGCGTAATTATACGCGGAGTACCCAAGGAGCTTTCAAGCTCCGACATTCTGGCCGACCTTAAGGCCCAAAACTTCCCCGCCCTCGAGGTGCATCGTATGCACCAGGGCAAGAGGGGTGCGCCATACGACATGGTGCTGGCCGTCCTCGAACGGTCCGATTCCGGCAAAGGAATATTTCAGGCCAAAACGGTGTGCCAGCTCTCTGGCATCACCGTGGAGGCCCCCCACAAACGGGGTCCCCCTGGGCAGTGTCACCGCTGCCAACTGTACGGGCACTCGGCCCGAAACTGTTTCGCCAAGCCGAGGTGCGTTAAGTGCCTCGGTAATCACGGCACAGCCGATTGTTCGAGGCCCAAGGACCGGGCGCAGTGCGCGGAGCCGCCGAGCTGCGTACTCTGCGGGGAGACCGGGCATCCCGCGAACTATCGCGGGTGCCCGAAGGCCCCAAAGGGCCGCAGGGCGTCGGCCCCGAGGGCAGCGGCCGGGCCAAAGGCCCCGACCTCTCGTCCCCTCCATCCCGCCCCTCAGGCGAAATTCCCGCCTCTCCCGAGGCCGACGGCTAGCGCACCAGCGCCCGCCGCCACAACCCTTGCCCCGCAGTGGCCGGTCCCGTGGACCAAGAAGGCCAACTCGGTGCCCAAGCCCAAAGGCACCCCTCTCAAGGCCCCTCAGGCCTCCCCCCAACCGCAAGCAGCGGTCACC
The DNA here is from genome assembly GCA_951394215.1 of Glyphodes perspectalis. NCBI lineage: Eukaryota > Metazoa > Arthropoda > Insecta > Lepidoptera > Crambidae > Glyphodes > Glyphodes perspectalis. The sequence goes on along the minus strand of OX596203.1, from coordinate 13,310,177 downwards.
CCCAGCCCCCCGCGACGCAACCCCGCGTCACCACCCCCGCCTACCCAAGCGTCCCTGGAGAGCGATTTCGCATTGATCTCGCGCTTCTCGGCCGCCGTTAACCTCGATGAGGTCAGCCGTATGGCGGATCGCATCAGGCGAGCGGAGGGTAATCCGATGGCCATGATGCAAGTGGCCATCGAATTCAGCGAGCTCAGCGCGTCTCTGAGCGGGTTTAAAGTAAATCCATAATGGACTTACGCCCCCCTAATGGTAGAGTCAAACCGATCTCCCTCAAAGTGGGCTACTTCAACGCCAACGGGCTTAGCACCCAGCGGTCCGAAGTAGCCACTTTCCTAACTGAACACCAGTTAGACATCCTACTGGTCCAGGAAACCTTCCTAAAACCCGCCATGCGGAACCCCAACATCGCTAACTATAGCGTTGTCCGCAACGATAGGATATCCTCTCGCCTAGGAGGCACCCTCATTTACTATAAAAGGTCCCTATACTGTACGCCTATGGATACACCTAGCCTCACACACATTGAGGCCTCGGTCTGTCGAGTAGGCATGTCAGGCCATCTGCCAATAATAATCGCTTCGGCATATCTAGCCCCGTTGAACCGCGAAAGTGAGCACCCACGCTCACTCATTCGCGGGGACATAGAATTATTACTCGGCTTGGGCACCTCTGTCCTAGTGGCAGGTGACCTAAACGCCAAAAACACCGCCTGGTGCAGTCACACGACCAACCCACGCGGCAAACTTCTAGAGTCCTTTTGCGAGGCTCTACACTTCGACATAGTGGCCCCCATGTCCCCCACTCATTTCCCGGCAAATGTAGAACATAGACCGGACGTACTAGATATAGCGCTTCTAAAGAACGTAAACTTACGTTTGAGTTCTATAGAAGTATTCCATGAACTAGACTCAGATCACAGGCCAGTCATTCTGGACCTGGTCCCCAGGACAGGAATAGGTTCTCCAGCGGGGGGCCTTCAGCCCCCCCTCACCCGTCCAAAGGTGGACTGGGGCAGACTGGGCGAAAGCCTTAAATCTGCATCCTCTCCGCTTTTAGACCAAATCCCCGATCAGATCGTTTCTATCTCCGACACCCGGGCGGCAATCGACTCCCTCACTGGTCACGTACAACATGTCGTTAACGACTGTACGCGGCGGGTCCCGGCGACGGCTCACCGCCGCTGGAACCTACCCGCGGAAGTGCGTGCCCTGTTGACGGAGAAGAACGCAGCGATAAGGGCATATGACTCTTGCCCCACTGAAGCCAATCGAGTTCGGATGCGCTCTTTACAGCGTGCTGTAAAGAACCGCATACAAGAGCTACGGGAGGCCCAGTGGGATAAGACGTTATCCGAGTTAGAACCCGATCAGTTCGCTTTCTGGCACTTAGCCCGCAAACTCCGATCGGAGTCGATCGTAACGACCCCACCCCTCAACCGACCCAACCTCCCTCCCGCTTTCGAGGATGAGGAGAAAGCGGAATGCCTGGCCGACAGTCTCGAGGCGCAATGCTCACCCAGTACCCTGCCAATAGACCCAGACCGCCTCTCAAGAGTAGAGGCGGAGGTCGAACGCAGGGTAGCCGCCATTCCGGCATCCGCCCCCGCACTTGAGCGGGTCACCCCAGACGAGGTTCAGTCCATCATAAAGAATCTCCACCCGCGCAAAGCCCCAGGCTCTGATGGTATCACCAACAAAGTCCTGAAGCGCTTCCCCGATCACCTTCTCGTACTACTCACCGCCATTTTCAACGCGGCTTTGAGTAATAATATCTTCCCACAATCGTGGAAAGAGGCCATTGTCATAGGCATTCCGAAGCCCGGAAAACCTAAGGCCGAGCCCTCCAGTTACAGGCCTATAAGCCTGCTCTGCACTATCGGCAAGATCTATGAACGTATAATTTTTATACGTCTCAGAGACTTCGCCGACGAACATAAGCTCATTCGCAATGAGCAATTTGGTTTTCGCGCTAGACACTCCTGTGTCCAGCAAGTGCATCGCATTGTCGAGCACATCCTCACCAACTTTAATCGCCCTAGAGTCCGTAAGACTGGCGCACTCTTCTTCGATGTAGCAAAGGCGTTCGACAAGGTCTGGCACGACGGCTTGATTTCCAAGCTGTTTGCACTCAACGTGCCCGATCGACTCGTACTTATCATACGAGACTTTTTGTCGAATCGTTCTTTCCGCTACAGGGTGGACGGGACCCTCTCCCCTCCCCACCCCATACGTGCCGGAGTCCCACAAGGATCCGTGCTCTCGCCAATCCTATTCTCGCTATTCACAAGCGACATGCCCACCTTCACCCCCGCGCCTCTCGAGACGCATCTGGCCCTCTTTGCGGACGATACAGCTATATACTGTTCGTCCCGCACTGAGAAGCCCATACGCAGAACCCTTCAAAACGCCGCCGACAAGCTCGGAGCGTGGTTCCGCGAATGGCGCATCGAGGTAAACCCCGATAAAAGCGCCGCGGTCATCTTCCGCCGCAACGCCGCGTTTCGCCCTCAGCAAACGCCGGTAACCCTATTCGGGCAACCGATCCCCTGGGAACGGAAAGTCCGCTATCTAGGTGTGATACTGGACAGTGGACTGACCTTCCGTGAGCACATTAAGACCGTGCGCGACCGTGCAGCATTCGCCCTAGGGCGACTGCACTACCTTCTAAACAAGCGGAGTAAATTGTCCCTTAGAAATAAGGTGAGGATTTACACTGCTTGTATAAGACCGATCATGACGTACGCTAGCGTAGTCTTCGCACACGCTAGCCAGTCACACATCCATAGGCTACAGATCATACAGAATAGGTTCATGCGCAAAGCCACAGGCGCGCCCTGGTACCTTAGAAACGAGAACCTTCACATTGACTTAAACCTGCCGACTATCGCGCAGTTCTTTAAGCAATGTTCCCTCCGCTATTTTGACTCTGCTCCCCACCACCCCAACGTCTTAGTGGTTAATGCCGCTGACTATCCCCCTCCCGTAGTCTCTCATAGAAAACGTCGACCTAGGAACGTTCTCCTAGACCCCGACGATGCCATCACGCTAGCCATGAAGTCGGCTCAGCAGCTCGCGACACAGTCCAACACCTCAAGTCGCCCGTCGTTCCGTCCTCGCCGGCGAGGACTCGCGTCGCGCCGCCCCCGCTAGGTCCTTATTCGCGTAACCGGCCCGGCCCGGTCGCTCTATCCCCAAACCTACGTGTTTCTGTCCTCTCAGCAACGTCCTGAGCCGAGGTCGAGCCCCACAGGGGGCGCCCTCAGGCTGTTGCCTAAATTTTAGGGGTGAGAGTTTCCCGCTCCCCCGCCAGCCCGGTAGGTAGTAAAGGCCGCCTTCGGCCAACTACCGACGTCCTCTCAAAAAAAAAAAAAAAAAAAAAAAAAAAGCCAAAGATGATATAATCATCAAATGAAAAAATACGTAAGCAATAATTTTTGTAATCTTAATAATAGAATATATAACTAACTATATTTTGAGTAAACCAGCCTGTTGTATGAACTAGGTACTTGTAGTTTTAAACGTTGAACGCAAATGCCACTATTTATTTTGCTGATTGTCGCTTTCAGATTCCGGCCGAAATACCAAAAAACCTTTCATATAAGTTCCGTATGTTTTTGACCAAATAGAAGTACAAAGGAAAGGCGTTTGTTATTCTTTCACACAAAAAAATACCAATGGAATTAGTTGAAATTAAGTATAGATTTATCAAACTTGGCACAAAGAATAACTTTTATCCCATAGGTGTGTCGTAGGATAATATCTGTTATCATTTTCCTATGGCAAATAGAATATACTTAATTATATTAATTCAAACTAGAAATAGACATAAATCTTGTGTCAACAATACAGATTTCAAGGTTTAAATAGTACCTACTATTTTAAATATGCACGGTACCCCTAAAATATCGTATGGAGTTGCTCTGAACGCGAAAGGCTTTTACACAGAATCGCTGTGACAACCTTGTCTATGAAATGGATACTTATAAATTATACAGTAGCGAAATGTCACACTTTACATCTGGGTCCAATATCGGAATAATCCAATTTCCGCTCGTGATTTCCAAGTGAAACTACCCTTCCTTCCGGAACGCAGCGCAGTTTGATATTAAAAAAGCAGAAAAAAAAAACATTAATATTGCAATATTTACTGGGAGTTGACCGCAACTTCATTCGCGTGGTATTTTATTAATATCCAGAATTCGCAGTCAACTTGCGCACATCTCTCAATACTTTTTCAATATAAAGGTAGAGTATGATACTCCTATAACATCCACTATCCATAAATAAATCCAGCCATGTTTTTAACTTTGTTGCTATAGACGGTAAGTTTGTAACTGCCCTATTTTTAATTTTACGTATCAACTACGGGTATCGTAGTTGATACGTAAAATTATGTATTGTAATTAAGACTCGTTCAAAATCATCTTTAACATCTAACATAACATAAATCACGCCCATAATTCTCGAAGGGGTAGGCAGAGTCAAAGGGGCAGCAGGCCCCCTCAACCATATTCAGCCAAAAATAAAACTGGGAAGGGTTAGATAGATAGATAGAAATTGTGAATAAGTAGTGACAAGAGACAATATTGTCGCCTACACAATCACATACCCAAAATCCGATACACCATTAGTCGCCTTTTACGATATGCTAGGCAAGAACCACAGTTGGCACATTCTTTCTAAGTCCCAGACCAATAAGGGACAATGGCAACCCATTAGCCCAACGGCTAGATGGAAAATTGTGAAAAAGTAGTGACAAGATTATCTTTAATTATTTTAATTTAAAATAATTCAATTGAGCAGTTCACACCTTACTACATCTTTTAGAACCATAGCATTTTTACAGCTCATAAAAGCAAGGAACAGAGTTAGTAAATTTTCCTCGAGTCCTAGTCCGACATGGGATAAAAATTTGTTTTCTAGTTTTCCATAATACTTCCATGGTAATTGTTAAATCTATCGTTATGTATTTTTTTTCATATTTTGAATTACTCCGTTATTAAGTGTGAAAAAATTCGAGCGCTGGGAATAAACTATAAATAGAGATACCGTGATTCATGATTACATATCTTTTATCGTTTACATTTGCACCAAACGCCCTAATAACCTAGATGATACACTTCTTTAGGTACTATGTTGGACGTTAGGAATAATGTAATAATAGGAATAAAGATAAGAATTTCGATTTGAATAACAAACAGGATCCTTGTGCCAATAATGGCATAATATGTCACTAGATTACCTACTTTAACAGCAAACGGAAATGACAATGACAGAAATTTATAGGGATTTATATAAACAAGTGGTCGCCTATGGTGGAAATTTGACCCTAATTCGATTAATTTTATGTCGAAATATATAAATGTATTTATTTAATAAAATATTAGCTTTCTGCACTCCTTCTCTATATAAACTTCAACTGTGCCAAATCGCATACTTCTCCCTCCGCGTAGTTTGCGTATAAAAGGGTACTTACAAAGTTTTTGCTTCACTTAAATATAATAAGTAATAGATATCACTTTATCTTCAAATCAAACAATTTACTCACAAAAACATTATCGTATTATATGTGCCTTCTGACCAACAATTATTAAAATACCCTATTGAGCTAAAATAATTACACTTCCGTTGTTTATATTGTATGTCATTATTACACAGTAAAAATTCAGACAATGTACTCGTATAAACATTTGTATCATCAGTTTTAGTGTGCTATTTAAAATATATAGTTAATAATAAAAACTAATATTTTTTTTAGTTCTGCCCCATAGCATGGTTAGATAGCCCATATATTGTGTGTAAATACTTCCTGAACGTCCACGTGTGTTTGTGCTTTTATGTTGCATATCATCCCGTTTATGTGAATAATTCATTGAATGTTGATGCTATATGGGGAAGACCTAAATAAATATTCGTTTTATTTACATTATTACCTATATATATTATTTATTACCAATAGCACACAAAAACTGATGAGACAATGTTTATACGAGTACCTACTTTGTTTGAATTTTGACTGTGAAATAATGAGAAGCATCAAACTAAACAGATATGTTTCAGTGGTTGGTGGTGTGGTAATGTGTAGGTACAAGATTTCTTTCTTTTTTTCTATGTCATAGATATAGACAAAGATCAGTTGATACATAATTATTTTAAATATTCTCTCAGAAGGTAAATGGATGAATGTATACATAGAATAATATGTTTTTATCCTCCATTCATTCTAAGAAATAAAAGCCACGTGTTACATTCGTACACAAAAGTCATAATGTACCTACTCATTATTATATCTATATTCCGAGGTGTTCTAACGTGTTTCTGCTTATTTGGTTGGCTGACAATATTGTAAAGTGAGCATATCTAGTTATCAGATATATGTTTTTGTTAGACAATATACATACATACATAATGTCACGCCTTTTTCCCATGGGGGTAGGCAGAGATCACGTACTTCCATTTGCTACGATCCTGACATACACCTTTCGCTTCTTCTACATTCATAAGTCTTTTCATACACGCTCAATAAATAACGCTAGACAATATGAAGGTCGAAAAAATTTAATCTAAATCTAAATCTACTCTAAAATCAAAAGAATGGTATTTACCAAAACAGTACAAGTGCTAGTGCGACTCGCACACCACTGGTAGGCTGAATGAACATTTAGTAGTCGTATACGCTCCAACTTAGTTTGAGCTCTTATATCAAAGTGATACCACGTGAGCGCGGCTCAAGCGTGCCTGGACCATAGCAGCCCCACAATTTATAGACAGGTATACACAAAAATTATATTTTTCTGTTGTGTAAGTACAAATTTGCGTCAAAATAAAATTTAGTTAAGCAGATTTCTTAGAAAATTTTAAAAAAATATTACCAAGTAGCTTGTCTGCCTTTACAATCACAAACTCAATACCTACTCATTCGCCATTTATTACGACATGCTCCGCAAAAGTCAATTTAACATGCGCGTGATGACGTTAATGCATCAAATACATATTAGTAGGTACTAGTTAGGTATTTAAAATACTTTTGTACTTTAACTCGCAATATAAAAAGCCCTACTTTTATTTCTTAAATTACAAATTCGAATATTGTTCTACCAATATATCGTCCTTTTGACGATATTTGAAAGAGGTTTCAAATGAGAAAATCAATTAATTCAGTCTTTTTAAATTTAAATTGTTTATTTATAACAAAATTTTTGGCCATACATAGGTATTAATGCTATAATAATAACTTTTGCTGAACTCTAATGACTTTAAAAGTTGACAATTCAAATGTAATTTTCGTTTACTTTGCAGATAAGTACAAACATATAATTGCTTATTTATTTAGGTACATACACCTAGGTCAATGTTTAAATAATTCATAACTGCAGCCAACCCAAGATAATTGCCCCCTATTTAAAAAAATTACAATTAATACAATTCCCCTTAAATTACAATAGATCTTAAATAAAAATTTTAAGACCTATTGTAAGATTTTACGAAGATTCCTGTATGACTATTTAATACAATTTGTAAAACAATGTATCATTTTCAATATTGGAAAAATAGGATAGCAGTGTTTGTCGATTTACTTATCAAAATCAAAGTTGCTAACTTAGTGCTTCCGGTAAAAGATCCAGTGCATTCTAAAAATTCCATATTATCCCTTGGCTTCATTATCACGCTATCGCGAAGATTTTTATTTGTGTCTCTGTCAGTCAACGTTTTGTAGAGCAGGATAGAATATCATATCTTCGCATTTTCGTGACAATGCGGCCGTAGCACAAGTGCTTAGTGCATTGCACAGATTAGCAATTCTAGTGATTTGTCCCTCCTTCCACTAAGTATACATAGACGCCTTATATTTTAATGAACATTATTTGGTGTTGGTTGTGACAAAAACCTTTTGTGCGCACGACTAACTAAACCAGATTAGACTAGACCTTCATTATATGCAATGCACTTTTATCGCGTGTCTTTATGTAGGAATTGGCAACATTGATCAAGACAGAAACAGGACTTAGTGTATTTACCTGTACTGGTAAAATGTACCTACGCCTTTCAAGTTGAGCTTATTATCTCTTTGTCCTTTGACTTTCAAACACAGATCTAATTGAAGACTTAAATTCTAAACACTTAAACGCACAACTAAAATCAAATAATTGTTTTTGCAAATCACTTATTACTCAATAGTTACCTAATTAATACAACACAAATGCAACGAAGGCACATAACACAGTGAAAGTCGGTATATTCTTAGCTGCCGAGTTTCTCTTGATCGACTGGTCGGCGTAACTCTGTAGCAAGCCACAGGACACCGTCTTCTTCATGTGGTTCATTGGTGTGTGCCTTATCAGAAAGCATTGCATTCCTGGCGTCACCTTTATCGCCTCTCCTTTCACGTCGAGCGCATTCGTCGTGTTTGTCGTCGTTGTCGTCGTTGTAACCACTGACGTCATCGTCCCGTTGGAAGCTGAGCCAGTCTGCGCAGTGTTATTGGTCGTAACATTGGGCAGAGTAACATTTACGGGCACTAATGATCCATCTGGCATCTTCTGATACAGAACAGGTTGCTGCGTAGTGGTCTGCAACGTGTCCGGCACTCCGTTAGTCATATTTACCACCGTGACATTCGTCACAGTTGTTGTAATCACTGAGTTTGTTCCACCTGTTTTCTGAGGCGTCTTCGCTTCTTCTTGGTAAATAAAGCTTGTTATCAAATTGCAGTCGATTCTAGTTTCTTCGTAATCACCGTTGTCCTTTTTGACTCCGAACTTACAATATTCACCGGGCTGCGGCTTGTAGTTGTTACTGGAGGCAGAATGAGCTTTGCTAGCTGCGTATACGCTTGCTCCAAGGGTTCCAAGATTCAACAGGGCTAAGCCAGCCAGCAAAGTACCATATTTGCTGTCGGAATTCTTGTACTGGTATACGTAGGTCGGCGGAGTGCCGTGGTAAACTGGGTAGGAATGCGCTGCTTGCCCGGGACCGGCATACCTGATTTGCTGAGGTGGGCTGTAATGGTAGTTGTGGTTAACCACGGTATGATGTGTCGCTGAACCTCCCGCTCGCCCAGGATATGCGTGATTTTGCGAACCACCTCCAGATAAAGTTCCCGGCGAATTTGGGTAACCATGGGAACCAGATCCAGATTTTCCTGGCGATGGTGGATAGCCATGATTGCTAGATCCAGATTTTCCTGGCGATGGTGGATATCCATGATTGCTAGATCCAGATTTTCCTGGCGATGGTGGATATCCATGGTTCGTAGGATATCCATGTCCACCCGACAAGGTGCCGGAATTCCGTGTGCCCGAGCCCGAAAGGCCGCCTGGTTTTGGATAGCTGTGTCTGCCGCCACCCCTTCCTCCGAATTTTCCACAGTTCGTAGTTTGTAACAAAGCTAGCACAAATAGTGCGCAAAACAGTGCACGCAACAATTTGGACATTGTGAAATTATTAATACACTAACACAAACGACATACGTATTACACTCGTGCGCAAGCGCAGCTAACTGAAGCGAGTTGCAGAACAGTGCTCGAGACGACATTCTCCAGATGTTGCCACAGTACAATTAAAACTCCCCACATATAATATTCATTAATTCATATTAGAAAATAGTCATTGCCACTGTACAGAATACTTAATGTGAATATACAGACTATTTCTTGTTTTAAAATGAAGATTTATTAATTGTAAAATCTGTTGCCCAATCAACTGCTTTTGATTTAATTTAAACTATGGCAAAGCCAAATTGTTTTCTATTAATAAAATGCCTAAAATGTGTTCTGGCATATTTCCGACCTCTTATAATTTGGAAACGTCATGAATTTATCGGTCATTGACAATATTGTGACAAGTTAAATGTCTTACGTTGGAAACAGACAAAAAGGTTGCTATCAAATCAAATCCTTACGCAATGCTATGATGGTTTGTAAATGTTTTTAAAATTACTAGTGTTATATAGTGTTGTTTATTTTATTTTTTATTAAAATATCAGCTTTCTGCACTTCTTCTCCATTTAAACTTTAACTGTGCTAAGTCGAATACTCCTCTGCCCGCGTCTTTTTCGTAATAAGCGGTACAAAGTTTTTGCTTTACATATTAATAAACAGATGTTGTCTCATGTTGTGGGAGGGTTAGCTCTACATAGTTCTACTCCAACGCTGGGTCAATGACCTAGATTAACAAGTGTTACTTGGTTCTGAAGAATAGTCCTGGCTGAAAATTTACCAACCGACTCGGTGCTATGAATAGCCAACTCCTTACATTTTTCTAAGCATAATTTAAATCCTACCGGTGGTTAACGTTGTACTGCTTTCCACTTTATTTATGACTGGCTCGATGGCGCATTCGGTAGTAACACACCCCATGCGCCAAGAGTTATGGGTTCGCCCCACCCGGGACAAACATTCGTGTGAGGAATACTTGTGTTTGTTCTGTGTCTGAGTGGTAATATCAAATATTTATTTAAGTATATATTTGTAATACCATAGTTGATTCTGATATCCCTAACACAAAAGCTTAAGTCACTTACCTCGGAGTCAGATCAATGTATGTGATGTAGTCTGATATCTAAGTTTATTTATTTATATTAATTTTCATACAATTTCTTTTATTAACACTGACACATCTATTATGTTTTTTTATGGTTTCATAACTACATCAATTTACAAACTTAAATACTTTATTATTCTTGCTGGCAATACCATTCACAATAGTCCTAAGTAAGCGTAAACTGACTCAATTTTGTAAGGTTCCGTTGAAATAACCGCATTATCGATTTACTAATGTGAACCACAAACTAATAATCGATTGATTTTAGTGTTTTTCTTTACTTAATAATATTTTTTTCTTTATTTCTTCTTTCGAATGCGGCAGAATATGTTCATTTTATTTAGCACTAATTAAATACTAATTTAATGTCTGTCTTTATATTTTTTGTCAGTCAATTGAAGAATCGAACGCGTTTATAAACACAGAATATCAGCAGTCTAGCAAGTAATATTAATTGCATAATACATAGTAGCCGCTTGCATTACGTACCTACAGATCCCTAAAACCCATTCTAGCATTTTGTGTACGGACGGCGGGGAAAACACAGCGTCACAAGCCTTCATGGTAAAACATCTGTTTGTGGAGAGTCATTCGTTCTATCTCTGTCTAACACTACATAAACGACAAGAAAGCAACATAAGATGACGCTGGCCGTATTTACCAACATTACAAAACTGAGATTCTTTGCCTCCTTAGCTTGTCCTACCTCTACGTAATGAATGAGACAATTTTGTTTACTTACTGCCATCTATCGGTAATCGGGAGAATTAGCATATTTATCTTTAAAATCAATGCTTATTACAAATTAAAAACCTCTTTAATTGATGTCTTTTAAAGGTAATTTAAATATTTATTTTGTCATTGGATAAATATCATTATTTATTATCCGTCTGCAATAATCGATTAAATCAAACGCTAACAATCAATAGCACAAAATAAATCAGTATCGACAAATCACTGGATATCACGAACGAATTTGTATAGGTATATGTAGGTATATAGCGAATTTACTTATGTGCAGAAATTTTGCAATTTTAGAGCAGATAAATATCCGAAAAGGAATAAAGAATTCAGCTGGAACGCTATACCAGATTCGATTAGACACATACATTTACTTAAGTCTCGGCTTCAATGAAGAACAAGTCGACTTCTGGTATTTACCCAAGTAACACACAAGCATGATAACAGTACTAATGCGACTCATAACACAGTTAATAGTTACGTAACATTTGTGTTACAGTTAAGGAAATAGCTAAATTCTGACTAACGTTGTATTACGGCTATTATAATTTTTTAAGCTTAGTAAAATTTGTATAATTTCGGCTTCTTTCTTAAGGCTTAGTAATAACTTTTATTCTCAATATTACACAAACGTTTCTAAGCTTACAGAGTTTCACATAGCTTTAATTTGCATAACAGTAAGCTAAAAGATAACAAGCTGAATAAACGTAATGTACAATACTATTATACAAACATTATTAAGCTTATTGCTGTTAAAAATGCTATATTCTGTATAAAGTACCCTCAGCAACTAGATGCTGAATAATAGTGTTAAAATTCGGTTTTAAAATGCTTGTATCTGAATAACAGCTTTAATATTATTTTGAAATCTTATAAGGTTCTTTATTTTGCGAATTATTCAGCTGCTGATAAAAAGTATTTTCTGGGTTCTAATTAAGCTTATATTGGTATAAAAGAAATGTAGACATAGTTTATAACTCTCTTACACATACTTCTATTCTTATACCGAAACTAGCAGTTTTAAAGTTAGTTAAACAGTATTTACACAGAAGAATGCTGAATATTGCTTTATTTGTAGATATTTATTAAACGTTAGTTGTTGTATGTTGGGCGTAGGCAGCATAGTGTTTAGTAAACTAGCTGTGGAAGAAAGCGGTCAAGCTAACCTTAACAGTCAAGTGCGATCGTACATAGAAGAGTGTTCCGTACCCGCAATTTCATATACAGACTGTGTGGGTGACGATGATTACACATCTAGTGGAGATGAATCAGATGAGAATATTAACGAATTCAAAAATACGCGCGGTCCGAATCATTTTATTCTAGCGTTTTGTATTTGTAGTACATTCAATGCGGTAGTATAAATCTACCTTTTGTTGTGTCCGAGGTTTTGAATTTGTATAGTATACTCAAATTATGTGTCATTATTATATTATTAATAAAAAAACTAATGTATCTATACCTACCTATATTATAATCTGAATGTCGAAAACGGCTCCAAGAATTTTCATAAAATTTAGTATGTAGGGGGTTTCGGGGGCAATTAATCTATCTAGCTAGGTTTAATTTTGTTTTAGGTTTCCGTTTATCTATACTTACTTATAATAAATCTGTAGAGAGGTCAATTCTGTACATGAAATATATTTTCAAAATAACTATCAGGGGGTGATTAGTGATCGATACTGATGCCAAAAATGCAATCAGTAAAATTTTTGTCTGTCTGTCTGTCTGTCTGTCTGTATGTCTGTATGTTCCTTTTAGAAACAAAGACTACTCGACGAATTTTAACGAAACTTGGTACAATTATTCTTCATACTCCTGGGCAGATTATAGTATACTTTTCATCACGCTACAATCAATAGGAGCAGAGTAGTGACGGGAAATGTTGGGAAAACGGGAGAAGTTACTCCATTTTTAAGCTGCCGTCGCGTGTGCAGCCTTAATGGTTAAAGTTACATAGAAATCATGTATGACGGAAATAGTCTATATAATATTAACCATAAACGCGGGTGACACCGCTGGCACAGCTAGTGTAGGTATAATATCCGTTTGTTTTCAGACAATGAAAAATTGCTACATTATCATTAGAATAGATGGGGAACCAAAAGAGACCTCGTTTCTTTTCCCTTTTTAGCATTTTAATAAGGTATGCAGTACATACGAGTAGTTAACTCAAGCTAGACTTAGGTACGTAAGTTGAAAAAAAAAAACATTATTACCACAGCTTTTTTTCTAAATAAAACAAAATAAAAAAAATATTTTACATCCTTTTTACGTTAGATTGGTATACCTAAATAGCTTTAATTCATTTGCGTAATTATTTTTTTTTTGTTTAAGTGAAATGATTGCATTATATAATAGTTAAATAATAAAGTTCGATCGATCACCTAATCTTTTTTCCACGAAATTCTAGTTTTTGATTGTTCTGTTTTGAACCCTAATAAGCTGTTTAACAAAACATGTGAACAAATACTCAACTGTTATTCAGAAATTATTCCGCCATACCGCGCTTTGCCAAATAAAGGCTTAATATGTGACGAGTCAAAACTATTATTCAGCAGCAGCTCGGTAAAACAGCTCCGTGAGCAGCTAATAATCAGATTTATAGGAATCGCCATTATAACCTCCAAAAAAAATGTTTTTGGAATTGTTTTTGCTATCAAATGCTGTGTTTTATTAATTCAGATACAAATTCGAGTATTATACATAAACTAATTATTACTTTTAAAACACTAAAATAAGGAATTACGCTAAAAGATTTTTTTTGCCTTATTTCTGTCTTGTACATTAACTTATTTCTATCATTAAACTTCGATATTGAAGCGGCGCGTTAAACCAATAGTTACAGGACATACGTTATTGACGACAAAATTACTTGCGCAATATTATTTCACTTGTGTAATAGCTAAAACTCGTATTTTTAAAAATTACTTAACAAATCCAAGTATTCATTCCGTCCACATTAATATCTTAATAAATATTAATGATGTCAACAATTTCTTGAAGGAAACACACATTTTGTTTGAAATAGTGTGGTACAAATGTGCTTATAGCTGAGTAGTTTTTGAATATGACAGCCACAAATATTTATCTGAATAAACATGATAAAACATCTGTGTATAAGTAACGACTGCCGTTTTTCAGACGTTATTAAGTTATGTGGACAATTACATTGCTACTACTCAGATTTTATATTGCTATTATTCAAATTAAAGCATTTAAAAGTGTGCCCAATTTGCTTGAATAAGAGCTGAGTACACGTTTACTCAGACATTAATCAACAGCTTTTTAAGCTTATCGCTCCCGGGTTTGCTGTTACTAAGACCTTATACTGCTATCTGTGTTACTTGGGTAACGTGCAAGGAAAAACCTTCCTTTGCCTGAATATTCTGCGCAGTTTTATTTTAACTTAGATAAATACCAAACCATGTTTACTTACAATTACATATCATCACATTTATGTAATGATTAATAATTATTATAATCTATTGTAAAGATTATAATCTATTGTATATTGATAAGAAATCTTACTGCGTTGAGTTTGTAAGATATACGTAAGTATATGAATATTATATCAATTATTTTTTAGTTTAAACCACACTACTAGGTATACCAGGGAAGCCACAAGCAGAAGCTAGTAATAAAATCTTTTTACAAATTGCGTAACAGGATACATGAGAATATCTACGTCATAGTAGTGTTCACCTGCGATACATCTTACGTCTGAGAAGTTAATTGTGACATTACAGATTACTCACCCACACAACAGCTGATTCAACTCTCGTGCAGGGCTGACGTCATACAACCTTATTACTACGCTAACTTATCGATTACTCTACCCTAAAACCCCGCTTTTTTACAAGCTTGATATTTAACTTGGCCTGTAAGTCAGTACAGGATAAAAACTTATTCCTCACTTAGTACGCTGAATTGGGCATCATTCTCTTCTATAGACAATTTAAAACAAAAGTTTACTTCTCAACTTATTCGAAAGGTAAGGTAAATTCCATAGACTAAGTGCTTCAGCGCTTGGCTAATGGAATGTACCTATTTACGGTTTTACTGCATAAATAGATATGATCTCGATAAAAATGTAATCAGGAGATCATCATACCCATAAAAAGTTTTTAAAACTAACCTAAGGAAATAACAGTATTTATAGATATTCTAAGATTCATTAATGAATGCATCATCACACCATCACTGCCTACATTAATGTTTTAGATTGCACAAGAATTTGTCGTTCGTCCACCCTGCATTCCATCTTGCCTTACCTGGTATAGTACCCCAAGATAAGACAGCGTTTGTAGCCCATCAGTATCTAAGACCGTGACAAATGGATCCAACTGAAGAATATGCAAACAAATTGAATACTTCGTCATTTGCAGCAGGACCTCTTTTACTGTGTAGTATTGTCATACGGCAGACATACGAGTACAAGTGCATCTTGCATGTAATGAGGCCAGCTGACATAGCGTAAGTTACAGCCCAAGTAACACAGATAGCAGTATAAGGTCTTAGTAACAGCAAACCCGGGAGCGATAAGCTTAAAAAGCTGTTGATTAATGTCTGAGTAAACGTGTACTCAGCTCTTATTCAAGCAAATTGGGCACACTTTTAAATGCTTTAATTTGAATAATAGCAATATAAAATCTGAGTAGTAGCAATGTAATTGTCCACATAGCTTATTAACTTCTGAAAAACGGCAGTCGTTACTTATACACAGATGTTTTATCATGTTTATTCAGATAAATATTTGTGGCTGTGATATTCAAAAACTACTCAGCTATAAGCACATTTGTACCACACTATTTCAAACAAAATGTGTGTTTCCTTCAAGAAATTGTTGACATCATTAATATTTATTAAGATATTAATGTGGACGGAATGAATACTTGGAATTGTTAAGTAATTTTTAAAAATACGAGTTTTAGCTATTATACAAGTGAAATAATATTGCGCAAGTAATTTTGTCGTCAATAACGTATGTCCTGTAACTATTGGTTTTACGCGCCGCTTCAATATCAAAGTTTAATGATAGAAATAAGTTAATGTACAAGACAGAAATAAGGCAAAAAAAAACTTTTAGCGTAATTCCTTATTTTAGTGTTTTAAAAGTAATAATTAGTTTATGTATAATACTCGAATTTGTATCTGAATTAATAAAACACAGCATTTGATAGCAAAAACAATTCCAAAAACATTTTTTTTTTGAGGTTATAATGGCGATTCCTATAAATCTGATTATTAGCTGCTCACGGAGCTGTTTTACCGAGCTGCTGCTGAATAATAGTTTTGACTCGTCACATATTAAGCCTTTATTTGGCAAAGCGCGGTATGGCGGAATAATTTCTGAATAACAGTTGAGTATTTGTTCACATGTTTTATTAAACAGCTTATTAGGGTTCAAAACAGAACAATCAAAAACTAGAATTTCGTGGAAAAATGATTAGGTGATCGATCGAACTTTATTATTTAACTATTATATTATGCAATCATTTCACTTAAATAAAAAAATAATAATTAAGCAAATGAATTAAAGCTATTTAGGTATACCAATCTAACGTAAAAAGAATGTAAAATATTTTTTTTATTTTGTTTTATTTAGAAAAAAAGCTGTGGTAATCATGTTTTTTTTTTTTCAACTTACGTACCTACGTCTAGTTTGAGTTAACTGCTCGTATGTACTGCATACCTTATTAAAATGCTAAAAAGGGAAAAGAAACGAGGTCTCTTTTGGTTCCCCATCTATTCTAATGATAATGTAGCAGTTTTTCATTGTCTGAAAACAAACGGATATTATACTATACCTACACTAGCTGTGCCAGCGGTGTCACCCGCGTTTATGGTTAATATTATATAGACTATTTCCGTCATACATGATTTCTATGTAACTTTAACCATCAAGGCTGCACACGCGACGGACGCTTAAAAATGGAGTAACTTCTCCCGTTTTCCCAACATTTCCCGTCACTACTCTGCTCCTATTGATTGTAGCGTGATGAAAAGTATACTATCTGCCCAGGAGTATGAAGAATAATTGTACCAAGTTTCGTTAAAATTCGTCGAGTAGTCTTTATTTCTAAAAAGAACATACAGACATACAGACAGACAGACAAAAATTTTACTGATTGCATTTTTGGCATCAGTATCGATCACTAATCACCCCCTGATAGTTATTTTGAAAATATATTTCATGTACAGAATTGACCTCTCTACAGATTTATTATAAGTATAGATAAACGGAAACCTAAAACAAAATTAAACCTAGCTAGATAGATTAATTGCCCCCGAAACCCCCTACATACTAAATTTTATGAAAATTCTTGGAGCCGTTTTCGACATTCAGATTACAATATAGATAGGTATACAATAGTTTTTTTATTTAAAGATACGTATTAATAATATCATAATGACACATAATTTGAGTATAGACAAATTCAAAACCTCGGACACAACAAAAGGTAGATTTATACTACCGCATTGAATGTACTCTACAAATACAAAACGCTAGAATAAAATGATTCGGACCGCGCGTATTTTTGAATTCGTTAATATTCTCATCTGATTCATCTCCACTAGATGTGTAATCATCGTCACCCATACAGTCTGTATATGAAATTGCGGGTACGGAACACTCTTCTATGTACGATCGCACTTGACTGTTAAGGTTAGCTTGACCGCTTTCTTCCACAGCTAGTTTACTAAACACTATGCTGCCTACGCCCAACTTACAACAACTAACGTTTAATAAATATCTACAAATAAAGCAATATTCAGCATTCTTCTGTGTAAATACTGTTTAACTAACTTTAAAACTGCTAGTTTCGGTATAAGAATAGAAGTATGTGTAATAGAGTTATAAACTATGTCTACATTTCTTTTATACCAATATAAGCTTAATTAGAACCCAGAAAATACTTTTTATCAGCAGCTGAATAATTCGCAAAATAAAGAACCTTATAAGATTTCAAAATAATATTAAAGCTGTTATTCAGATACAAGCATTTTAAAACCGAATTTTAACACTATTATTCAGCATCTAGTTGCTGAGGGTACTTTATACAGAATATAGCATTTTTAACAGCAATAAGCTTAATAATGTTTGTATAATAGTATTGTACATTACGTTTATTCAGCTTGTTATCTTTTAGCTTACTGTTATGCAAATTAAAGCTATGTGAAACTCTGTAAGCTTAGAAACGTTTGTGTAATATTGAGAATAAAAGTTATTACTAAGCCTTAAGAAAGAAGCCGAAATTATACAAATTTTACTAAGCTTAAAAAATTATAATAGCCGTAATACAACGTTAGTCAGAATTTAGCTATTTCCTTAACTGTAACACAAATGTTACGTAACTATTAACTGTGTTATGAGTCGCATTAGTACTGTTATCATGCTTGTGTGTTACTTGGGAGTATCGGTATCTTTAGTGGTTTTAAAAGCGTATGTAGACAGACCAACAGTATCGATATACATTAAAAAATTCAAACTGTTGTCAGCCTTCAGAGTTAAGAATGATTGCCTCCAAGACCTAACTTCTGCGAATATTATTTTTTTTATAATAATTAAATCTTCCCATAATAATACCAATCTACCATAACTGTGCTAGATAAACTCGATAATGTTACGATAATGTTTATTCGGTATTTCATATGAATAATTATTCGATTCACTACAGAGTTAATTAATGTGGACTCTTATTTATCGGATATTACAATATCAACCCTACGTCATTTTATTTATCTAACTTGGTGACCAGGATAATAATTTGCAGTTACTGGATGGGTGATTTGCTTTTCCTCATTAAATATAAAAATACATTTCACGACTTGGTATTTTTTTTTTCTGTAGCAAGCAACAAATGTCTAATCGTAATGGGACAAAGACATAATGCGTGTTTCAACAGTTATCTCACTATAGATACATCCTTTTTGTGCACAGGCAGTCGTTTAAGAAGCAATGATATTAAAAAATCGTGCATATATTTAACTATCCTTTAAGAAAAACATGTATGTAGTAAATTAATCCTAAAGATGTGAAGCATGAAGCAATCGAAACTAATTATCCGACTTTTAAGTTATCAGAAAAAGTTCAATAGTTCGTAACGGTATAGGAATTTACGCAACACACAAAACAGATAAACAGTACGGTTTACTTAGAAATGTTTGTTGGCTGTATTAAACTACGTACACACTTATGCCCAGAACAAATAGGTCGTGGCACTACGCAAACCAGAGACTACTTCTCATTTAATGAACAAATACGAATTTATTTTTAGTGTTCGCGGATACACGGGCTTTTGTAGTGTGCCACTTGAATGCCTAAGGACCCGTTTTTAAGGTTAGAGGCAGTTTTGCATTCTAGCCCTTTAATACTACAAAAATTTCTAAAAAAATGAGGTAAGACAACTCAAACAGGCTACTAAAATAATAAATATCACCGACTTCTTCACTAGGTCTTATTATTATGGATTGATACATATTTCATATCAAAAGCAACCTACTGGCATAGCAGTTTAAGGTAGATAACACTACGCCAGCGTTACAAATGAATAATATTTACCAACGAATCATATTAAATAGAAAGTTTGTGCACCCCAGATCAAATGGGTGCATGGGTCTTTTTACCTGGACTAACTCAGGTAGCCATCAGGTAAACCATTGTGAACCGTTCCTGCATTATATGACTCTTCTCTAGCTATACCCACAGCTTAAACTTTTTTTGACATACTTTATTCAGATTGTTAATAGAATGTATTAACTAAACCATAGATTTAGGATGTCAAAAAATTCTAAATCTATGAACTAAACATTAATAATGTGTATAATAGGACAGTAGTATGCACTTTAAATTGTAAGTGATTGGCTATGATTAACCTCAGAAATAGCACAACATTCTAAGCAATCATCATTTCACCTTGCTTTAGTCCAGAACAAAAAAAACATTACAAAAACTATTATAATTAGTCGATTTCTATATCATATGTTTTTTTTTCTGGTAATCAATTGATGAATAGTTACTACTACTACTGCCTACTATTAAGATAGCTACTCAAGAAAATACCGGTAAAGTTTATTTAATCGGACACATACTTATATATATAGCATACTTTAATAAAAAACGCAACATTATATAAAATATATTTTTATTTTTTTATAAAAACCAAAACGTTATAGTAATATTTAACATAAATGCAATTGTTTTACTTAACTTTAAAGTAAAAGGATTTAAAAGGATGACAATTATTTATTGTCCGTGTTTCACAAAACAGCTTTTAAAGTTTACAAGCAAACATATTCTAAAATATTAAACATAAAGGAATTAAAATATAATCCGTTCTGAAATTACTGTGGCAATACAAGAGGTATAATTAACACCATATTAATTAGGTTAATACCTAATTAACATTACTCCAAACGTTAAAAACAAACTGTTTTAAATCTATTTTTATTTTAAATCTATTTCTACACGTTGGGAATAAACGACTAATGCAAGGAAAGAAATATTTTTGGCATTATTTATGTCTGGCGTCAGCAACACAAATTCCATACTCACTTTACAATATCTATACAGGTAAATAGAATTTACGTGTCTTATAGTAGTATCAAAATAATAATAAAAAAATACTTTTAAATAAAGTTTAGTTTTAGTCACGGCAATCTGTCTGTGCGTAGAAAAATCGGAAAAACATCTTTAGAAAAATAATAATTAGGGCTTCACAAAATAACATTTTTAGGTTAATTCCAATTCGCAAAGACGCAGACGCATGCTGTTAAATATAAAATTAGATGTGCATAATTGAATTATTTGTTACATAACATTTTGGAACATTTTAAAATAATAATTGGAAATAGTCAATATATATTTTTCCCTTATATATATACTTAATCAAAACTATTGTGGTTATAATTCTATTACAATTCTATGAGGATCGCAGACTTCCTTGTTATTTACTTACGTAAGTACTTAAATATAGACTACATTATATAAAATGAATATACTCGTTCATACACTTAAAAATAAAACTGACGAACCATTGTTTTGAATAACATTGACTTATTGTTGATATGTTCGTGTTTGTCGTAAATCTGGATTTTCGTGTACGTCATGGGAACTAGCAACACTTGAATATCTGGTACGGTTAGTCACCTTTTATCAACTTTTGAACTAGACAGCGATAAACATAGACATCCACCATGGAGGATTTTTGAGCCATTCCTTCAACTTAGACCTGGCTGGCATCACACTGCTCTCTTGCTTTTTCGGTTCTGGCATTTTAGCGTAGTCGATCAATGTATTACAGTTTACTTTGTTCTGCATCAAGGAATTGGCTGTACGTATCTCTACTATACATTCCAATCCTGAAGGATTTACTGGAGGCCCTTTCACAGTTAGGGGATCTGTTGTGTTCTGTGTGGTTGTGCATTTCGTCACATTGACAATGGTCATATTAAAAGCATTTGTTTTGATTGGCGGCGAGGGCACCACAGTATTAGTTTCACTATTGTTTGCTTCAATTGGTTTAATTATGGGTTGAACCAGCAATGGATCATTCGTTATGTTTGCCTTGTTTGTTGAACTAATTGTAGCTGGCAATGTCACATTCTCCACTAATGTACTATTTAGTGCTGTAGTAGGCAATATATTTGTCACATTTCCTAGGGCATTGTTTATGCCACTGGCCGTGCCCGATGATGTTTCATTTCCAACGTCATTTTTTCCTGTATTGTTTGTTATTACTGTATTTATGGTTTGATTAGTAATGGCGGATGCTGTTAAATTGGTCGGAGACAATGTATTGTTCGACACATTAATTGTTTGAACAGTTAAATTCGTTTGAGGAGTATTTACATATGAGGTATTTTGTATCACCGTTTCAGTAACACAAACAGTTGTATTTACAGTATTCTGGGAAGTAACTTTTTTGCTATCTTCAATAAAAGTAGATACAATCTCACAAGGTATGCTTAATGTCTCGATGGAATTATGATCTTTAATTCTTAGCCTGCAACTGGCAGACTCTTTCGGTTTGTTGTAGGAACTACCTCTTTGGCTAGAAGCGCTAGGGATGTTATATCTTCTGTTATAGTAATCATCGTAGTAATAGTGATCATGATAGTGGTTGTGAGAGCGACCCATGTTGTACAATGCCAGACCAGTTAGCAGGTTACTGTAACGACTATTGGAGTTTCTGTACTCTGTTATATACACGTACTGAGGTGCACTGTAGTATGTAGGAGGAATGTAAGTATTGTATCCACCCCCAGAAATATGGGTATTTTGGTTAACATTGTGTATTATTTTTTTATTCTGAGCGTTAGTAGGGTGATAGACAGTATTACTAGGATGGTAGACAGTATTGCTAGGGTGATAGACAGTATTACTAGGATGGTAGACAGTATTGCTAGGGTGATAGACAGTATTACTAGGGTGGTATACAGTATTACTAGGGAGAATAGGCTTTCTAGTAGATATGTTGTTGCTAAAACCGGACCCTGATACACCTCTTGACGAAGGGTAGGTATGTTTTTTTGAACCAGGTGCGTGAAGTAGGGAGTATCCATTGCTGGAACTTGATCCAGATAATGTACCAATTGCAGGGTATCCATGGCTGGAACCTGATCCAGATAATCCACCAGTTGAGGGGTATCCATGGCTGGAACTTGATCCAGATAATACACCAATTGAAGGGTAACCATGGCTCGAACCTGATCCAGATAATCCACCAGTGGAGGGGTATCCATGGCTGGAACCTGATCCAGATAATCCACCAGTTGAGGGGTATCCATGGCTGGAACCTGATCCAGATAATCCACCAGTTGAGGGGTATCCATGACTAGACCCCGAAGTTCCAGATATGGAAGCTTGATATCTATTGCCAGACCCAGATAATCCAGGCGAACTAGGATATTTATATCCTGAGCCAAATGATGATATACCTGAAGAACCAGTACTCCATGAGGGCTTACTGCTACCAGAGCTTCCCCATATGCTACCGCTGCTTCCACTTGAAGTACCCCATGAGGTACCGCTGCTTCCACTCGAGGAACCCCACCGGCTACCACTGCTACTGCCTGATGAACCACCACGGCTACTGCCCGAAGAACCCCACCTGCTACCACTCGAACCTCTTGATCGACTTCCGCCACTGCTTCTCCCCCATTTGCACTCTATAAAGTCCACAGTTGACAAACTGAGTAAAAGGCACAACAGAAACACCCTGTTGGCCATCATTATAAACAACACTGCTCGAGTTACCCGTCACACTCCCGCGCACGAAATGCGTCTGCGCCGAATGAATTTAAATTTAGCTTGGGTTAAAATGTTGTGTTCTGCGTGTGACGTCAGTACGTTTACTGGGAATTCTGTGCATCAATTGTATCTCCGTCTCTCTCTCTCTTTATTACGGGCTATTGATAACGGTGCGGGGTGCGGGCCAAGTAAACAAACCGGCGAGGCGAGGGTCGCGTGGTCGGACGGTGTTTTGATATTGACCAACAATGTTATGTCAGTAAAAACTACAGTCAAAGATAATGTACGATACATCTTACATATATTTGTGGTTATATAGAGATTTTTGTTCATATAATTATATTCTATGAGAAACTTCGTTAACCTTTCCTTATCCGAACAGGCATTCCATACTTTTTGAAACTAATTATACGTGTATACAATTTTTTTTAATTTCAATCAAAAAAAAATTAAACCGACAGCGTTGTATTGTGCATGTATAAGAAGACATAATTTTTTTATGGAGTTTACACAAATTACCGTTACATGTTACATAAACAATATTATTGACTATGCAAAATGAACTATTAAACAAATATAAAAAAAAAACTTTGGAAATCCCGTAATTGTTATTACTCTAACAGGGAGAGCAACTCATGTGTGTGGCCAGAAATAATAAAATCCCCGGGGTTTTACGTCTTTATTATATTACACGCCAATGCCAACCGTTTGGAGATGGGAAAGTCCATCCTGTTTTGAAGAGCCGTGGATTCCAATTCCATTTGGTGGGGGATGCAAGCTGGTTAGTTTAACATGTTAATGTAATTTGTCGTGTTTCATTAGTTTATAACAAATTATGTACTTATGCCCTTGTTGGTCTGCGACTTAAGCAGAATGTTACGAACTGTGTTCATTACAGTGCATGGGTATTTGATGTGTTTTTAAATATAAATTATATTCTATGACATATTACGAACAAGATTTTCTCTTAAATAAATTTTGAAAAATCAATACTATTGGTATTGATTTTTAAGTATCTTACGGTGTTCGGTCGTATACGTAACTAGACACTTAAAAAAACACATATATGATCATAAATGTGTTGTGTCGTAAAGAAACATTTCCTTACCCGATCAGGCATTCCATAGTCTAAAAAAATATTTAAACCAATATAAAATTTTACCTTTTTATCTCAATTAAAACGAGAATTAACATGTTACGCGACTGCGTTACATTGTGTATATTAAAGAAAGACATCATTTATTTATTGAGAGTTTACACAAATTACGATTACATAAACAAAATTATTGACTATGCAAAATGAACTATTAAATCAAATATACATACATACATACATAACATCACATCACGCCTATAATCCCCCAAGGGGTAGGCAGAGTCAAAGGGGCAGCATGCCCTTTCAACCACATTCAGCCAAAAATAAAGCTGGACTGGGTTTAGAAATAAAATATAAAAAGACTTTTTTTTGTTTGGAAATCCCTTCACCCTAACAAGGAGAGAAGAGCATGCGTGTGACCACCCGTAATAAAAACCCCGGGGTTTTACGCCTTTAATTCTCCTAAACGCCCAGTGCTACCCATATGGAGATGGGAAAGTCCAAACCATTTTAAAGATACATAGATGCATTTGGTGGGGAATGCAATTTGTTTAGTTTTACATGTTAATGTTATTTATCGTGTTGCATTGGATCGAAACAAATTATGTACCTATGCCCGTGTTGTTCTGGGACCTCAACATAATGTACAAACTGTGTTCATTGCAGTGCCCACGCACTTGCTTTAGTTTGTGTTTGTAGTTGTACAAAACAAATATAGATTGAAATCGCATGTAATATTGAAAGATTAAACAAGTCTGCCAGGAAACGTGTAAAGTAATATCGATTAAGGCAACATCGTCAATGTAATTGGTTAGCTGCCATTTAAAACTATCACTAAAATACAAAGATGTCTGCTAGGTCACACTGCAGCCGCTAGTGACGCTACGATTACGAACCGACCACTACAAATGACAATGAGTTGTAAATTGCAATCTAATAATCTTTTCAAGCTGTAATCATTCACGAAGCAAACTCGCTATTCTTCCACGGTTTTTGTCGCAACCAACTGTCGCACATTTCGTTAGTTCCAATCATGCCGTTGGCAAAGCACGACATTTAAAATGTTACTCGTAGTAATAGCTGTACTATTTAGTGAGGTGCACAACAGTGAAGGTACTGGAGCCGAAGTGAAACCTTGCACGTTCCCTATACCATTGGACTTGCCGAATCGGAACGACCGATCCAACCAGTGCTGGCTGAGAATAGAAGATGGCGAGCTGGTTGAAACGATCACCGTGTTTTGTTACGTTGCCAATGCTTTCCTGCGGAGCTACATTCACGATTATAATTCCCGCAAGATGACGGAGGATAACGTGGACGTCAGTCTGTGGAGCGAGGAAGCGAGGCCTCAAGAAGACATCTCGCCTAAGTCACCTATTGGCCCGAAAGGCGTGAAAGACTGGAAATCGACTACGATACTAGACCCCATAACGCATATGAGGCTATACGTCACCAAAGAAGCAGATTGCAGGCTTATTATGTATAACCGAGATGGGACGAGCAATTACAAAATGAACTGTGAATCGATCCTCTACTTTGTAAATGATAGGACGCATGGGAGTGCAACTGCAGTCCGAGGACACATTGCCCTGTTATCTTTTTGTGTTTTCCTTGTATATTCCAGTATTAAGTACAGTTGATTCCAAGTAGTCGTTTGTCGTGAAATTCTCAAATTATCCTTTGTATTATTTGTAAATTCATTTAATTTTTGTTTAGCTAACAGGAAATTTAATTACTTATCGGAACTCCGTAACATAGGTATCTACCTATATTTTTATATTAGGTTACAGTTTTAAATGACGCAATTAATAAAACTTATCGTCTAGAATGAATGCTTGCCGATATGAACACTATTAAGTTATACATTAATTGGAAAAGCAATTATTTACATTGTATTAGTCATTTTATTTGCAGCTGACGTCATAAGAAGTCATTTTAATTTTACTAGATATAATTGTATTGTTATTAAATGTAGTAAATATTATAGAAACTTATGATTCAGTGTTTACTTGACTACTTTGATACGTATTTGTGCTAATACTCAGATACATAATAGTTCGGACTGTGCTGTCATTATGTTGTTATACGGTATCCTACTTATTCTACTAATATTATAAATTTATTTGGGTGGATACTGAATGGATGGATGTATGGATGTTTGTTACTCTTTTACGCAAAAACTACTTAATGGATTTTAGTGAACTTTAGAATAATATAGGTTATATAGTTATACTCGAATAAAGAGTTTATAAGTAAAAATCTGAAGGTCAATACAAAATAACTAAAAGTTATGCAATAATGTAGGTATGTGCATACCTATTTATGCCATATACCGACATTTGAAAAGTAGGTACAATGTATATTATTTACACTTAAATTGGGTTCGGTATATGTCGAAACTAAAACAGAAGTCGAAACTCGAAATTACGATTCAGTAAAATGCAAATCCGATTCCGTTTTCCTTAGTACATTAAAGCGACTGCCATTTGTTTTTCATAAACAAGTGACGATTACACATCCAAAATTATTTATACCATATGCTAGATTCCTTAAGATTTTTTCATTCAAGGTCAATCACGGCATATCGCCGTGTTTAGATTTTTGTAAGAACACATTGTACGTGCCTATAAAGTTTGAGGGTTGCCCTCGATTTTCCTGGGATCCCTTCATCAGATCCTGACTTGGTGGCAATGGGACCAACTCGGGAGTAAACCCTTTCGATTAAAAAAAAAAATTTGGAAATCGGTTAACAATTCTCAGAGATATCCAGTCGAATTGAGAACCTCCTCCTTTTCTTTGAAGTCGGTTAAAAAATAACGTGCTCCTGTTTAAACGAAAAAGCTTATGCCTTTTTATAGTGTCTTTCGTATTAAAACACTGCTGTTTTGGCCATACGAATGGTACAAATGTGTAAAATATATCTTTGGATGTTTTTTACTAATAAGTTTAACGTTTGAACCAAATTAATTAAATTATATTATAGCTTTTATTAGCGGCTCCGCCCGCATAAAATTCAGTGTGCTAAAAAGACTCTGTTGTTGTGGTAGACGCTGTATAGAGTTCTTGTAATAGAATCCCACAGGACTAGGTATCTGTAAATTTCTATGTCCTTATAGGGTTCTTTTATCTGTTATTTACCGGAAAGAACCAAGTCCGGGGGACAAAGCAGGAATTTAAAAAAAAATCACTGGGCGCATCAATATCATATCATATCATCATATACCTAAGTATTACGTACATATATCTCGATGACCGGTGTCGACTGGGAATTAATTTATAGAAATTTCCATTCTGCAGCGGTAGTCTCAATATTTTTTATTCAATATATATGAAAGTACCTACTAACTTTTCGGTGGGTTTATTTATGCGAGGTCTGAATTCATATACTTAGATAATGTTTAGCATTCGCCACCCGGGATAACAAATGGGATTTTTTTTTGAAAAATTTCCACTCCTCACCGGAGAGGACAAAGCTGGGGGTATAACCGGAACGAGCGGGAATAACCGTAATTTATAGCCCCTTCTTCAGGGTTCAACCTTTAGACGCACTAAATGCGTGTAGCAGCGCATTTATGTTATTAGTAAGCATAGTATCCCACTTTGTGCTCCCGTGGTTATATTGCTTGTTGTCCAGGTTGAAGAAGTCGCGGCCTGAAACTTCTAAGAAATAAGCTCAAGTCTTAGATTAAATCAAAATGGTTTAATCTAAGGCTCAAGTAGGTAATTCCTTCGTTCCATTTCACAGTCAAGTTGGCAGAGCATAATTGCCAGATTCAATGTCAATCGAACAAGATGTCAGTTACAGAGTGAATCCGCTGCAGAAGGTCGCGTGAACAATAAATTAGTTCCAATTACGCTCCATTCATTGCTATTCAGCTAGGCTCGCGCGAGAAAAATCTCGTGCATTGGAAACTGCTCAGCTACAGTTTGCTTGCAACGAGAAAAACGAGATCTAAAAACGTAATTGAAGCTTTCCAGAAAATGATACCACGTTTTTTTATTTCCACACGCACTTTTAAAATAGCGTGATATATTCATATTTTTACTAATATTATAAATCCGAAAGTAACTAACTATCTGTCTTTTGAAAGAATTCTGGGAAATTTCAATTTAAAGCCAAAATTACTTTTTGAAGACGCTTCAATAACATAGGTAGTGGTTAAATTGGGTCGCAATAACGACACCTTACTAGAGACACGCTTTGTAAAAAAATTGAATTAGTCAGCTGTTGTTGGAAGATTACTAAATGCTTAAGGTTGAACAGACATCGCAAAACGAAAGTTCAATGTCAAACTCAGGCACGAAACATCAACAGTTCCATGGTTTATGATCTCTCTCTAAGAACTATTCAGAAATCACCGCCTATTACTTTCAGATACCGACTACGCGACTCTTTACTAAGTAAGTGAATAGTTTAATGAACGACGGGCAACTTAATCTGGTGATAAGAGACTGTATAACTAACTAAATACCGCGAATTCGAATCCTGCGAGGGGTAGGTAAATATTCATGATTACCATGGTCATTTGTATTGAAGGCATGAATGTTTTTGAACATTATTTGAATATTACTATCTATTGTCTTATATTCACAGCATACACACATGTTTATGCATAGCTTAGAGCCAGATAATAATTGGTGTGACAATCTATTGTGTATTAAAAACAATTCAATTCCCTATTTTCTTCAGTCATGATGTCAGTTATTAGTGGCTTAAATATCAAACATAATTTGATATCATTAAAAGTCTAATCATTGCTCTTTATTAACACATTAGTTAATTGTGTTACTAGTGATAGATGTATAAAGTATATAAGAAATAATGTAAAAGACTTAAAAGTTTAACTGGCTCGATGGCGCATTCGGTCGTGACCCTGCCCCATGCGCCAAGAGTTGTGGATTCGATCCCCACCTAGGACAGACATTCGTGTGATGAATAGGTACTTGTGTTTGTTCTGTGTCTGGGTGTTAATATGCAATATTTAAGTATGTATCTATATGTAATACCACTGTTGATTCTGATATCCGTGATAGTGCTTAAGTTACTTACCTCGGGGTCAAATTAATGAATGTAATGTAGTCTGATATTTACATTATTTATTATTAAAAGACCAAAATCCCGTTAAAGCAGCTTATCAAAACATAGATACAGTTATAGTTATTATTACTTTTGTTACTACGATTTAAGTAACTTTAAACCGGATGAAGAGTTTGCTTTAAATCGAATAATTTAAGCACGTTACCAAATGTAGTCTACACTCTCCGAAGGTATGACGCAAGAAGTGCTAAAAAAACATTACCTATTTTATTACTTTTTATTTTCAGTTCACTTTTCAATTAACGTGCGTTTTGATATTTTATCTTTATTTTTTCCTCGTCACTAACAATAGTAGATGCCTATGACCATAGATTTTTCAGGTCGCAAAAACAATAAATAGCTCGTTAAAAATAAATTTGCATTTTACAAACACAAACAGTGCAAAAGAAAAAACTTTAGGTATCGATCACCAATATAATATATAAAACAACCTTGAAAATAAATAATCTATATATCCAAATATTGTTTTAAATACATGCTAAGTCGTAAGTTCGCCACAAACAGAAAATCAAACAATGACTTGCAATTTATTAAGTTTTTAATTAATATGATTAAAATAAAAAATTGAATGAATTAATATCTGCCTATAATAATAATACCCATAAATCGGAACATCGTTTGAATAATATCGATACACCGGTGTTTTGCGATCGTGACCATTTCACCATCGA
The DNA here is from genome assembly GCA_951394215.1 of Glyphodes perspectalis. Lineage (NCBI taxonomy): Eukaryota > Metazoa > Arthropoda > Insecta > Lepidoptera > Crambidae > Glyphodes > Glyphodes perspectalis. Next base: position 13,279,771 of record OX596203.1, on the reverse strand, counting down.
TGTATTCTTTTTGTCCCTAATTTTATAACATTTACTTTATTATTTACAAATCTATCGTGTTCGGCAATTAAAGCTCCATTATATTAAGTGCCCATTAACGCAGACATATTCAAAAGCAAACTGTCAACGTCAACTATTGTTATGTTTAGTGCCATGTAGGCGTTTAATACTAGCAAACTATTACGAATAAACCATATAACAGCGATCACAGCAAATAAAACACTTATGAATATTTATGCTCATCTTTGTTCAGCGCTCGGATTCTCGCGCTCTTGCCCCGTCCAAAAAATTTAAAGTCCTAACAAAATGTCAGACTATAAAAAGTCGAGAAAAAAACATATTTATATTCCTCTTCCGGTGTACAGCTTAGGGGAAATATTACATACAAAATGTATATACCTTTTACCTTTTTTTACTGATGCCAAGGTCAAATCAAGAGTTATCGATAGTGCTACATGCTAGGCGGAAAATGCTAAGACTGAAAATAATTTTATTCAATTGTAACATAAGTCCCTAATTGGGCAGAACAATTTCAAATTCGATTTCTAGCAAGGTCAACAATTTTAAACCATTGGAAATATGGGTTATTCCACTAATCCCCATTGGAAATCCTTATCTATTATTATTATTAAGTCATCAATTTATCAATTAACGTGTATATGAGATACCTACAGTGGGTGGAGATTCATTTTTTTTAATATACCTGAGTTCCCATGAGAGAGAATTCACTACTTATTATTGAAACAGCATGTAATACGCGACCCATTTAAACAAATTATCTTGTCACGCGCTCGAAGCGTGATATGGAACGTAAACGCGTTAAAACCGTCGTATCTATTGAACTTTCCAACAATTTTTATGGGCTTTAAAAGACAATGATACGACACAATATCATTTACATAGAATGGCATGAGATAATGGTATTGCGGCTTACATCATATACTATTATCGTCCGCCCACGTCTTCGTCTTCGATTATGCAGTACAATCTTATTTTTAACTGACTTCAAAAAAGGAGGAGGTTCTCAATTCTTCTGTATGTATAATATTATTTTTTAGTACATATGAAACATGAAAACTGTATGTACAGAACCGTTAATAGAATCGATTGCAATATTTTTTATACCACGGTTATTTTGCCCAAAAAATTAACAAAACCTTAAATAAAGTACACCCAACTAAACCAGTTTCGCGCGTGCGCGTTGCTTTTCACATACGTGATACAAGTCGTCTGAAGCGAGGAACGCGCGCTTTACGGTCACCATATTCACCCGAGAAAAACGAGCCAACACAAAAAGCTTGTTACTTCGCAAGTTTTTAAATGTGACTACAAATAACGTTGTTATATCTTAAGGGGAAAAATCATAAGGACCAATTTTGTAGATAATTTTTCTACAACTTTATTCTGAGGCACTTTTTTGATTTGACCTATTCCTCAATTTTGACCTATAAACCCAAATAAATTTCTTAGCACATATGGGATGGATGGGGACTTTTAAAACTTTATTTTTTATAGGTAAACGCAAGGTCTGCCGATATTTGGTCTAATTTTATTGCCTAAATTGACCGGACTAGTAATAATACCTGGCTTAAAATTTAGGCTGTCTTTAGGAATACCTATAACATACATAACATTTAGAACTTGATCGACTTAATTGTATCCAAATGCGTTTTTGCATATGATAATAAAATAATATATATTTATTGCTCCCCGTTTTTCGTATGTGACTCGTCTCAGTCTCGCTTTGGAAGTTCCAGCTATAACTACTCTATAAAAGTTCAAATAAAGAATTAGTTCATTAAAACTACAGGACGTTATCCCAACACAATTATACTAAGACATCATTTATTTAAAGCAACACTTTATTGATAAGTTAATGTGTTTTTACTAAGTACTTACTTTTAGTAATAAAGTAGCTACAGTTGAATATACTGTGCGTAACACAACGTCTCATTATCTATTGATGCACAACACACAACGTCTCAACAAGAGGTCTATTGATGCATTTGCGTTTTGGTAACTTTTAAAAAGTAGGTACGTAATGTTAAATGGTAGTGTCATTTACCTTATTACAGAAAAGCCAACAAAAGTCACTTAACTTTCTTAAGTGCATCAAAAAAAATGCTTTTTATCTCCGATAAATAAACCCCTTTTGCGCATTTATTACGATTCCCCTATTCTAATTACAATTCAATTAATCCATTCATTCCCATCTACTGTGCCAACACAATAAGCATTTCAAAACCTATTGTTTTATAATTATTTCTTGGAATAAAAATTGTTCGGCCGTCCACATTTGTGTCAATAAATATGTATTTACTTAACGACACCCATTATTTATCAATTACGAATAATGTCACGCGACGATAGGACTTTTGCATATTCATGGAACAACGTTTTTTTGTAAATAATCTACATATTTCATCCTTTTACAACAAAGCGATTAGATCGCGTAATAGAGAAAATATTCACGAGATTTAGGCTTCAATATATTGACGAGCACATATTATTATCGAGGAATAAGTGGTCAGAGACCCTGGCAACAAAACCAAGGGTCGCGGGTTCGAATCCCGCTAGGGGAAAATGTTTCGTGTGATAAACATGGACATTTGTACTCGATTCATGGATGTTTATAAGCGTATTTAAGTATGTCTATCCGTTCACCTAGTATCCATGGCACAAGCGTAAGCTTAGTTTGGAACTAGGGAATTGGTGTGTCAGTCAGGAGAATTTATTTATTTATTTAATTAGTTTGGTGTGTAGCTAGATACCAAGCAGGCCTGTGACATAAAAATAATGTTCAAAATATCGGCTAAGTATTTCATACGTAACAAACAATCACCAATTAGTCGAAAATCATATTAGTATCCAGCATTTTCTCTGTGTTTCTTTAACGAATTGAGCTAAATATAATAATAATGATTCTTAGTAATTGCGGTCTTCGAATAAATAATCCGATTACTTTCGGCTCCGACACGTACTTGCTATCGGCCATAGGGCAAATAAACTCATACTATTTAATATTGTATGATGAGAACACAATCGTAGGCGTATCGTAATATTTCCCCGGGGTGACCTACGCTCTTGGCACCGTAATAAAAGTAGTGGATATGGGGCATTCTGTGCTTATGATATATTTTTAAATTTGGTTAGTCTATCAGTTAGGGCTATATCTAGTCAGTTAGGGCTATTCGTTACATCAGTGTTTTCAACCGTTTTGAATACGCGACCCCCTAACAAGATATAAAAAATTTCGCGTTCCACTGGGTCTTAGACAGAAAACAGTTTCTCACTAATAGTGTGTAGAACTTTGCTGTTTTCTCTTTGGTAGTGACCCCTCGAGTAGGGCTCAGAGACCCCCCTAGGGGACGTACCCACAGGTTGAAAAACCCTGCGTTACATGTATCAATAAGTAGGTACTGACATAAACGCATTACATGTTAAAAAAAATCCATCTAGCCCAACCCAGTTTTATTTTGGGCTAAATGTGGTTAAAGGGGCTTGCTGCCCTTTTGACCCTGCCTACCCCTTCAGATATCATAGACGTAATGTTAAAAACGATTCGTCTTTAAATCGTAATCATAGAATGTATGTTGCATTCTAGAAACACAGATGACTCCAGACTATAATTATGAGTGTAGTGACATCCAAATTTCAAAATTACAATAATAGAGCATGATTACAGACGATTTTCAAAAACACATGAGTCATTCCGAAAGATTTTTCCATAAATACCTAATTGGACGTAAAGTCGTAGTAAGTAGGTATAGTAGATAATTCTGTACAGAGGTTCATCATCATCTCCCCAGCGTTATATCCCGTCCTTAGTCAGGATCCACCTAAACCATGATCCTAGATTAAGCGAATCTGGTAATTATAAACAAGGGAACCAGACAATTTAGATCATGGTTACACATAGATATTTGTTTGCAGGTATAAATGTGCAGGTATCATCACGATGATTTCCGTAACAACCGGGTTAGTGGTATAGATTTGAAAAATCTAGAGGTACCTACCTACTTGCCGACGTTTGATCCCGCATACCTTTCACCTGTCCTTACCATAGCTACCATGCATTATGGTGGAGGGTGTACAACAGAATGACGAGTTTTTATCAAAAAACAGTGATACACATAAAAGCAATGTTCTAGCGATATGAGGAATGTGTAATAATAAAACAAAGTAAGTGAGCCACCAGTCTGATATCAAAATGACGGGTGTATTTTAATCTAAAGCATAAAATTATTTAACAAAATACCAGGAAATATAATATGACTTCTTATGCATAGATTTAAATTAGATATTAAAGAGTATCTTATGAGAGCGGTGGTAGCTCAATGGCAAGGACACGCGCCTCTAAACCGAGGATTGCGGGTTCAAACTCGGGAACGTACCTCGGGATTTTTCAAGTCTATGTACATACTTATACCACTAGCTTGACGGTGAAGGAAAACATCGTGATGAAACCTGCAAATTCAAACAACTTTGGATTTGTAACAATGATCCAAAAATTGTCTGGTTCCCCTACTTTAGGGTTAGGAAGGTCAGATCGGCAGTCGCTTCAATGTAAATTACCAGACTCGCTAAACCCTGGATCATGGTTGAAACGGACCCCGTCTAAACACGGGACATAATGCTAGGAAGAAGAAGAGAGTATCTTATGAGCAAGGCTTAATAAACTCTAAGAGATTTTTTAGGTGTTTTTTTTTGTAATTGCTATTATACTTATATGTTTACCTTTTATAGATTTGTATATCATAGTAGCTTAAGAATATTATGATAATTTTTATTGATATTTATCGTGAATTTGGCGATGAAAAGAGTAGAACTATTAAGTTTCTTGCCGGTCTACTATCCGAATCCAGTGGTAAATTTTCGTTTGTATATACTGACAATTTATAAGTGTTTATTTAAGCGTGCGTAAATAAAGAAAATTTCACTTCATCTGAGTAAATTACTTACTACATATCTAAGTATGAAAATGAGACTGCTCGAACTTAAAACTTGTAACGCCTCATTAAAAAGTATCAGCACGTGTTCAGATGTGAGTCTATTGCTATTCTAATAATAACAGGCGTTACGGCTATGGACAAGAGGAAAACAACATGTTTTGTATCTTCAACGGATTTTCAATGCTACCATTATTTTGTCCTCACATTTGTGTATCATATCAGTGTAGGTATACTGTTGCTGTTTTTAGAAATACTTGTGTAATTGCTATTGCCTGCGACTTGGTCCGCGTGGAATTAGTGATTTAGGTATTTTTTTATGTTTCCCCACAACTCAACTTAATATACGACTAGCTCGGTAGTGACCCTACCCCATGCGCCAAGAGTAGTGGGTTCTATTTCCACACAGGACAAACATTCGTGTGATGAATACTTGTGTTTGTTCTGTGTCTAAGTGTTAATATCGAATATATGTATTTGTAATACGGCTGTTGATTCTAATGTCTGTAACACAAGTGCTTTAGTTACTTTTATCGGAATCAGATCATCATTGACTGGCCCGTTGGTCGAGTGGTTAGAGACCCTGGCCACGAAACCAAGGGTCGTGGGTTCGAATCCCGCTAGGGGCAAATGTTTCGTGTGATGAACATGGACATTTGTACTCGAGTCATGGATGTCTATAAATGTATTTAAGTATGTCTATCCGTTCACCTAGTATCCATAGCACAAGCATAAGCTTAGTTTGGAACTAGGGAATTGGTGTGTCAGTCTGGAAAATTTATTTATTTATTTATTATTTATATTATTATTATCTCCATACCCATTTACACAGGTTAAGTAAGGTAGTACATATCCATCTAGTAAGATAAAGTAAGGGGTGAAGAGGGGGGTGGAAGTTTATACGGGGGACGTACAAACTTCCATCCCCCTCTTCACCCCTTAAGGGATAATATCTGGGCTATCCTGTATCCTTTCTAGGGACCCAAACTATATCTATCGACTCGGCACCCATCTAAATAATAATATTTCAAATAAATCAAAATTTTCATTTCCTAGTTCCCCTTTAAGCTTTTTTCGCGCCAGAAAGTAAAGCCTTATCCTTTTTCAAGGTATACCCGATCTTTATACCAAACTAGCTGTGCTCACGGTTGCACCCGCATTAATGGTTAATGTTATACCTATAGCCTATTGCCTTTCTTAATAAACGGGCAATATAAGACTGGATTTTTTTTTCAAATCGGACCAGTAGTTCCTGAGATTAGCGCGTTCAAGCAAACAAACCAACAGCTTTATAATATTAGTAAGTATAGATTTTATCAAAATCCGTGTAGCGGTTTCCGAGTGAAAACGTAACAGGCAGAGTTACCTTCGCATTTATAATATTACTAGTAGGAAAGTAGGGATTATTTGTTCATTCAATAGAGCATTTTACTATAGCACTTCATACCTGAAGAATTCTATAAATAAAATAATAATGTACAAATGTCCTGTTCATCACACGAAACATTCGACCGATACGACGGGCCTGTCATCGCTAAATAGGTTTAACTTAATATTTAAATGCAGAATACTATGTTTTAAAAATGAATTTAATAATGTTATCTGTTAGAAATACATTTTAAAATGTCGACTCGTACTCGTAGCGTTTTAGCGGGAAATTTATAGAATATTCATCAAAATGTCCTTTTATCTTTAAATCAAACTATTTTGCTTTAAAATACTTTTGATTGTAATTTTCTGCCTTCCTATATTATGAAAGTGGTTTAAAAAACATGTAAAATACCCTATTGCTGTTCATAATAATTTATCGATTGATATGAACAACGCACCTTATTCCTTAGATCTTATCCGTCCAACGTCGGTACGTAAAAGCCAAATTACAGTTCTCAAAATCTTCTATAAATCAATTTGATCAAAGATATCGAATTTTCTTGGAACATTGGAAATAAGTATCTCCTGGGTGGAAACGAGGCTGTAAAGCACTTTACCTGGTTTAGAGCTTGCTGCCCCTGCCCCTGGCGTGATGTTATGTATGTATGTATGTAGGTACTACTGGTTAAAAGTAATCTCAATTTACTCCAAAAATAATCTCGTGCAAAATACAAAATACAGTTTAGTATGTGTAGGTAGGATTTAAGTAAAATAATTGCATTCAAATCTATTTACGTATTTATACCTGTTTTATAAATATTATTCAATGAAAATGTAACATAATACAAAAATATTGCAACCGATTTTATTAATTTTCGTAGGTATATACTAAAGATAAAGTTTTATTGTTATAATAATACAACTAGTTTACTTTAGTAGGTACCTACATTATTATAAATATCTGACTTTAATCTAACTCCAGAGTAAGTAGCTTAACAACTTTGCTGCCGGGTAAAATGCCTGGAGTCACGCGTGTGGCCAAAACATTTTTAAGTCTGTTTTACCTCCTATATTGCCAGATATAATAAAATTAGCAGGAAACTACATATATATATCATAATAATATTTTGTATGGAATTGATAAATAAATTAAAGCCCGAACATAAAAATATGCGGGCCTTGCCTTCAACTTCTGTGCCAGCTCCGCACATAAAAATCAAAAATTTCTTATATTTTTAATAATCACAATGTTATATGAATATTTCACTTATATTTTATTTTACTTTGGAATATGAGACATCAACTTTTAAATTTGAATAATAAATCTAGCATAAATTTAAAATGAAAATCAACAATTTAAACGCCGAAATCGGACACGGTGAATTAGTAACCGCCGCAGAAAACGTTCGCTGCTGGTCTTCCTCGTCCGATTGTTCCTCATCCTCATCATCATCAAAATCGTCCGGAAAAAAAAATCATCTTCACTGACGTCGTCAGCAAACAATTTATTTTCTATGTCACTGTCATTAAGCGGCAAATCACGAGCAATTCTTTGCCTTTTAGGCCTCGAACACCCCCCGTCGTTACTCATTTTTTTGTCCAAGTTTGACCCACGATAAAAAAAACAATATAGCAATTCAAAAACCAACACTTGCACAATAATTTTACGTCCTTTGCGCGGGAGGCCATGTAACACGCTACCCGTCTCCCTCAGTGCTGGCAACATCCCGGCCTATAGAAATACAAGCGGCGTAACCCGCAGATACGCGGGCGTGGCAGCGAAGTAATTAAGCACTTCTGTTACGGATACCAGAATCAACAGTGGTATTACAAATATACACTTATATATTGAATATTAATACCCAGACACAGAACAAACGTATTCATCACACAAATCTTTGTTCTAGATGGGGATCGAACCCACAAACTCTTGGCGCATGGGGCAGGGTCACTACCGAATGAGCCCTCGAGCCTGTCGCATAATAAGTAAAGTGTAGTCTAGTTAGTGATATAGTGATATAAGGCTTTTGAATCTTACTTCTCCAATATCCCGATTGCAACTACCCATACTTTAAATTCCAGTCTACACCTTGCTCATTCCGTGCTCAAGACCATAGATTTAGAATTTTTTGACTACGCAAAAGATACATAAAGCGTGGGAGCGAGAAAACCTGCTGAAATACAAACCGCCCGAGAGAAAAAGAGACAGCGAATGAAGTACCTATATGTCAATGTTTTTGCGAGTAAGAGGCCATAGCGTCCCGGTCTATTCTACGTCGCAGTGAAATTTGTGCATTTACGTATTAAACCTTGGATTATAATCGAGAATATTAAATGTGCAATTGAGATGACTTCTTCTGTACGTGATTGTGAGGTTACACGACGGAATAATCCGAATAAATACACTTTTCACAGGTAAATACGATTTTATCATTAGATTTTTTCAAACCATATTTTGTCAAATTGTTGCTAGTAATCAGTTTAGAAAAATATGTTTACAATAGTATATTGATTATAATTTATCTTACTAAGTAAACATCGTGATTATAATCAGAATTGGGGAAAATATTGTGTAAAATAGTAAATAGTTTGGTTACGCTAGTGCTTGACAAAGCGGTGACGTCACGAGTATCGATAAAAACTTAATCGTCTTTTAGCGACATCATGACATGAATACAAAGTTATTTAGCCAAGTTATGTTGAAATATAATTATATTCACATTGGGAACTCATTATCTTCGTAAATTTGTTAGTTAAGTAACTGATATTTTTTCTAGGTTTCCAAGCAACCCAGGATTGTGTAAAAAGTGGATGCGGACTATATACAGACCAGATTGGACTCCCAGTAAGAACTCCACTATCTGTAGCAAACATTTTGACGGCAAATGACGGCAGCAAAAAATTTGTTGCACTACATATTATTTTTAAATAACTAAATGACACCAAATTAAAAGTTGTTAATATATTATTTGTTTCATTTCATTCCATCAATCAAAGCAAAAGTCATATCTTTTTGTCTTAGTATAAATCATAGAACATATTTCTATTTATTTAATTTTTTACACGCTGAATATACGAAGAATTTTACCATCTCATTGTTTATAGAACTGCTTAGAATGAGATTTCTTACCGACTAATTCCAATTTACCTAATATTTACCTAATATATACAACTACTGATTTTAGTCAATGCCATTAACAATTAATCAAAAGTATAAAAAAGCGTTTTAAATACCTATATTCTTAGTATACAACTGAATCAGTCGATAATGTGAAAGTGCGTCTTTGACAACACTATTTTTGACTCACACATAGACGTCAACCAACACATGCTTAAATTTATTTTGGTCATGTCTCCGAGCCGTCTATGTGTATCTTGTACATCCTAAATCTATGCTCAAGACATATGTTGATGAATGTGTCACTCCTTTTAACTTTTATCATATTAGCCATTTAACAGTTTTAAAATCATTTAAAGACTTGCATCTAAAAAAGTCTGAGGATTTATGGGGAATTTTAATTGATATTCTTAAACACATAATACAATTAATTGCCTCTTATTTAGGGAATATATTTAATAAATGTATTGATGTTGGACAGTTTCCAAATTTGATGAAATATAGTAAAGTAACGGGAAGTGGCGTAAAGTTTAGTTAGTTAGTTAGTAAAGTAATTCCATTATTTAAGTCAGGTGATGAGAGCGAACCGTCCAACTATAGACCTATTACTATATTACCAGCCTTAAGTAAAATTTTTGAAAAAAATAATATTCAATCAGCTATTACACTTTACTGTTAATCACTAATTACCACGGACGAAAAAAAAAGAAGGACTCCACCCCTCTAACTAGACTTTGTGCTTTCCGGTGCTCCACATGACATTTCACTTACAACACACATAGTCGACAATGACAACATTAATGATCCACATGACAATTCCTGTCAGTTTTGTTTTGTATATGTCACATCGTATTTCAATTCTAATAAAATATAAAAATGCCGACATGTGTGGTACAATGTTGCCAAAATGATCACCGAATAGTAAAACAATGCGACGGAATCACATTTCATAGGTAAGTTAGTAATAATTCAAACGTATTCAGTGATTTATCAAAAACCTTACAAAGACGTATTCAACTTCGGTGTTGCTATAAAATAAAATAAATATCTTACCCAAAAAAATGGGAAATTCATTTTTTGTTGACAATGTGGATAAATTATATTTCGTTAATTTTAGGTTCCCGTCTGGACATTACGATATAAGTATTTGGGAAAATATTATAAAAAACTGCAGAGATGAACCGAACTTAGAGTTTTATGTACAAAATGTAGCTTAATATGTATAAAAATAATAATAGTGTATTTTTTCAACTATATACTTTTTTATTTTATTGCCTTAATAAAATATTGAGGCCCTTGCAATACTTTCCTTTATTTATCTAAAGTAAAATGTATTCGCTACTTTTAACAGAGATAAAAAAAATGGGTAAATATTCTATTATACATTTGGCGTCACTCTGTAATATGACGGCGCGAAATCCATCATTTTTTATTCGTCCGAGCTCATTATAATAAACAGTATGGATTCACTAAGGGAAAATCCACAACTGATGGGGGAGTGGCGCTTAAGAGACATGTGATTGAGGCTTGGGAGGGAAAACAAGATGCTGTAGGTATCGTCTGTGATTTATCTAAGGCATTTGATTGCGTTGATCACCAGACCTTACTGATGAAGCTAAAGCATTATTATTTCAACGAATTCACTTAGTCTTATGAAGTCATATTTAGTTGACAAACTTCAAATAATTAATATAAATGGTACTAATTCTTTTGGTGCCGCTCTATCCATGGGAGTGCCCCAGGGCTCGATATTATCTATTATCATTACCTCATAATAGGCTGTTCACCTGCACTAATAGATTTAACTTGTATAAAAATTGTAACTATTATTAGTTTTAAGACTTGGCATTTAAAAAGAGTAACTATCGAGTTTCTTGCCGGATTCTTCTCGGTAGAAGCTACCTTTTGAACCGGTTGATATTGAATTTGTTTTGACGATTTATAGGTGCTTTGTTGAAGCCTATATAAATAAAGATCATTTCATTTTATTTCATTGTTGCTCTTTGAATTGTCAAATTAAATTAACTAACAACCGTTTAATATTTTAAGATTTCCAAGTTAATTCCCTTCTATAATTGCTATTATAATTGTAACCTTCTTATCTACAGGTTTATTTTTAGTTTTTGCGAAACCGCAACAAACACCAGCCACCACAACAAACACCAGCGTAACCACGTAAGTACTTTACTTTAGTGTTGCCAAAAAAGTTTACCGGCCAAATCATCTATACGATCGATAGTATCGATAATATTGATATCCTTATTAGTGCAATACTATCGGTCAACAGCAATACTATTGATAGTATTGTTAGTTTTGATCGCTGTCAACCAATGAACTATCGATAGTCTATACGATATTGAAGAGCAATACTATCGATGGTATCGATACTATCGACAGTTCATTGGTTGGCAGCGATCGAAACTATCGATACCATCTATAGTATTACTGTTTACCGATAGTTTTCGGTAACGATAGACTATCGATACTATCAATACTATCGATTTTCTTCAACTATTGATAGGCTATCGATAGATAATCGATATTGGCCAATCGAGCGGCAACACTGCATTGCTTATTAAACTCATAAAAGGAACTCATTTAAAGGATTTTAGAAAATAAGCACACATTTTTTAATGTTTCAATACAAAAGTTGTTCAGCTGTGTAATTGGCTAGTTAGTACGAAAATGTTGTTTGCTCTATTTATAAAATCCTTTAAATCGATTCCTTAGAATAATAAGTTAAAAAAGTAGTTAAGTTAAATAAGTGGTTTAAAATAACCTTGTACTATATAATTGTGATTTTGGCGTAATAATCAAAACCCATCGGGTGTAAAGGGTAGGTCGTACGCAGATACTCGTAGACAGCGTATTAGCCTTTATAGACAGTACATTCCACGATGCATGTATGTACGGCAATTAGTGGATTGCACGGAAGGCCGAGGACGTCCACAGTGATAGTTATACATATTAAGTAATTACTCGCCTCCATCCATTGATGAGGAAAAAGTGCTCACTGTGAATTGGCTTATCAGGTAAACTTTTACTGGGGTAGCAGGTCAGGAAACCTCCTCGCGCGCCTGGCTGTCTTGTCGGTCCCTCAGAATCCCCTTCTGGGGATTAGGAGGGAAGGGCAAGCAGTCGGGCCAGGTTTACCCCGGGCAACGGCGGCTGGAGACGTCCTATCGGATCTCTCCAGTCGACGGCAATGTCCTGACACACAGGGGGGGATCTTTGGGGTTCTTCTTTCTTTTTCTTTCTACTCTTTTTTGCGTTTCCTCTTTTGTCTTTTGTTTACCGTCGCTATTGCGACGTTTGTGGGTGTCGCGCTATCTGCGACTTTGACGTCTGTCGCCTGTGCGACGACGTTTTTGTGGTGCGGAGGTGTCCGCGGCTCGGCGGGCTCGCTAGACCACGGTCGTCGTGGCTAGCGGGCGGACTTCGGTCGCCACCGGGCAAGCTGCCCTTATTCCTGAAGTCGTGGATCGCCTCCTTTCGCGGCTCAGGGTAGGGGTAGTGACCTTGCCTTCATTGGCCGGGTCAAGAGGAGACAACCTCCATAAAAAATCCTCCCCCCCTGTTAGGGGGGGGGCAAGTGGCTGCCTGCCGTTGGGGCGGGCTGTCAAGTGGGTGCCTGCCGTTGGGGCGGGCTTGTCGCCGGAGGGGCTGTGGCTGCTAAGGCTATGCCATTTACCCATGGCTCCTCCGATCAGCGATGTGGTTTGTCGCGGTGTTTTAGTGGGTATACCCCGGCCATTTACCATCTTTGGCCGGAGCAGGGGCCTTTAATTCCAGAGGCCCCCGGGAGTCCCACACTGTACCCTTGCCCCGCGGGGGAGGGTGCGTGCGTAATGCATTTCACCGCGTTAAAAAAAAAAAAAAAAAAAAAAAAAAAAAAAAAAAAAAAAAAAAAGGTAAACTTTTACTGCCTTACACATGTAGTCCATTATTGGAACTGTTTAAGGCGTAGGTTCCCAACGGGGACGGCAGGCCGTCTAGTGGGCGCTGGAGATTTTCGAGGGAGCGGTAGCGAGCTTAAAAGGTATATGGAGGGTGTTATGACAGTTCAGGGGACGGTCACGGCGTACCTACTACCTAATTAGAAATTTAACAATAGTAAAATATTTGCTTCTACATTACACTGAGCGGTGGTAGCTCAATGGTAAGGACACGCGCCTCTTAACCGAGCAGTGCGAGATCAAAACCGGGCTCGTATCTCTGGATTTTTCAAGTCTATGTAGAAGGAAAACATCGTGATGAAAACCAAATTCAAAAATAACTTTGGATTTGTAACCATGATCCAAAAATTGTCTGGTTCCCCTACTTTAGGGTTAGGAAGGTCAGATCGGCAGTCGCTTCAATGTAATTACCAGACTTGCTAAATTCTGGATCATGGTCTAAGCGGACCCCGTCTAAGCACGGGACATAACGCTAGGAAGATGATGAAAATACTTGCTTCTACTTTTAGGAAAATACATCGTAGGTAATTAGCCGCCTAAGATGTTTATCCCTATCCCTTTTGGGTATGTGATTGTATGGGCGACAAGCTAGCCACTTGTTACTACTTTTTCACAATTTTCCTTTAACCCAGCCCGGTTTTGTTTTTGGCTAAATGCGGTTAAAGGGGCCTGCTGCCTCTTTGATTCTGCCTACCCCTTCAGGGATTATAGGCACGATGTTATCTATGTATGTACCTGGACGGTGCGTAAAGGCATTCCTCACGTTTAAAATGGTGAACGGATAGACATACTTAAAAACGTTTATAAACATCCATGACTCGAGTACAAATGTCCATGTTCATCACACGGAACATTTGCCCCTAGCGGGATTCGAACTCACGACCCTTGGTTTCGTGGCCAGGGTCTCTGCCCCTGCAGGGCCAGGGGCTTGTTGGCCTGAATTTTTGAAGTCTGTTCACGAATAAGTATGTTTCACTCATTACTTTTTGGGCGTAGTCTGCAAATATACTTAGAATAAAAAATACATACCTTGTCCATAACTTTCAGGCTGAGTGTAATCTCTACACCACGTATCTCGTGTGTGCCATATAAAATAGCCATGAAAAAGTGATACTTGCACGTTATAAATGTGTAAGGATCATGTCGTATTCAACCTTGGTGTTTGGTCAAGGACGCAAGAACCGTAAAGCCAAAGAAAATGTGGTTTTCTTAAGGATGTCGCCGTTAAGCGGTGGTAGCTCAAAGGTAACTTACCTCAAATCTGAGCACGTACCTATCTCTGGTGGTGACGGAAAACATCGTGATAAAAACTGTACATTCAAACAATGATGACTGTGTAACCGTGATCCATACCGTCTAAGGGTTATGAGAGTCAGATCAGAAGTAACTTCAATGTAATTACCAGACTCGCTAAATCCTGGATCTTAATAACGCTACGAATATATTGATTTAACAATAGATTATAGAGCAACAGTCTTAAGAATGGTGGTAGCTCCATGGTAAGAACACGCCCCTCTTAACCGAGGAGTGCGGGTTCAAAGCGGGCACGTACCTCTGGATTTCTCAAGTCTATGTACCTATTTAAACCACTAGCTCGACGAAGGAAAACATCGTGATGAATCCTGCAAATTATAACAACTTTGGATTTGTAACCATGATCCAAAAATTGTCTGGTTCCCCCATCTTAGGGTTACGAAGGTCAGATCGGCAGTCGCTTCAATGTAATTACCAAACTCGGTAAATCCTGGATCATGGTCTAAGCGGACCCCGTCTAAACACGGGACATAACTCTAGGAAGATTATATAGAGCAACAGTCGTTATATACAATAAAATAGAAAACTGACAAAACTATACTGTTTATTATTACTCGTTTATAACTTTTGCGAAGACATCATAGCAGTTGCGTCATATTAAGGTGAGTCAGTAAATTTAGAATCGTGGTATTTTCTTACTATAGTGAGGCGGGCCTCATTGACAAACGCAGGAAAACTCAAAAAAATGTGTCAAGCGATAGATGTGTATCGTTGCTGTCACAACCCAACGAAAATTGTGTCTCGTATTTTATCAAAGGACAACCCTAGCGCGGCCAATATAGATCGTGTGCGTCCCGACAATTGCTACCTCGACAGTTTGGAATAGTCACTGCAGGAAATTTATTATACCCTGCAGTGACTAGTTTCCCTCGTAAGAAAATCTGTTTTGACAGTTCACATAAAACGTAGCTGTTACAGATTACGAATAAATAAACTTCAATATGCTATAGTAATAGAAATAAATTTACTCAATAATCTTACATATTCAATTAGCTTATTTAATACAACACAAAAACATTGAAATCGTAAAAGCAATAGTTTTTACAAGACAATTGATAATCGATTTGCGTATTAAATACAGTTACGGTATATGGCGACTGGTGATGGAATCGTTTTACTTATTCGAATGAAAATAGTGCATCGATTTACAATCGGTTATAAATGTTATGGTAAATCTGATTAAGAAAAGCTTCTCATATGTTAATAAGGTTTAATACGTTATTTGAACTGAAACGCAACAATATTATGAAGTTGTAACCAATAAATTGAAATATGAACATTACTAAAAGTTTTTCTTATACCGATTCCTACGATAATAGTACGACTTTCATATTAAACAGTTAAGACACATTTTATTTAAATTATCAAAATTTCACGCCACTTCCCTAGCGGGGTTGGCAGAGAGAACCAAATTAGGTACTGTAGAGGAAAAATTTATAAATAAATAAATAATTATAATTAATATCAGTATTACCGCGCTTTACAGAGATTAAGTGAATTGTTTGCAATACTTGTATGTATTTGAAATGCAAAATATACCTAAACATACCTATTTTTATTATGTATTGAAATGATTTTTTCAGAAAGGCATTTTGTATTTTAGTTAAATTACCTACATTTTTAAAATTTTCAAAATACCAAATACTTTTTGATTTCTCCTGGAAAAAACTTCCGTCGGCAGCACCTAACTCCAAATTCTATGGTCTTAACATGCCCGCCCACATAAAAGTTCTACGGTTAGTATAAACGCGACTAATAGCGTTCTTAAATGATTTTTTTTTAAACAAAGATATCAATAATAGGGATGATGACTGCATTAAAAAACTATAATTCTATTAAGTCCGTCAGTTAGATTATAAAAAAATACTAAACACCTATTTTTCGCTTTACCAAATTAACAATTAGTCACAAAGATAAAGAGCATCAAAGTTTTGGAGTGGGGCTTGCGACGTCACTATTTACTTAGTAAAAATTGCACGAAAGTGTGACGTCACGCGTAACTTGAATGCATTGTATCTTCATCGATGTTTGTTTGACAAATAAATAAAAAAATATGTGTTTAATATTTTTTATAATCTGACGACCTAATCTATAATCTGACGGACTAAACAGAATTTTTAGTTACCTTGCCAAGCCCGATACGGCTCACAGATCGAGGGTACCTACTGCACAACAAACTTATCTATTACCGAGATAAAAGCATCGTACTCTCAATACCGTCGTATTTGTGCACGATATTTATTTAAGCCCTTAGTATGATGTAATAAGCATCGGCTCAAATAAGCTTAGAACAAAGAGTACCTATGTCTACTTTATTTATTAAATATGCAACGTATACCTGTATGCATATAATGTATATATGCTTAGATCTAAAATACTATTACTATATGTTCAACGCGGCTTCGATCAATCCAAAAACTTTAATCGTGTTTAGTTACCTGTTGACCCAAGTAATCATACGCATTTTAATTAATCAGTTCATTATGGTTTCTATTAATAACAGTGTTATTATGCCTTTGAACTACATTTATTTCATATGAAATACAGGCTGTGAAAAATAAAGCAACAAGCTGGACACTTGTCACTACTTTGTCACAATGACAGGCTCGTTGGTCGAGTAGTCAGAGACCCTAGCCACGAAACCCAAGGTCGCAGGTACGAATCCCACTAGGGGCAAATGTATATATCCGTTCACCTAGTATCCATAGCACAAGCATAAGCTTAGTTTCAAACTAGGGAATTGGTGTGTCAGTCTGGTGAATTTATTTATTTATAATTTTTCATGTTATCCGACTCAATTATCGTTTTTCCTTTGAAGGTTTTGTGATATCCGTAATGGCAGCAAAGCTATTTATTTATATGCGTTTTAATATCAATAAATTGAATAAAAACAATCCAAAACAAATTATCTTGCCTATTAAACATTGTGCATTCGCGATTGAATTGCTGACAGTTGATACAAGTGATAAGTGCGGAATAAAACTACTACTAAATGGCCATAAATAGATAATATAAGTCTGTTATCAGTTTATAGTTTAATAACCGTTTATTTTACTGGCTCGATGGTGCATTCGGTAGTGACCCTTCCCCATGCGCCAAGAGTTGTGGGTTCGATCCCCACCCAGGACAAACATTCGTATGATGAATATATTCTACAAGTTTAGAAAAATAAACTATTTTATTTATTTTACTTCAACTTCATAAAATAAATAAATAAATATCCCACGACATCACATACATTGATCTGACTCCGTGAACACAAGTATTCACTTGTGTTTGTTCTGTGTCTGGGTGTTAATAACCAATATTTAAGTATATATTTGTAATACCACTGATGACTCTGATATCCGTAACACAAGTGCTTTAGCTACTTACCTCGGAGTCAGATCAATGCCTATGTGATGTCGTGGGATATTTATTTATTTATTTTATGAAGTTGAAGTAAAATAAATAAAATAGTTTATTTTTCTAAACTTGTAGAATATATTTTAAATTATTTGATACCAGCGACCCGCCCCGACTTTGTTTAGCAACGTTGCAAAATTTTATCTCGTTGATCCCGTTACTACGGGAGTTTTGATTTCGTTTTTTGTTTTTTTTAAGTGAACGTAGGACATCCATTTTTAAACTTGCCGATCCCGTTGATTTCATGCGAGTACAAACCTGGTACAAGTTTCCAACTTGGAGTGCAAATAGTAAAAAAGCTAATTTTATATTTGCATACATATTGTATAAGTCAGGGGTCAAGTTTCAGTTTCTGCCCACTCCTTTAAAGATAATGTATGTTAATAAAAGCTTCTTGAAAAAAGCATAACATTTTAATATGTTCTGAAATCTTGTGGTCACTTTTAAATCACAGATAAATATTTTACTAAATCGTGGCTATAATTAAGTGAAACCGCATGGATTAACGTTCTTCAATCTTAATGACGTCAGGGTGTTCAAGGGTTACTACCCATATCCATTCAAGCATAAAAAATCAGATCTTTTTACTATTTTTATGTCATACTAGCTGTCCCGGCGAACTTCGTATCGCCCAGTAATTGACATTTAACATTGACAGATACGAATCCCACCGTTTTATATGAGAAAATACTTTTGCTTTTATTTTGTTTTATCGTCAATTTTTCAATGTTTTTTCAAATAGTTATTCTGTTATTCTGGACGAAGACAAATCCAACAAATCAAAAACAACGTAAATCGGTTCAGCCGTTCTCGACTTATAAGTGGTGTAACAAACACGATTTTGTTTTATTTATATAGATTAGCCCAAAATGAACCTCTCGTAGAATATTGCCACCATTAACCAAAAATCAAACACCTTCACCTATTATCGTATAACAACAATTCACTGTGTTAATTGGTTCAACCTGTATATAAACCAGGATAATGTTTTTTAACCGTTACCTATTGGTATTGTTTTTGTATAAATTGCCTTTGTTGGTTAATGTTAAGGACATTAGATATTTAAGCCAGCGCTCATCGAGGAACCATGTTGCAAATTCATTATTTGTTCATCGTTGCACTCAGTTTATCTTCGGCCAGATGTGGGGTCGTCGTTAACACTGGTAAGCTATACATCAAAATTTAACATAAAATCGCAACAATCGCTTATTCGATTCCATAGCCAAATTAAAAAATATGTATTACGAGAACCATGTTGGACAAGGCCTTGGCTTTAAAAAGAATGTACCCACTGTATTTCTTGCCTAACATGTAGTAAAATGCCGTAAGGTGAATAATTGTCCAGTCTGACCGCATCTCGTTAATCTATTAGTAGCAAGCGCCGCGTAAAGACGAAGTTTACATTCACCGACTTTCGAGGTTTCGTCCGATAGGGTACTAGTACCTAGTATTTAAATATTAAGAAAATACTACGAGAATATTTCCATATCTGTTTTAATTAATGACTTTTATTTTTCTTCATAATCAAGATTCTATAGCTGCTTCCGACAATTACAATCCGGGAGCGAATGGATGGCTGAAGTTCCACAGACATCCGACTACTTGGGAAAATGCCAGACTAATCTGTGACTTAGAAGGTATTATTTTTTTTACAATTTAAAGCTTGTTTACATATGTACAACTAGTGTAATACGAGTACAGGACATTTGTCGACGCATTTTTTCCTGCAACTTCATATCGGTTTGAGTTAAACGAATTTTGCAGCCTCAATTAGCATCAAAATTTTAATGGATCTTATACCTTACACCAACCTACTTTGTCTTCTTATTAAGACTCAGATTCGGATCGGCATAAATAAGTGAATGTAATTAATCGTCATCGTTCGTTTATGCTAATACTTACTACATGACTTTTTGATCAAGCTGGCTATGTGCTATGTTTTCTTTTTTGAAAAAACATGTCGATTGCAAAATGCGTGTAAAAAGAGCGGGAGTATAATAAAAAAAAAAATAGTAAATTAGAAGTAGATAACTAACTAAATAAACTTCACACTACTTCTCTTCCTTCAAAAGCAGATACGCTATTTTACTGCGTGCACAAATATTTTTCTTTAATATTTCTTTTTAAAGAAAACACACAAACAATTTTTCTTGATAAAGTTAAATTTATATCAGCTTAAGCAAGTGATCAAAAACTTTTTTTAATGTGTGTAATGCACACCATTTTGGCTGTTTATTTTAAATAATAAAAAAATAGTAACGATAAATATTTAATGCTTATAGGAGCACGTTTGGCGTCCCCCATCGACGAATTACTATATTCGGAGATGAGAATGCTTATGCTGACGACAGGTTGTAAATCGATCTACACTGGGATTCACAGCTTGGCTACTGTAAATGATTACTTTTCGGAAGAAGGTGAGTAAATTACAATATCAAAGATAAATTAAATAGAAAAACTACAATGTGCCATAGTCTGGGGTTAATAAGAATGTTCATTGTAGGTAATTACCACCTTTTTTTCGTCTAGAAGGTCGTAAAAGGCTTAGTGCCTAATTATCACTCCGATCTTTTTCTCAACTTTCATCTTCCAAGACTGGCCCGTTGGTCGAGTGCTCAGAGGCCCTGGCCACGAAACCAAGGGTCGCGGGTTCGAATCCCGCTAGGGGCAAATGTTTCGTGTGATGAACATGGACATTTGTACTCGAGTCATGAACAAACAAACATAACATAACATTCATAGCATCACGCCCATGATCCCCGAAGGGGTAGGCAGAGTCAAAGGGGCAGTACGCCCCCTCAACCACGTTCAGCCAAAAATAAAGCTGGGGTGGGTTAGATGGAAAATTGTGAAAAAGCAGTGACAAGCGGCTAACCTGACGCCTACACAATCACACACCCAAAATCCGATATACCATTAGTCGCCTTTTACGACATGCTAGGCAAGAACCACAGTGGGCATATTCTTTTTAAGTCCCAGACCAACATGGGACAGTGGGCTGGGTTGGATGAAAACTGTGAAAAAGGAGTGACAAGTGGCTAGCTCGTCGCCTACTCAGTCACATACCCAAATGCCCGTTAACCATTAGTCGCCTTTTACGACATGCTAGGCAAGAACCACAGTTGGCACATGCTTTTTTTTTGTCCCAGATCAACATGGGCCAAGTCCCAGACCAACATGGGACAAAGAGTCATGGATGTTTATAAACGTATTTAAGTATATCTATCCGTTCACCTAGTATCCATAGTACAAGCATCAGCTTAGTTTAGAACTAGGGAATTGGTGTGTCAGTCTGAAGAATTTATTATTATTATTTTATTTATATACGGTTATGTATTCTCCCTAAGTAAGGGGTAATTTTCAATATTACGGGCTTTTGGCCAAGTAAGAATGAAGGTAAAGCTGTGTGTTATGTATTATCAGAATCGGATTCAAGCTGTAAAAATTTACGTACTATTCGGCATGTATTTAGTATGGCGGCTTTTTGTAGGGTTATGTAAGTATATTTAGGTATATTTAGTATATTTAAACCGGTGATTAATTGTTTAGGGATAACTCCTGTAGTAGAAACTACTATTGGCACTATGGTTACTTTATCCATCTTCCACACTCTCTTAATTTGATCCTGTAGCTCTGTGTATTTTCTTACTTTCTCTATTATGGTCGACTGAATATTATTCGTATTTGGGACGGCTATATCTATTATATATGTATGTTTATCGCGTTTATCTACAAAAGTTATATCTGGTCTGTTATTATATATTGTGTTGTCTGTCAGTATGGTTCGGTCGTAATAGAGTTTGTAGTTTGAATTTTCTAGTACATGTTGCGGTATATATTTGTAGTAAGGGGTATGGGGATCCTTAGATAGCTTACACTTTTGAACTAATTTTTGGTGGATTATGTTTGCAGCCTGGTTATGTCTGTGAGTGTAGTCGTTGTGTGAGTGTGATGCAGGCACCGGTTATATGTTGGATTGTTTCTGGTTTGTTGTTGCATTTTCTACATAGGTCATTTCGGAGGGACGAATCTTTTAGTATGTATTTTCTATAGTTTTTTGTAGAAATTACCTGGTCTTGAATGGCTAGCATAAAACCTTCACTTTCTGGGAAGAGCTCTCCACTTACCAGCCACCTGTTGGATGCTTCTCCGTCTACGTGAACCTGATCTAAGTCACTCGGGTGCTTACCATGAAGTTCCTTCTCTCTCCATCTTTTATGTCTTTCTGTATTGATCTTGTTTCTGTCAACCAATTCAGAGTTTTCTTCGTGGAGATTGAGCGGAGTATATTTTTTATCCAGGGTTGCTATTAATTTATGGAGATCACTGTTTACTTTCTTTTCGTTGAAGAATTTTTTCAAGTTTGATATCTGTCCTTTATGTAGCTGTGAAATTTCTATTAAGCCTCTTCCGCCTTCTGTTCTTGGTAAAGTGACGCGTTCTATTGCTGATTTAGGATGATGGTATCTGTGTTGTGTAAGAATGGTTCGGGTTTTTATTTCCAGCTGCTGAAGTTCTGAATTAGACCATTTTATGACACCAAAAGAGTAGGTTAGTACGGGTATTGCATATGTATTAATCACTTTAAACAGATTTTTACTAGATAATTGCTTATTGCATAGTGAATGTAATCTTTGAATATACTCTGCTTTTAGCTTTTCTTTAATAGCTTTATGTTCTAATAGTCTTGCTTGATTATATCCTAAGTATTTATAAAGTTCTCCTTGTTTCATAGCTTCTATGCACTCTTCCTCTCCCAGCGAATAATTACCCTCGACGTATCTTCCCTTCATAATATTTAGTTTTTTGCATTTGTCCAGCCCAAAATCCATTTTAATATCGCGTGAGAAAACAGTTGTTTTATCAAGTAGTCCTATCATATTTTTATCTGTATTTGAATAAAGTTTAAGATCATCCATGTAAAGTAAATGCGTAAGTTGGTGTTCAGTTCGTCTATTGATTCTAATGTTGAACCCTAATTGAGAATTATTTAGTTCCTTCGAAAGTGGATTTAGGGCTAGGCAAAACCAAAGCGGACTTAATGAATCCCCTTGATATATTCCTCTCTTTATATATATTTCGTTTGTGGAAATATTATCTCTTTGCGATTTTACTTTTAGATTTGTTCTCCAAGATGTCATACTGCATTTAAGGAATTGTATAATATTTGGGTGGATTTTATAAATGTGTAATATTTCAAGTGGCCAAGAGTGGGGTACATTGTCAAAAGCCTTTTTATAGTCTATGTATGAAACAAAAATATCTTTTCTACTAGTTTGAACATGTTTTAATACGGTCGAGTCTATAATTAACTGCTCTTTACACCCTCTATGGAATTTTCTACAGCCTTTTTGTTCTTCAGCTAATATGTTATTAGTGTCTATATGTTTGGTAACTCTACGGGCTATACAGGATGTTATTATCTTATAAAGGGTGGGAAGACACGTGATAGGGCGAAATTGAGACGGATCTTCGGTTCTGTCGCTTTTCGGAAGCATAAATGTAATCCCTTTGGTCAAGAAATCAGGGAGAATACTGTTGCCATTGATTAATTCGGTTATTTGTGTGGCTAAGATGCCATGAAGCTTATAAAGTCTTTTGAGCCAAAAATTCTGTATATGATCTATTCCTGCTGCTTTCCAATTGTGTGTTTTTCTAATTATTTCTCTCAATTCCTCTTCTTGTATACTTTCAAATTGCATCTCTTCTATAGTTTCTGACCTTTGCTTTTCACGTTTAATCCATTCAGCGTCCCTGTTATGTTCTTCTGTATTCGACCATATATTTCCCCAGAATTCCTCCAATGACTCTGCTGTTGGTAGATGTTGTATTTCAGTGCTGTTTTTAAGTTTTCTGTAAAATTGCTTTTCATTTGTTGTGAAAAGCTTATTGTTATCTTTGCGCCGCTGCGATTTTTTATATCTATTTAACCTGTGACTTTTAATAGCTAATTTCTGCTTAAGTGTGTCCAAGTACTCGTCTACTCTTCGGTTAGGATCATCATATGTACTGTGCTTTTTTGTTTTATTTAGTATATTTTTAACATTTTGTAAAAGTTTCTTAGAGTTGTTTCCATTTTTGTATTGTATTAAGCGTGCTATATCTTTTCGTATCTGTTCAATATCTGCTTCTAATCGTGTTTGCCATGATGGTTTACGCTTTGGGTAACGAGTATGGTGAGTAGCGGTGTTTTCCTTTACCTTTATATTTAGATTTGTAGCTATTGTCAGTGCTATGCAATATATTAGTGTATGGGTATCTTCTATAGATTCTAATTCCGGAAGTTTAGTAGGAATAATTTCTTCATTGAAAATACTTATTAGTATTGTAAGATCTCGGGAAGACTTTAGCTTAGGTAAAATGGGTCTAGTAGTTGGGTCAATACCTTTATATTTTATAATATTGGACTCTAAGTTATCTGTCAATTTTTTAACTAAATGTAGTTCGGAGTTAATTTGTACTTGTAAGTGTGTGTTACTGGTTAGACAAAAGTTCTGTGAGGGTGTATAGGTGTAATCAATGTCGTCTAAGCTATGTAATGGTGTGTAGTTTATATTGTCTATAGGAGTAGCGTGGCTAATTTCATCAGTTATAAGCATTTGCTGGTCAGAAAGTAACGCAAGGTAAGGTAAGTAAGCTAATGTTTGATGAGATGTTACATTTTCACTATTGCTGGTATTTAATTCTGCTTGTACTTCTTGCCTAATCTGCCTGATTTTATCGTCTGACAACATCTTATTTCGTATAATGGCCCTCCTTTGATCGGATACTCTTTGCTCGGATACATTAGAATTAGGATACTGCTCTATAAATTTTTGGAATAGCAGCTGCCGGTATTGTGTTAAGTCGGTTTCTAATTTAGTGATTTGAAGGTATGTACGCATTATGAATATATTTATATCTTCATCCCATCTCATGCGCACACGTGGTTTACCAGCTTTGGTGGTCGCAGGTTTCAGTGCCGAAGCTGCCTGCGAAGCATCCGCGGCTGGTGGAGTCTGAGACTCTGGCGTTTTTCAGTAGTAGCGGGAGCCTGTTGGCTCCGTGACGTGCCTACAACAGTCTGGGACTGGGTAGGCCTCTGCGACATGGTGCCCCCCCCAGAATACGTGGGGCTGCCCGAGACAGACTCGGGACGGGATTCTCCAGCGGGGTTTCCGCTGGTACCCGCCTGGGGAACTCTACTACGTGTTTGTACCATTTCATATCGCATACCCCGCCTTGTTGGCTACGTAAGTTTAAATTGTACGTGTGTCCGCCCCCCACGTGGGCCAGGTGTTCGGTCCGGACGTAAGGTTGGTTTTTAGGGGGCTTATTATTATTATTATTATCTAACCCAACTCAATTTAAATACTTCTTATAAAAAGGACCTGTTCTACGACTGATAGGTCTGGTCTTATTACCGAATTAATTTCGCGTAAAGTCTGTCTGTGTCTGTCTCTGTATCTTTTAAACCGTAATTATAGGAGAGTAGGAATATAGAGATAGGCTCCAGTGGGTTTGGAGTGTGTAGGGAACATGCTTACTCACATTTGTTTATATATACATGTACTTACCTACGGATTTTACAATCTGAATAAAGCTAATAAACCTTTCTAACCAGGTATCCACCTTTCGAAAATGAAAGTTACGTGGGCAGTCAACGAGCCCAACAATTTGAATGACAACGAAAAATGCATAGCGATGTTACCAATGGGAGCCCTGGCCGACGTAAAGTGCAATAATATTAACGCTTTCATATGCTACAAAAAAAATACAACTAAGACAACAGATAAATGCGGGAGCCATGGTAAGATGCATCATCTTCTTTTGTCGGTATGAGAATGCGCCCATACATTACATGGGGCATTTACATAAGCCAAATCTTATAACATCTCATGAAGAGAGAATAAATAAAAAGTCAAATTTAAAAACAAAATAAACTCCTATGGCTCATGTAATTAATTGGCGTATTATCACGTCTTACGCATCCAGATATCTGAATCATTATTTGCGTATAATAGCCATTTTCTAATTGGTATCCATCTGGCTTTTAATTTTTAGAATATGTACAAAACAACCGTACTGGTAACTGTTACAAAGTACACCTGACGCCAGCTACATGGGATGGAGCACACACCACCTGCACCGCGGAAGGCGGTCACCTTGCTATCATCAACAGTAAGGAGGAGGCGATGGTAGAATCTTTTCTTTTGACTGGCTCAATGGCGCATTCGGTAACGACCCTGCCCCATGCGACTAGAGTTGTGGGTTCGATCCCCACTCTACACAAACATTCGTGTGATGAATACTTGTGTTTTTTTATGACAAAAATAAAACTGGGCTGGATTAGATGGAAAATTGTTAAAAAGTATGGCTAGCTTGTCGCCTACACAATCACATACCCAAAACCCCATACACCATTAGTCGCCTTTTGCGACACCAGAAGTTTGAACCCGGAAATAAGCAAAATTAAAAATTTTGCAAAAAAACCCACGACGGTAAAAATCTCATCGAAAAAGAATAAAATAACTCAAAACCCCCGACTTAACCCAATTATTATCAATTAGTACCTCCACGCGGTGAAGGCGGAAACTGTTCCTAATACTGGCTAAATCTCCCTAAAACACTATGAATGTCGATGCCTTCGGGCTTATGTTGTTATAATGTGTTTTCGAATGCGCTTTGAATGCGAATTGGATGCGATTTACAGACCTGGAGAGACCTAGCTCCCAGTGACGCCGAGTGCTGTTGTTTCTTTATTGAGACGTAAGGGATCTAAAATCCATTACAAATACGCCGTCTAGGTATCGCTATGCATTAATTTTGAAATTTTACTCGTACTATTAGATTAAACATTGTTAAAAGTTACCTCTATAACACTCATCTTAGAACATGCACCAATCACCCACGAACTTATTCCTGAAATCCGCATTGAAATCAGACAATACGTTTTAATTTTAATAATATTGCAATATAATCGTTTAACACTAATATAGCAGCGCCCCCTAGTGAGCTAATATCATAAAACTTATCTTAGACCATGCACCAATCAACTACGAACCCATTGCTGAAAACCGCATTGAAATCGGACAATTCGTTTTAATATTATTGCAATATTATTTTGCACTAATATTGTAGCGCCCTCTAGTGAGTTACAAACATAATTTTTATTATTTGGGAACATGCATTAAGCTACCACGTACACATTGCTGAAAACAGAATTGTAATCGGACATTTCGTTTTGATT
The DNA here is from genome assembly GCA_951394215.1 of Glyphodes perspectalis. Lineage (NCBI taxonomy): Eukaryota > Metazoa > Arthropoda > Insecta > Lepidoptera > Crambidae > Glyphodes > Glyphodes perspectalis. The sequence goes on along the minus strand of OX596203.1, from coordinate 13,252,429 downwards.
ATAGTGCAACATTGTTTTGCACTAATATTGTGGCGCCCCCTAGTGAGTTACAGCCATGACACCTGTATATGAACATGAACTCATCAAACACAAACCCGTTATTGAAAACCGCATCAAAATCGGATCATTAGTTTAGAAGATAGGTGGGAACATTACTTTGCACAAACGCACACACAAACAAACATCTCTCACCCTAAACGCATATAACTGCACCGTTCCGTCGTAGGTAAAAAAATTAGAATCAACAGTGGTATTACAAATATGTATGTCGTAAAAGACGACTTGGTATATTGGGTATATCGGGTATATCGGTCGGTATATCGGGTTTTAAGTATGTGATTGTATAGGCGACGGGCTAGCCACTTGTTACTACTTTTTCACAATTTTCCATCTAAACCAGCCCAGTTTAGTTTTTGGCTGAATGTGGTTAAAGGGACCTGCTGCCCCTTTGACTCTGCCTACCCCTTCGGGGATTATGGGCGTGATGTTATGACAATGTGGTTGAATTTGTTATGTAAAAATTCTTTTGAAAGTTTCAGCTTTCCAGCATAAAATGCCACAGGAAACTTATCAAACGCATGGATACGGCCGCATATATTGACTTAAAAAACAATTTCCGAGAAAAAAAATTAAAATTTATAAGTAATTTATTTTATCCCATCCTTGTCCGACAGGTACTTTCTCTATTGCTCTTTAAAGGTGACTTCTCTCCTAAGCAGTTCTTCGTTGGCTTCTACAGCTGGGCTCGGTATAACGGTGATACATACACACGCTGGGCTACAATGGACGGTTAGTTATTGATTTTATTAACTTTTCTCGACTTCGCTCGCGTTAATGTAAATTTTTCTATCTCTTGGCTGCACTTTTTTTAACTTAAAAGATTTTTTTGTAAATTTGTGTTCCGTAAATTTTTTTAATAGTTCGCCTCCTTCAAATTAATAATTAATGGCGACTTATGAAACTTTTATTTTTTTTATACTAAAATATGCCTTGTCGCTCCTCAGATTCGAACACACAAGGAGATATCTAAGGCGCCTATATCGCATGTATTATAGGGCTGATCCCGCTTTAACTTTGGACCTAAGTCGTGATACATATGGTATTTATGTTTCAGGGAAAACACTGAAGGAGGCCGGTTACTCGAGATGGCAACAAGGAGAGCCAAACAATCAGGGAGGGAATGAATTCTGTGGGACGTTTCTGCATCATTCTCTAGAACTGAATGACGTTAATTGTAACATAAGTCTTCCATATATTTGTGAAATAGATGTATTTATAGCGATATTAAGATAACACGCAATTACAAAGTAGTTTTTTTATTCTCTATTATAAACCAGCAGCCCGCCCCAGCTTCGCACGGGTAAACATTTTTTTTCTAACCTAACCTTTTTTCAAAATAATTTTCTAATGCCTATGTTAATCAGGGATAATGTATAGATGTAGAAGTAAATGATGAATGTAAGATATGATATACAGCGTATCCCATGTAACCTGTACCAGCGAAGGTCAGTAGTTAGGGGGGGACATATGACAAAGTGGTAAATAATGTTTCAAAGAAATTCACATTTCATTTCATTTTGTATATTTTTAACTTTTAAGTCATATCAAAAATCTTTATAGATTCCTTCCCGAATTTCTCTCGGCAGAATCAACATTCCGAACCGGTTGTAGATTCATGTAGCTTTAAGGATTGCGTTTGTAAATCTGACGATTTATACGTGCTTTCTTGAAGCATAATAAATAAATACATTTTGTATTTGAATTTGACAATACTTTTTTGAATTTCCTTATGATAGGACTCGATTTAAAAGGTAAAATAAGCTTCCTGCTCCTCTCTGTCAACCCTTTTTAGGATTGCTGGCATGATGGCATGTTATTTTCTTTGCAACGTGTTTTGATTGGCTGACACAATCTCGACTACAACCACACACAAAATATAGATAATTTTTCTATTGGGTATCTGTCGACATATCGGAAAGTTGTAACCTATACCGTTGTAGGACTCCTCATTTGTATTAAGAAAATAGTTACACATACAAATCTTCCTTTGAAGTGTAAGGTACTTATTTGAAACATGATTAACCGAATAGATATGTAATCTAAACTTACCCATTATACTTTCGTTAAAAGTAGGTACCTTTCTATCTACCGTTATCAGATTCCAGTCTGAAACAGACACATCACGAAAAATTATGTAGAAATATCTGTGTACGAATTATTTGTACCATAAGTAACAAAAATAACTTAAATTTAACCCTTATTGCAATGGATATACCCAAAATGCGTTGCTAACTCCATCCCTATGATATTCTATAAACGGCGACATGCGTGAAACCGGAGTCTCTGAAACGACATCAATCTATCATCGGAATCTGTTCCGGACACTATAATCACTCACGTAGGCGCAATTGTTAAACATTCGTTATCCGTCTATAACGAATAACACGTGAGTGTGGTATGTATACTTATAGCTCTCTATATACATACTCAACATTTTATAAATTTTTAGATCACGATGGCGACGATTCACGATTCTTTATATGAAAAGATCCTTCCATATCCCCAATAATGTTATACCAATACATCACGAATTGCCTCTTAAATGAAATCCGCTTCGTAATTGGAAAATGGCCAACGTTACTATTAAGTCTGTGAAATTTAGAGTCTGTGAATGCCATCGGATCCTCAGATTGAGGTATCTTGCGTTAAAAAATATTTGTGACCTCGCAGAATTTCAGAAAATAGCATGGAGTGTTTGTATATTCCGTAATAGCCAAAGTTTAGGATCCATTCTAAATGTTGTGTCGCAACCAAAGTTTAATAAGACGGTACAATTCAGTTTTATTATCTTGTTTTTCATACATAGGTAACTTCTGCATCACTTGGATCGTGGAACTTCCCGTCACGCATCAAAAGTCCTTGAAAAGTGTCATAATAGCTGTAATAAGGAACTAGGAACTAATTCCCGGTTAAGAGAATAGCTGTGTTACTATTCTTCTCACGCACCGTTTCACTGGGGTGAATTGAAACAGAAAACGGGGCCACGACTAAGAGTTATATGCACCCATCGTACTGTATGTAATCGCCTTTACACTGTTATTTTACAACTAATGGAACCTGTCAATCTATTGATAAATCATTGTTCGAAAGTTGCAAGTGGTATCTTGGTGATGCGATGTGAATGGATGGTGTGTTTTGATGGCGTTACATTTAAAGTGTGGAGTGATGTCGATTGAAATCACTTTAACTGTTGTAGCAGCAGCAGATGTAGCACTGACTTTATATAAAATTATTCATCCTACTTCCTTCATAATATAAACTATGTAAATATAATTTATTATAAAGTTATTCGCCGCACCTGATTTAAGTAGATATAGTGCACTTTCATCATATCCAACAATATTTGCAGTAGTAAAAATATACATTTGATTACATATTATAAGGTGGATTGAACATGAAAAGCCACTGTAACGAATAAATAGCTTTTTTTAGTTTATTTACTGGAAAAATGAAAGAAACAAATTATTAAGTACCACTTTGTTTTATTGTGTAACATATAAATTACTCTTTTTTATACATACATACAGGGGTAGGCAGAGACAAAGCGGCAGCAGGCCCCTTTTAACACATTTAGTCAGAAACAAAACTGGACTGGGTTAGATGGAAAATTGTGCAAAAGTGGCGACAAGTGGCTAGTGTCGCCCATACAATCACATACCCAAAACCCGATACACCATTCGTCGTCTTCTACGACATGCTAGGCAAAAACCACAGATGGCACATTATTTTTGAGTCCCAGACCAACATGGGACTACATTAAGTCTTGAATATTTTTTTTTTCAATTTAAAATTGTAATGCCCTCGCTTAATAACTACCACAGTCTAGGGTTGTTAAACTAGGGCATACAAATTTGAGCAGGTTCAGATTTCTATTTTACCTAAATACCCAGACTCCCAAGATAATAAAAATACACAGATAATCTCTTCAAAGTATAAAATAATAACATATTCATACATATAATACTACCACTTTTGTATATCCGTCTCGATTTATCATATTTCAATTAAATATAAAAAACTGCCGCTTTCTTCAACATTTCCGGATAAACGGTTAGCGGACAGAAAGTTAATAAACGCCTTTTTCGCATACCCCATCTTCTGTCTGAATATTTTTTACATTATGAGACAGGTCTCGGCTGCGCTGGCATTTATTCGTTTTTTCTGGATAAACGAACTTATTAACGCTCGGTGTACAATTACAGGCTGATTAAATCTTAATAGGCTTTCTTTTTAAAATGAATTTATGCCTTAAACTAAGTATTACAAATAACTAAAGCACGGTTCCTAATAATACCTATAAATAGTTCCCAATTAAGCATAAACAATATTTTGGAATAGTCTATCCATATTTCTTGGTAATTTTTTAATGAATCATCCCGTGTAGAGACAGTAGAGACATAAACAAGAAGCGCCAAAATTAAGTTTTCAAAAATATTAAAAAACGATGTTTTAATGAATAGTAGGGGAGTGTTCTTAGGACTCTTAAATTCCCACTATTTGTTATTTTGATGATGGTTTTTAAACTTCAAAATGATTAAGAATCTCACTATTATGTTTTCAATAGGCGTCTGTGTAATAGTAAAGAGTCAATAGCGCGTTCGTTAATATATTAAATGCTGTCTGGAACTGAAAAAAAAAATTGTACCAATTACGTTCAATTGTTCATGCCTACCAAGTAGTAACGGGGACTAATGGTATATTGCGTATTAGATTTATTTTGGGCCAAAAGTGGTTTAAGAAGTTTATTTGTCCTTGGACTCTGCCTACACCTTCAGAGATCTGACGTGATCCTAATAGGACGCCATAACTGATATCTAAAAGATTACCAAGAATCTAACAAGCTCGATGGCTCATTCGGTAGTGACCCTGCCCCATGCGCCAAGAGTTATGGGTTTGATCCCCTCACAGGACAAACATTCGTGTGATGAATACTTGTGTTTGTTCTGTGTCTGGGTGCTAATATCCAATATTTAAAAATATATATGTAATACCATTGTTGATTCTGATATCAGAAACACAAGTTCTTAAGCTACTTACCTCGGAGTCAGATCAATGTATGAGATGTATGTATGTTTAGTCAAATATTATTAAATAATAAAAAATATGTTGTTTTGAATTGAATCAAAATATATAGACTGACCCGAGGTCGAGTGGTCAGAGACCCTGGCCACAAAACCAAGGGTCGCGGGTTCGAATCCCGCTAGGGGCAAATGTTTCGTGTGATGAACATGGACATTTGTACTCGAGTCATGGATGTTTATAAACGCATTTAAGTATGTCTATCTGTTCACCTAGTATCCATAGCACAAGCATAAGCTTAGTTTGGGACAAGGGAATTGGTGTGTCAGTCTTGAGAATTTATTTATTTATTATTTATTTATATCTGTAAAATATGAATGAATTTACAAAGCTATATCTGTAAAATATTTGGACATATTTACATTTGGTTAACCAAATATAATTAACTTATTTAATATCCGTGGAAAATTCTGATAGATAAATAACTCGCGAGCCCTTTTATAAATAGCTGAAATGACTAGTAGCATAACATCTACAAATAAACTGCTCACAGAAGTCACATATATTTTGATAACATCTCTCTGAAGAGATTACTGTTAATAAATGTCTTACAAAATTTACAATCGAGCTTGCTGAGTAAAATTCTTAAGAACTTCAAAATCAAATTAATTACTAAGGAATTCGTTCAATTAATAACATGGTAATAAATTTCCTTTAATAAACAGCTCAAAATAAAATATAAATTAAAATATTCTTTAATTAGTTCACACGGAATGTAAAATCTCGCTGTGTGAATTAAACTATACTTTCAAATGTTGTAAAATTTATTAAATAATATGTATAACAATATAATAACGACTAAATAGGTAATAGTTAGATTAAGACCACATTTTTATTTATTTATCGGAAGCAATCGAGACTATTTTTTTATTTAATTTTTAGCAATAAGTCAGATGGTAATATTTAAGATTTTTATCGCAAAAGAAATCTTGTAACTGTGATTTCTTTAAGAACTGTTAAGTTCTTACCACATATTTAAAATTAATCCATATTAGTTTAGAGAAGGAACAAAAACTTTTTTTTAAATGTAGTCATTTTTAAAACTGCTTTAGTATTATTATTATTATTATACTTTATATATTTTGTCTCAGCAACTCAGCTGGTAATTAAAATTTAGTTGCGGATTTTTACCAAGCAACTAAATTTTTATTCCTGTGGGTCTGGTTGGTTATGAGAATTATTATCCTGTAGGAATCGTCTAACAATTCGGCAAGTGTTAAGTATAGCGGCTTTCTGCATTATTATAAATGAATTTTCTGGAAGACCTAATAATCGAATGCTATGGTGAAGGTGATGAGTGTTGACTCCTGTACTGGAGAGTACCAGTGGCACAATATATACTTTTCTTGAATTCCAAATTCTTTAATATTAATTCTGAGTATTTGTGTATTTTTTCTTAGCGTAAATATCTCGACCAAAACGCTAACAAATTCCATAGGCGTTCCCATTTTTCATAGTTCATATTGCATATTGCTACATCTGGTATTTAAATTTTTCAGCTCTGTGAAATATTGACACCGGCATGCCAACACCACATATCCCATATTAATGGCCTACGCTACCAAGTCTCTTGTGAAAAATGGACGCAGCGCAAAAACTTTGGCGACCTTCAAGCAACCTTGTCCCCAAAGTGATATTTCTGGACCGCGTCTGGAACGGTCCCTCCCAGATATTGGCGCAGTGATGCCAGCCAATTATATACTTAATCAATTCGTCATATTTTATTGGAAAAGCGTTAGGTCGACGACAATTCACAAAATCAGGGTTTAATTACTTTTCCTTTAAAAGAAAATTTCACAAATTTCCTTTTCATCTGGCTTTTTTTCTGGTCAATAGTAGTTAAATAGTTCACCATAAAGGAGAAGATTACTTTTATGGCACTAATCGGACGCATACAATTTCAGAACGTAATATTATTACTGTGCTGTGATTTTTAACTGCACATATTTTACTGAGTGAACTTTTACCGCCCGTCTGGCAATGTTCATTTATATGAATGATGGCGTGTGTTCGGGGCAATGGCCTCACTCCTTCAAATTCGTTTATTTAGTTAAAAAACTAACCATATTATTAGATTACAGAATATTTTTAAATGTTGTGCGTATGCAATACCGTGTGTTATGGAACTATGTCTAGTGATAAGCTGGTGTCTAATATAAGTATTAATGGATATAATCGGCTGATAGAAAGAATAAAATTAAACATTACATCATTTTATTTTTGGTGAGGATCGCGAAGAAATGATATGTCCTACTCACTTGAAACTAGTCAATGAAACTTGTATAAAGCGTATTATAATCACTTTTATTTTATGTAGGTACAGGTCGCTACTTATCAAAAATAAATTATAAAAATAAAATGCTCTCATAATGTTTTTGTTTCCTTTATCATACCTACGATATTATTTCTTAAAGTGTAGCAAAATATTGAGTCCGAATGAAAATACTGTTTTCCTCACTTAGTTGAAAAGATTCTTAACAATTAAAAATCTCCATTGTGTGCGGCCGCTTTACAAAAAAGTCAATTAAAACGGGGCTTAATATAATAACAAGGAAAGTGAAGCTTATTAAAATGTACCTCACGCTTTCGAGGCTTCGTGATACAATTTGTGGGGCGCCTAGCTCTTTGTTCATCATTCGTCACAAACTGGGGTGACGTTTGGTTATTGCGTCTTGCGATTGGTGAAAAAAATAACAGGAGCAAGTCGCTTATTTGAAAAAGTGCCTTATAACTCATGTTCTTGTCCTATGTTGGTCTGAAATTAAAAAATATTGTACCAAACGCGTTTCTCGCTTAGCATGTCGTTAAACGACTAATGATGTGTATTGAGCGCCTGAGTCATGTTCTGCATGCTAACCTAAAAGATAGTCTCGTACTCATATTTGTATTTTAACGATGAGTTTCATTGTTATATTCTTAAACGGTAGGAAAGTAACACACACGTAAGATATAAGTCAAGCCCATAACACATAATTTATACAGATTACTTGTGTAATATACTAAAATAAATTAATTAAAAACAGGTACATTTATAAACCTTACATAAGCTAATGGCTCTTAAGTAATTGCAAAGGCAATGGTAATAAAAATGCGGCAACTTGTTACTTTACTTTTTGGAAAGTCTAAGTGTGATCACGATACACTTGGAGTATTCAAACAGACAAAACACCTAGAGTTTGAGAAATGTAAAACCATTTTGTAAGCATTTCCTATTATATCGATTATATCTGATTATATCCAATGACGTGACACCAGCGATAGGAACCGAGAGATGATTTGGTACGTGACTCGTGGCTCGATCACATGTCACGCCGGCTACAATGATGTACGGATTTACGAGGCAATTATCGATCCTTGCAGTTGTGCAGTAAAGTGATGCAATTATAGTTGGCGCGAACTATAAATATAGTTAGTAGTACGTAAGTGAAATACTAGGAATACTAATAATAAATGAGCATAAAACTTGCATTGCACGCACGTGTAAAACAAGCTAGATATAGCAGACGGCTTCGCCTGCGGCTCTACTCAATTACCATTAAAATTTTCTGCGCAATTTATTTGGAGTAAATCTATTCCTAATTAAAAATCACCTAGATGTCTGCTTAGATCATAATTCAGGATTTAGCCAACTTAGTATTAGGTACATTAAAGCAGTGGCGTAGCGTGGGTTCCTGTCGCCAGGGGCGGGAATTAATTTTTCCGCCGCCACACACACATAGTAAACCAGAACCGATTTACTAAATAAAACTTTAGAAGTTAAACAGTTATTTAAAATTTGCCGCCCCCAACAAAATTTGACCTATGTTTACTGTTATTTGCATGCCGAAAGGCTGAATATGGTGATACATATATACATACCTACTTATAACTCCATTGTAAACCCATGCTTCGCAATTATATAATTTGAATTTGAACAAGTGCCACCCAAGGCGGACTGTCCCCCTTGACATTCTTAACCGCTAGATAAGAAAACCAGAAAAATTTGAACTTTTTATTTTTGTATTTTTTATCGGATTTATATCCGAACGTCGTAGAGAGGTACGTGCTAGGTTTGATGAACCATCGCTCCTCACATATTGATATATAGCATTATAAACGTACTTCGTACCCACACACAAGGCTGATCTCTCGACGTGATGACTGCGACCATGACAATCTAGCCGGATTTAAGTGGAAAAATGTAGGGACAACTTTCAAGCCTTAACAATAACTTTGATTAATATATAGTTTTTGTATTTAAAGGAATAAAGAGCAGTGTTAAATTTTACTGTAACTGAATATTTTCCTTTCCGTCGACGGAAAAGACGATGAACCCGTCACGACCGAGTTTTGAAGATTGCAAGCATGAGGTTTTTTTGGAGTTTAATATCTTTATAATACGCACCAAGTCTATTATTATTCTCTTTTAGTGTCGTAAACAACATGAATGGACCAATTTATTATGCATACAATAAAAATCAATTATAAATTATTATGTATACATGTCGATACTCGTATGTGCACGATAAGGGCAATGACAATATATATGCGTGCAATACATATAATGCTATGTGAATCTTTTAGCTCTTGTGCGAATATCATAAAGCAGTAAAATATTTACAAAACTGTGAATCTTGCTCCATTGGCATAGGCTTCAGAATACATCTTTGTAGAAGTTGCTTTTGATGGCACGAAAAGTAAGCACAAGCCAGCTTTATATGGCTTTAATAAAAACAAGAATACCAGCACCGCAAATAAGGGGTAAGATGAAAAAAGTTGTCGCGAAACAAAGTGTTGCCTCTGCTAGAGTGCGGAACGAGGTCAAACTTGCGCGATGGGTTACAGCTACGTAAGTGAGTAAGGATAATGTTTTTATTATTTCGCCCGATGTAACATTATACAACATTATAGGGACCAAGACTCTGGCTAACCCTTCGGAGGTAACGGGCGTAATATTATATATGTATGTATAGACAGCAATTGTCACGATATGCACGCACTTTGTAAATGATCTGCGTTATGAAAAGGGCAACGTGTTCTTTTTATTTTTGCGAATCTTTATAAGAAATATCCGGCAATTAAAGTGTTAATTTTCAGTAGCTACTACTTGTTCCTCCGAAGATATAAAACCAATTTAAAGAATTGTTAAGATGACGTTGTAGTATGCATTCAATTTGTTTTTTCTATAATATCCAACTAAATAATAAGAATTGTGAAATAACTTGCCATTAACCAATAAAATGTATAACTGATACCTTATTCCAAATAGTTTTAATTAAATAGTAGATGGTACTCAATTACTCGTTAATTTATTTTAAAGATGCTTAATTAACACGCATTCACTATAAAATAAAACAAATGATTATTTCATAAATTGGCCACCCCTCATTTATATTAATCTACTACTAGCCACCCGCCCCGGATTTGCACGGTGATCACAAAATATATGAAACTGTACTGACTGTAGATATAAACCTTCCTCTACCTATTGGTGAATACTGTATCAACATCCCTTGCGTAGTTTAAAAAATCTAAGCGAACAGACAGAAGCGGCGACTTTGTTTTATCTATGTAAAGATACACAAAAGCCCAATATTTTCTAGTGAATTAAATTCATAAAGGCATCTAAATCTCGTAACGAACTACGTAGAAATTCGTAGCACTCGCTGCTACGAAGTAAGCTACTGGACCTGCCGCCCACACTTGGCAAAATTTTATTACTAAACCGGATTGAGTAGGTATTGCCATATATGATATGCACAAGATTTATATACAATTTATTCGTAGTAATAAAACATATATTCACCGAAGTTTTTCATTCGATCGAAAAGAACTGAAAACACGGTTATTTTTGTTATATATGACGGAGGGGCAACAGAAGGGGCGTTAACGTAGCTCGATTGCTCGTCCATTACGGCGTGTAGACCAATGTGGATTTTATTCCGTTGTATACCAAATCACATAGAAATATAACGAGATGAGCGTGATATCTTCGTACGTCTTTAATCCTCGGTGATCGGTAACAGAATGCCCCAAAAATGGAAGCAACTCCGTTTTTTATACTAACTAACTGTCAAAAGTGACGGCCAGAGACAAACTAGTGTTGTCATTTTTTAAATTAAAAGTACCGACAATCATGCCATCTTTACAATCGAGTAGGAACTAAAATTAAAAAGAAACAGAAATCGAAATGTCACTTTGACATTTAGGTTTCAAAACAAACAGTCTTTTTAACGTAATGTTGGATGTTCTCCGATATATATTTAAAGTTTTATATTTTAGGGAGCTAGCGTTAATTATTGACATAAGAACTTTCTTTTTCGAATAAATCTTACATCATGCATTGTTTCGGTATGTTCAAACAAATTTCCTATATACAAAAGCTGTCTAAACATGACCTCATTAAATGTTATGAACTGATTTTACTGGTATACACATTTCTTTTTCAGAAACTTAGCGCAGGACTGTGCAAATGAAAAACTCAAAAGCTACCGACCGCTGCGGCACGGGTATAACCATTAATAATGCATTGAAATTGCAAATTATCGAATTATACTTTTAAAAGGAGTTAATGACTGTCGTAAGTCATTAAGGCTTACAAAGCCGGTAATGTGTCTCCGTTCAGACGCCATCGTTCAGAGCTGTAAAATACAAAGTACAGTGGAGTAATGGCCTATTAAATACACACCATAAGCAGATCGTACACTTCAAATAATGTTGCCTACATACCTACATACTATTACGGCTGCTACAGATTACATTTATATGTTGCTTTTGCCCGAGCTTCGCTTGCATCTACTCTTTTAGTTTTAACCACATAGGGGGTGAATTTTGGAAAATCTTTCCTTATAAAATGCCTTCGTCTTAAAAACTAAGCGTTCTAAATTTCAGCATAATCCGTTAAGTGGTTTAAGCTGTGTTGAGAGATTTGTCAGTCAGTACCGGTTGCTTGTTTTTCATACATGCCACATTTTGCAATTGTTTACGTCCATTATTTTTTACATTCATAACTATTCAGAATCTTACAAGACTTTAATTCTCAGCATTTTGTTACGATACGAATATTTGAATGAATACTAATCATAACATTACCTTATAATAAATAAAAACTGTGTCGCGATGTTTGTGGTTAGAGTCCTCTGAAACAGACCTACCGATTTGAGTAATATTTTTTATGTATATTTGACTAGGGAAGTGGCGTGAAGTTTAGTTAGTTAGTTTAGTTATGTATATTTGGTATGAGTATCGGTCATACAGTATTTTTCACCCTACTACCCCACCTCTCGTTTATATATAGTGCCTTTTATATATATCCCCGTTTTAGCCCATAAAATATTTAAACTCATTTCACAAATCCTATTGAATATAATAAATTTTGACGCGTAACAAAACTCTGGACGAAGTTTTAATTACTGTTACGTATTTAGTTTCTATTGTACTATTAATCACCGTTAAAGCAAAGACTGACTAAATATTATTATTCGAGTTCTTCCGTGATTTCAAAGGGGAATCATATAGCAGTTATAGCACCCAGCTACCCAATATCTTAAGTGCGTGCAGTTAAGAGCGGGATAAATGTAAGGTAAGTATATCCTATCTTAATTCAATCCAATTCAATTCAATCAATGTACCTTTGTACTCTTATGCTCGATACAGTAAATAATCTGCTGAAATGAAGAGATTTCTACTTTCAAATGACCAAAAATAAAACGGGAAAAGTATTTTAGGCATAAAAGTTTATTACTCTTTCTTTTATTAAAAAATTAACGAACGAATTGAACTCAAACTTTGGTATGTAGCTACCAAATAACATAAAATACTTTTCACTCCGGGAAAATTAATAGATCCAACGACACGGCGGGCTAAAACTAATACATGACGAATAAAACTGAATGGGAACTAGCGAACAGGAGTTCATATAGATGTAGGTATGAACCTCTAATCTTCCTGTAGTCGTTAGATATCAGTTCACACTAAGAGCACATACAGCGATGACATTTATACGAGCTCGCTGATTTATGCGGACGGGCAACCCGCCAACGCTTATGATAAATTACTCTTATTTGGTGCAAATCCGCTGCAAAAATTATAATTCTTAGTGTTCTCCTAGTAGTAGTAGTAGATCATATGTGTTGCAGCCAAAATGTATTGAAACTTTTTGGTTTAAGACTATTTTTTGAATCTAAGCTAATATGAGCATGGTCATAATCGAAATCTTTTTTATTAATTTTAATATACAGAATAACCACTCATTATAAATTTAAATGATAAGATAGGATCATAGTTACAGCTAAAAGAGTGATATTAATTTGTTCTCATTCATTACATTGTTGTATGTAGAATAAATATTTCGACAGTTAGTTTACATAAAGGTATTATTTGTTATTTTAATGCTTCCAAATTGCAAATTATATTTACGTTCTTGAAATGATATGTACATACACGTGATCTTTAACAAAGATCAATAGAATTAGCACATTTCTTGACCTAAAAACATTTTTTAATTCATGACATTCGCAGCAATCATAAAGTTTTCGAAACTGTAAATAAACACATTAACCTAAAAATATACTCAAAGGATGATATTTTTACCACGCTCTCCACGTCATCTCATCGATTCCTACTGTGATTTGGACAATGTTAATAAAAGACTAAGTAAACAATGCTGACAAAATCTGCGAGATAAGAGCCTTAGTACGCGAGTCGCGTGTCGTGGGGTTATGCTAATGAACGGGGCTAATTTCAGCAGTTACGGAGCCCGCGCCGAGTATCTCACTGGGAACATAAACAGATGAATCAGGGATGATCTATTATAGGGGTTTTATGAACTGCAAACCCCAAAGGTCCAAAAATGCCTCTAGGTTTTATGGAACTATGAATAAGACGACAAAGAAATACATTTAAATAAAATCTTCAAACGTCTGACAAACTATAAAACCAAACTATAAATCCAAACTATAAATAAGCATTTATGCTTGTACTTTGCATACTCAAAAATATACTTAAATACGTTTATAAAAATTCATGACTGAAGTACTAATGACCATGTTCATCACACTTGGCCCCGGTATTCACTTAGTCCCCAAATGCCATGTTGGTCTGGGACTTTAAAAAAAAATTGAATGACCTCCAAACCGTTATAACCGATGATGGCGGCCAATCTTAGCGAGGACTAGCCATCTACGCAGGAGATATTATAGTGCATAAGTGTGTGCGCAAACACAAGTGCACTCTCTATTCCTTACGGCAATTCGACATGACCGGAGAGAGGTCAGACGAAGGACCAGTGGCTTAACATGCTTTACGAGGCACGGAGGTGATTAAACCGCCAACTTACTAACACCGGGCTGTTACTGAGCAATTTCAATGTTGAAATACCCAGCCACAAATATTGATGCCTGATTCGGGAATTTAACCCGGGACCTCTCGGTCCTTAGGCGGCGCATGCTACCACAAGACCAACGAAGCAGTCAGACACTGTTGGCACATTATTTTTTAAGTCGGACTTAAAAATAATGTGCCAACAGTGTTCCTAGCCTAGCATGTCGTAAAAGGCGACTAATGGTTATATTTGGGCTTTTGGGTGTGTGATTGAGTATCACTTGTCACTAGGTACTTTTGCGCAATCTTAACAAGATAAAATAATTACGAGAAAATTGTCCATCTGAATAAAATTGGCTGCTGTTGTTACATAATCTAATTATTTTATAGTTGTATTAAATATAAATTTTTATATTCAATGAAAATATCATGCGTAAAATAGGAAAACTTTTACTCCAAGAATTGTTTACGTAATCAAATACGGTATGTAATGTTCTTGAATGCTAATACATCTATTGAGGTCTGTTGTTATGTGTTTAACCTGAGAACTTAAACAGAGAATGGGCAATACTTAACTTCACCGGAGGTCGACCCCTCGGAACTCCTAATTCTAAGGTCGTCTCTAAATCATAGAACAAGGACCATAAATGACGTCATAGCAATACGTACTATATGAGTACTTATCTCGTAATTAGTAGGTGGGTATGATATAACACAGTTCTCCTTTAGTTTTGGGGAAAGTTTCAAGTTTCTGTACCACAGAGCTCTAAATAACTGAAAACTGCACATTAAAGCTAATCATACGTAGGTACTTAGGCGAAATCTCTGAAGGACAGCTTACTGATGTGTCACCCCTACATTGTAACATTATCTGCTGTCCAGACAAACATATAGGAGCACTCTAGTGCTATCTATTCCCCTAATCGATAAACATATCAATTTTATCGATCATGCCTCAATTATTGGGCTGCTTAATATTAATAAGTTCATTCTGATCTATTGTCGTATCTATACACACAATATTGTCCTTAGCTGATACGTGTCTGTATTTTAAATTTTTGTGGGGAAATGTAATTGGAGGGAGGTTATTTGTGCGATACTGAAGTTTAATAATACTTAGTTTTATTACCAGGCCTGTCTCTATGACTACTAAAAATTCAAGTCACCTCAATTCTAGATTAATTTGTGGAAGTTGTGTTTGTTGGAAGAGAAGGAGCACAGTCATAGGGGTCTAACTGAAAACCACAACTTGTTTTATTTCAACCGTAACTTGTTTCAATCGTTTTTACTCTAGGAATAGTAGCGCTACTTATATAGTCTTTATAAATTTATTCCTATAGTTAACTAGAAGCCCAACTAATATGATCGTGCGATAAAAGCTTAGTCAGGTTAGCTTTCCTATACTCGTACTATTAAATCTAATATTGCCGCGATAAATGACGTCATATCGTATACAAGCCAATAATCACACCAACAAGTGATTACCTTCCTTCTGCACCGAGATTGTCTGGTCACCCAGCATTATTTACTCCGCCGGAATTTCAATCTTATTTCGCATATATTAGAATTCATATTTATCCAGTAATCGATCACGACTAAGAAGCGTGGTTGGTGTATAAAACTCCAATGTTATCACGTGGACCCATGTCTTGAGTACCTATTAACGAAAACAGAGTTCAATACGCGTGTTAATTAGGAGTTTGACACCCTTGAGAAATATATTAACTTGTAAGTTCGACCTCAAAGTCTCGCCTTAGTGGTGAATACTGATTCTCATAGCAACCACGCCCTAGGGGGAATTATGGTTATAACACTTGATTCTTACGGTCGTAATAAATTGAGAATAAAGTAAAAAAATATTAAATACCTAAAAACGTCCTACGTCATACCGTATTTGATTACGTAATAGAGAACCACCTTTTTTTTAAGTCGGTTAAAAATAGATAAGTATTTAATGTTCGTATAATTATGAATACATAATCACAGAGTACGTCTTATTGTAGTACAAATAATAATGCACAGCACATTTTCATGTGGGTGTAATAAAAAGCCAGTTCTGCTGACCAGATTATAGGCAAGAATTTTGCGGGTTTAATAGTTTAAAAAATATCTTGAGGCTTCTCTAGAACAATTGTTTGTCAGCTTCCTGTCAACCTGTCAACTTGTCAGTTTTTGCCAAACGACTTTATCAAAGGGCTATGGCTACGTATGATAACCAGGAGTCTTTTCCCTGTCGAGCCGTACCTAATCCTTGCCGCCTATGCCAGCGGTAGTTTTCATGCCTAAGTTATATAACTAAATAACTGGAGTTTACTAACCTGTAACATATTACGCTACTAAACTAAACACTTTTAGGTTCATTAGAGTGTATACAGTCTCTGATCGACCTAAAAGTGTTTGGTTCACCTTTGGTGGTGCGTGTATACGCACGAAGGGTTAAAGGTATAGCAAAAAAAGTTACCATCACGTCTGAAATCCCTAAAGAGCTAACAAGAATATAATTGATAAGGTCCTTAAGCCACGGTCAGCCAATAAAATTTAAGTTAAAGATAAAGCTTTTAAATAAAACCAATTTCATTTTAAAATTACGATATATTTTCATAAACACAACATCCAGCATTTTTATACTCACAGATTAAAAACTATTAAGATTTTCTAGTTTAATTGTGCGTATAACGTAGTTAGACTTATAACGTAGCTCTTAAATAGAATCACTACACTTCACTTTAAATTACCTGTTATCTGTTTCTAATATGTTACGTATATTATTGTGTTGATACAAGTCACGTGCAAGTTCACTAATTTCACAAAATTCTTACTTGTAGTAACATTAAAATAGTAAATATATTGCTACACTACTTGTAAGTATGTTTTATATATCTGACTTTATTAATTCTCCTGTGTTACTAATAAACATCACAGAATCTACAGTACAAGATTTGATATAAGTAAAGCTAATATATTAGGTACATTCTACCACAAAACACAACATTGGCTTACTTAAAAGTACACTGATTGTAACATGACTCACATTTATTTTCTTTTGTTTCTTTATTGCGGCGATCGGTCCGTCTCAACGACGACCATTTGCGACAGTGGCAGATATTGATTTCATATAACATCTGATATCTCTTTGTCGCCCGCTCAAATGTATTATTTTCATTGTTTTTGGCCACCGCGACTTCTAGTTATAGTTAGAACAGTAGCCAGCGACCGCAGTCTGATTTAGAGGCGCGTCTTCCTTCTTGGACTTCTTTCTGCAGCAGCAGTAGCAAAATACATAAATTCCGACGATCGTTGCTAGTAATATCGGCATCCATATGTATACAGGCACTCCTGTCGGCTTCATAGTAGCAGCATACTGATCCAGCAGGGAACATGGCACAATGTGTCTCTCTTTGTACAATGTCAAGTTGTGCCAGATTACACAGTCTTGTCCTCTCTTTATTTCGAGCTGTGTCGCATTAGACGATAGAAACGGCTTTACATTTACGTGTGAAGACAATATATCAAAGGAATCAGGCTTTTTCGTACCAGCCGTTTCATTCTTCTTAGTCAAGGATAACGACTCAAAGATTTTGGAACGATTAGTCTTCTCAGTGAAGGATGATATCATGAAGCAGGGGAACTTCGTCTCTTCAAAACTCGACGGGTCGATGACTTGAAGTGAGCACTGTTCTTCTTTAATTGGCTTGTACATATTAGACACATAGTGTGGTCCACAACATCTTCCCAGGTTGTACAGCGCTAAACCAGTGAGTAGATCTCCGTAACGGCTACCTGATTCTCTGTAGACGTAGACGTATGATGGTGGGGAGCCGTGGTAGACTGGGTAGACAGCTGGGTTGGCGCAGTGACGGCACATGAAGTTGATGTGGTTCGGCGGATGGTAGGAGTAGTGCGCATGACTCGCGCTGATGTGATGATGTCGGTGGAGTACTGGTGTAAAGCGCCCTCGCGGTCCGCCACTGATTTTAGCACGAACTGATGTACTCGATAGCGCGATAAAGAGGGTAATATAGTGATGGAGGGAAGGCATAGTGCGTGCAACGGGAGGGGCCCGGCGGTCGGCGCGCGACTGCCGCCTGGCAAGAGATAAGTTGGCTGGCGCCCTGCATCAGACTCGGCGGCGCCAGCCAGGCGCCTCAGCCCGCACCGAACTAATAAGGGGCACAACGAAAAGTATTCTGCACATTTAAATGGTTTTAATGGTTTCTTGGCAGTATTCGTGTCTTCATACTTAAACAATAGAATGTAGGTTCTGAAAAGTTCTTACAAATAAGTAAAAATATTAAATATGTTCCATGTATTATCTAAATGGTAATACAAACATATTGGTGAATTTCTATTTACATTACCATCCGTTTATAACCTATTTTTATTATAATTTAACGATACCTGTATATTAAAAAAAGACACTTGCCTATTCTATAAATTACATAAGAAATGTGGTTGCCCTTACAACTTGTATACTTAGATAGGTGTATCTATTATCTAGTCAAAAAGCTTTTTCAATTATATCTACAATGTTAGTGATACGAACTATATAGGTATGTACATAAAAGTAAAAAAAAGTTATATAAAAAATATCCTTCAGGTACGTTTCAACTTCATAAGTATACATCATAGGAACCATCGATTATTGGGATTTGCTAATGGGGTCGACGACCTTCCATAAAAATCCACAATGCAGTTCGTTAGCTCAAATAAGAAATATGGAACAAAATTCCGGTGGCTGCAATGTACTTTAAATAAACAAGACGGACTCCGAATATAAGTGAACAAAATGATAAAACTGAGACGGCAGCATTAATAGTCTTGGAACAGGACAAAAGCCACAGAAAGTCCTATCAGATAAATATAGATAAAATATATGATATTGTCCACAAGTATCAGCTCTCACAGAAGAAATACATGGTAGCATTACATCAATTTAGAGGAATTTATGTTTCGCCAAACGCCTTGTTTTTCTTTCTCCACCGCTACGGGTAATTTGTTGCCGGCAGTCCAAAGTTACTCATGACGTATATTTTGCTATAAATAGTCTCTCTGAAAATGGAACATTGACCTTTAATGTTTAATTTGTTGTGGTGAATGCAAAACGGCATCTGGTTTAAAGTTCTTTTATAGTAATTTTGTGTTAAGTTTCAGCGTAATTCGACACTAAAAATATTGAAGCAAGAATTTATTTTCATATAAGTAGTATGAATTTCATTTATTGAAGTCTAGGGATCTTCTCTACCGTATCTGAATAATGCTAGGAATAATTATATGAATGGACACCACAAAATGTATTAATAACTTTGCCAGGCCTTTATACGATATATTTCTTATCTACGTAGTCTACGTTTAAACAACCCAAAGTAAAATTGATTTTAAGGCTATGTTTTAATTAAAGATATTTAACTGAAATTCTAGAATACAATTTCCAACATTTACAAGATTCACAAGTAGTCACAAATAGGCGAGATTAAAAGGGAAGTAATTAGGTAATAGTTGGCAATAAAATCAAACTAAAAACTTTTTTGGCATAACTATTGTTTCCACCGATCAAATAATAAGAGTTTTGAACAAAAAATAATTATGTATATCAAAAAGCAAACATTAGGTATACGGAAGCTCATTATAGAGGCTTTATGTCGTAAAAAAGTCGTTGGTATCCGCCATAATTATAATCTGTACCTAATGAGGTCTCAAGTTCCAGCTTTATCCGGCTTTATTAACGTCTGGCGTAACACCAGAGTTGTTGCTACGAAACGCTGTTTGATGATTTCAACTGTTAGCTTAGTTTTATTCACGATTTATATTGAAACCTATAAAATACCTATTTATAAAAAAATATTATATACTTACATATATCATAGTATCACGCTCGTAACCCCCTAAGGGAAAGGAAACTGAGGAGTAGTAAGTAAAATTTAACTTATTTAAAAGGAAATAACTATCAAACTATCGAGTTTTTGTTTAACAGGCACACAGTTAGTGGGTTGGTTATTTTTTAAATAACATAGGACTTAAAAAATTGTAAATGTAAACACATTCTAATACTAATTTATTTTATGCACAAAGGTCTTTAATTACAAAACTACGCCTCTGCTTATAATAACTTGCTAGGTATATATTTTTAGAATTAGAATGAATCGTCGGCTCGACTCGCTGGGCAGACACTAGATCTTTTGAAAGATACACATGATTGACTCACGAGTCTCGGTAGCCCGTTTACCTGGTATCGCATACAATGCGCCCACACAGCGCTTCCTGCGAGATACCCAGATGGACAATTTCCTGAGCATTGTCGAGGTAACTCCTTGAGCGGCGTACGCGCCTAGATTGGAGTTTAACTCGCATTATGTCATGCGTCTTTACACTATGAGGCGACTTCTATACAAAGGATGTCCGCTGTCAACACGAGAACCATAGAAGATAGCAACATAAAACTGATAATCTTTAGAGAATTATGGTGGTGGAAAGTCAATGGTGAGAACACGCTTTTTATATACATATGTATATCTACATATGTTGTTTTAATATATAATTTATATGAAATATAAATTCTTTATATGAAATATAAATGTTCGTAAAATTAGTTATTCGTAAAATAGCAACAAAAATTGCACAGGCCACAAAAGAATTCACCTACGTTGCATACCAAGTAACATGAATAACTAGCTTTTATCATTGGGAATGTTTAAAATAAACGATTCACAGAATTCATCTGATCGATGGCAAACGCTCATCATCAAAATTTTGTTTAAAAGTAAGAATTGCCAAACAAAACGGACACGAAAAGTTTTGGTTCTTAATTGTTCAATTAAGAAAAAGTTCCCAAATCACTTACGTATCAAATATATAATATTCTACATAAATATTAAGTATTCTATAATAATAATTGTATAATATCAGACTACATCATATAATTGATCTTGATTGATCCGAGGTCAGTAGCTTAAGCACTTGTATTACGGATATCAGAAACAACAGTGGTATTACAAATATATACTTAAATATTGGATATTAACACCCAGACACAGAACAAACACAAGTACCTATTCATCACACGAATGTTTGTCCTGGATGGGGATCGAACCCACAACTCTTGAGTCACTACCAAATGCGCCATCGAGCTTGTCAAATTCTATAATTATTATATATTCTATGATGAACATTTAACTTTGCCTACCCCTTCGGAGATTTAGAGCGTAATATATACATATGTATGTAGGTGACGGAATATATGAACATATATAATATTGTATTTAATTTGAAATTGAAACTTAAATATACGGGTAACGGGTAATTATATTTTTCTTGTCTCGTTTCCATAAAACAGCTTAGTCAATCAAAAGTTTGAAAATAACTTGCTTAAAAAAACTGGCAACACCATAGCAAATGGTCAGTTTTTAATATCGGGATAATGAGGAGTTCTCGACAATCGCCCAAAGATTATTTTACAACGAAACTCTACGCGGGAAAATATAAACATTATATTATTAGCTTTGTAAGGGTAGGTACCTAACACTCATTGGCATTGTGATAAGGCACAATAAAATGCCTACTAACTGCCACTAAGTAAGTTGAATTTATCGTTGTTATGCGTGAATGGGCTAATTCGCGCCTTAAAAGGGTAATGTATGAATTATATGACTGCCGTAAAATGCCTCTTCAAGTGAAAGCTATATATATGTTAGCGGCAATGTGTATAATCCAGGCTTTATCTATACTTATAATAAATCTGTAGAGGTCAATTCTGTACATGAAATATAATCAGTAAAATTTTTGTCTGTCTGTCTCTCTGTCTGTCTGTCTGTCTGTCTGTATGTTCCTTATTGAAACAAAAACTACTCGACGGATTTTAACGAAACTTGGTACAATTATTCTTCATACTCCTGGGCAGGTTATAGTATACTTTTCATCACGCTACAATCAATAGGAGCAGAGTAGTGAAGGGAAATGTTGGAAAAACGGGAGAAGTTACTCCATTTTTTAAGCTTCCGTCTCGTGTGCAGCCTTAATAGTTAAAGTTACATAGAAATCATGTATGACGGAAATAATCTTTATAATATCAACCATAAACGCGGGTGACACCGCTGGCACAGCTAGTAATACATATAACGAGACTTTACTTAAGAAACCACGTAACTCCTAAACGTGTTTAAAAAAATCATAGTGTCTTGAAATGATCCAGATAACAGAAAGTATAAATAGAAACAAAAATAATTCTTCGCATCTGTTAACGCATTAGATTCAATCAACACAAATAGTGCTACTGACAGTATTTATATCACCCTGCCTATTAAACAACTGACTGACTGACTTGAGTTATCGCAGGATTTCTGAAGTAGATATAGGATACTATTATTGCAAATGTTTTTAAGAACCAGAACATTCTTAGCAACCCGAATAAAAAGTAGTTTATGCCTACCTGACCTTCAAGTTATCGCTGTGCAAATCACGTCTATATGACCCTATTACTTCTTTTCGATATACAAATACACCCTTATTTCCCTGTTCCATTAAAGCCGTAACAAGTATATCTCTAGGATAACATAAAAAAAAGAGTTTGACGTTACAACCAAATGGAAATACTAGGAGTATAAATTGTTTTAGTTGTATATAGAAACTAATATGACCCAAAAACTTACTAGACCATTTTTTTTTTCATAAAAGTAAAATACTTTTAGATATACCTAAAACGTTTGATTTCGAAATGATTTAGTTAGAGAGCCGCGAAATATTTTTTATAACCGAATTCTATTAGACAAAGTAGAAGGTTTGATATTATAGAAATATATAGATATAAATGATCATGTGTTCTCATAGGTATTTAATTTAAAACATGGGAAAGATTCCAAAACTGAAAATCACGGGAGCTACATAAATGTAAGGCTATGTAACGAGCGACCTTGTGAAGGTCACGAGAAAGCATCGGATGCGGAAGTACCCAAGAAAATTGTCCCAATTGGACCATCAGAGAAAATGCACAAGATATTATCTCTTATATAATGCTGTGTAGCATTAGATTAGCCTAAAGTGATTGGAATAAAATTATTATAACTACTAGCGGCTTTGTTCGTTGGTTTTGATTTCGTCTTTAATTCATGCTACAAAAAAGGTTATAGTTGCTTGCATTACGTACGCGATGCTTTTATCTGAGTATAAAATTCATCTACTATCTGTAGTAGATAAGTTTACCCCCAGTTGTAATTTTATTTTAATACATTACAAGGCAAATGCAGAAACAAAGAATGCTTTAGACATGTTTAAAATTCTGATCGTGTAACCGCTTATTTAATCACTAATCGATTGTCGCCTGCCTGATCAATCAATGATGATAAAAATTAACCGTCCAAAAAATATACTAACAAACAATTTATCACCATCACATAGAGAATGTCATTTCAAAACCAGTCAAATCCAGTCAAATCGTATGTACCACTGTTATTTTAAAATCTAGTTAAATACAAATCGGTTTTTAGTTTAATTTTATATATTGTCTCGTATTCAAAATATATATATTTACAGAAAGATTAATTTTATCTAGTTATAATAAATTGTGAAACTGGAAAATGATATAACATAAATATTTCCATAATATTAAATTACAAATGTTAATAATGATAAAAACCTATAAATCATGTAAATGCTTACATTGTGATTACATTCTATATTTCATATCTATAACAAGTTTAGTAATTGCTAGACTGGCTAGATTATTTTGTACCTAACTCAATCTGGCGGGTACAACGTAATTACTAAGTTACTTCGATTTACAGATATTATATAACCATAAGTTATTCCCATGAGGAATTTAATAAATAATCACGGCTAAATATGCCTAATGAAATGGACTAACTGAAATCGATACCTATCACAATTACATTTTTAGGAGTAGCTTTATTTCGGCTTATGTAATTGAAATGACCTAGTTAGTATATATAGTAATTTAAAAAATAATATTAACCATAACCTGGCCACGAATCCAAGGGTCGCGGGTTCGAATCCCGCTAGGAGCAAATGTTTCGTGTGAGGAACATGGACATTTGTACTCGAGCCATGGATGTTTATAAACGTTTTTAAGTATGTTTACCTAGTACCTATAGCACAAGCTTAAGCTTAGTTTGGGACTAGGTAATAGGGCGCTTTTTCAGATTAATCTTTCTAAGTAATTAAGTAAGAAATTAACTTCTGTACATCATTTTATAAATTAAAAATAAAAACAATACCCAAACGTGTTTTAATAACGTAAAAGCAATTTTTTTTATTAATCGTGAAGGTAATGTATTTCTTATCAAGATACCACTTGGTTAGACAGAAAATGGAAAGCGAAACTGTTCTTACAACAATGGAACAGCTCCCAATGCAATTACCATATTCTAATAACATTCTGACCTTTTTTAGATTTGTACGTGTTCAGTGAATATTTGCAAGGCTCAAAGGTGATAGTTTATATGTAATAGGCTATTTGACTAGTTTCTAAAAACCATCGCACTTTATTTAATGATGAATAAGGACTCAAGAAATAACATTTATTTTAATTTATGATAAGTATTTTATATAATTTCATATTTTTTATATTTATTCATGGAAATCGCTTTTAAAATTCCTAAGTAACGCGGATGGCAAAAAATAAGTAATTATTTTTCATACTGTCAAATAGCCTATTGGGCAGAGATTGTGTAACAGTCTTAAAAAAAATCGTACTAAAAGGACATTCCATCATCTAACCCAAAATAACCCCATATGAAGCTGATAGCCATTTCACAATTGGTTTGGATTACTATGAAATGCACTCTAACTCTCAAACCAAATTAAAGAGCATGTCAAATGTATTAATGAATCATGTCGATCATTAATGAATCGTGTGAACACCTACTTACGCTTTAGTTTCAGTTTATTCTCCATTCTGTTATGTTTAAGCATGGGCTGAGGAGGCAGGATTCTTATAATATATCCGCACATACATCCCCTTCTATCCAACATTCGACCAACCAAATGTAACGGATGTAAAATTCTTCGATTCGAAGTTGGTCCGTTAGACGGACGACGCGAAAATGTTTTCATTTTCTAATAGCCCTATATATCCACGATCAAATGTTTCCAACTAATCTGCATAATTCATAGTTGAGACATTATATTTGCTCTTCGCATACAATAAAATTCAAAATCGTACGCGAAATAGCACCCATAAAACCAATTGCCAAACAGTAAACTAAAATTGAAGTAAGTGGTAATTCCATTAGCTTACAAATTGTGGCGATTAGCACGGTAGACAGTTTTATAGTCTTGACTTGATGAAAGTCTTTTATTCGTAACTTGCGAATTTCAGTATATATACTTTGCCATTAGTATATATACTCGTATATGTATATATAAGGAATTTAGAAAAACATGTCTTTTCTAATATTGTACAAAGTATAATATCTTTTTATTTCTATTAATATGTATTTTAATGAAGCATCATCCATATTCCCAATGATTTTCAGTGATTTTATGGCCCAATTAATATTTACATAAATAAATACATCGTAATATAACATAACTAAACTTTATTTACAGTAATAAAAACTTAGAATAGGCATTTCTTTTTGAGACTACGACTGAATTTAAGTTGATACATAACATCTAGTAGCAATCTTTCAATAAAAGCTAGCCTAAGGAAAGCTTTCAAGTGGGGTAGTTTCAATTAAGAAAATGATTCTGTCAAGGACGCCTAATACGCTCAATCGTCGGAATAGTACTGCCTCCGATATAGATCCGAGTCCTTGGTTACATTGCCATTCTAGCGAGAAGTGCGCAAAGAAATCAAATGGCCCACTGAGGAAAATATTAGAATAAATTGTACCCAAAATTCTGTTGGAAGCAAAGCGTCCCCCTTGTAAAAGTTACGCAAAGGGCACATTCTCTCAGGCTCAGATCGCGTCAATAATAAGGAAATAAAAAGTCGCATGATATTTGTACCTACGCATCATAAAACTTTTAATTAAAATCTCAGAATTAGTCTTGTCAAGCACATTCTTTTTTTGTTTTTCCAACAATCTTATTCGTTGATCAGATCAGCGGACAAAGAATAAGATTGATGATTGGTGTAGATTGAATTGATCTACACATGCTTATGCAATATTTAAATTTTTAATAAGCCGAATTGACCCTATTACTGAAGGTTCATTACAAGGCTTGACCACTGTATATGTATATAGATTCGAGTTCGTAACTTCCAAATTGAAAACAATAGAGCCCAATGCACATCATTCGCTGGTTAGCAATGTAAGGTTTGTATGAGGTTGATTTTGTATATCTATGTATATTTTTGTTTTGTGAAGGTACTCGGTGTATGCTTCCTCCTCAAAACCTAACACCAATAAAAAAGTGAACCTTTTTCGCATACTTAAACAATTTTTTACTAAGAAATCATACTAGCGGGTAGGTATAACGCCATATGCATTTTTATTTATGATATTTTTTTGTTTCGTCAATACATGACTACCTCATAAAGTAAGTGCCATTCAATCTAACTATAATGCAGCGAAATGAAAGTAAAAAAATTTAAACGTTCTGCGTACATATTCTTATATTTATCATCTATCTGATGATGACATCAGGTAACATTGGTAGGTATATGAATCCTAATACAAACAGGCACAAGCATACCTGACTTTTTGCTTATAAGTGAAAAAGAAACTCTAAATAAACAAACCTTTCACACCTACCATATTGCCAACATCTATTCTAGAATTACGCAATCAGAATTCAAAGGTTCTTTAATCTCATACGCGTATGAAAGTTATGCGTCTCAGCAGTTTAAACTTAAATTATTACGTGCCCAAAGACAATCGATATTTATTGGATGATGACGTAAATTAAAACCGGTAAAATATGACTCAGTCTCTACATACAGCTTCAAGTGTAATGTGTAAGTACGCAAAATTATTTTAAAATGTAAACAAGTCTAAATGTAGATTCTGAGGACGTTACTCATAAATTCTTGAGAAGCTGCTGTTATTGGTGCCGTTAAAAAATAGCACAATGTATTTGTTTACCCATAAAGCGCAAGTAATCAGAAACAATGAGAAAATCAGTCGGTATGTAGAAAGAATAACAACTATGTTCCTTGCCCAGCATGCTGTAAAAGGCAACTAGTGGTGTATCTATTCGGTTTGTGATTATGTCAAAAATCTAGCCATTTTTATTATTTTTCATAATTCTTCATTCAACTCTTGGTGAAAATATTGATGAAGCTCAATTAATTTTGGCTAAAAGTAGTTAAAGAAGCCTGCAGATCCTTGGACTTCGGGTGTACGTATACCTTTGGAGATTGCGGTCGTGATGGTTTGTGTATGTACCTAGTAACTACTTATCAACTCGACATTTGTGTAAGCGCGAAAACATTCAACCAACTTCACTAAGCGATTATTGTTGATGGATGGGTGGAACACAAAAGTTTTTCCATTTACTTACCAAGTAGCAAGTAAAAGCCAAATCGATGGAAAAAAGTGGAATTTTGTCTACCTACTCAATTCAATATTAATTTAAATGGAAAAACTCTTAAAAAAATATATTTTATGTGAAAAAACTAGGGTAAATTTCACGAAATGGCCAGTTACATCATAAAATATCAAATCCTATGATTTGGCCACGATATTGGACTTAAACGAAGTTTAGGTACCATAGATTAGATATTAGTTCTATTAAAGTAGAATATACTTCTTATAGTCCAGAGAAGAGAATTTTAAGCCTCTTAGAATGGTACCCGCTACTGCACCCAATTTGCCTACATACCAACATGTGTTAATTACCTGTACCTCAGTCTTATATTATCTAATTATATCGCTATTATTGTACACACAATACTCCATGTACTATAGACAACATCGACCGCAAAACTAACTTGAAGGCTGTGGCATAGAGCGGTACTTAATCTGCATATCCACACCAAGGGAGTTCGAAAGTAAATAGAGATATCATCAATTGTGCACAGATTCCCAGAGTGTATCGGTTGGTTTATCAGGGTTCGACATAAACGAAGACTAATCTGGTCTAAAAATCAACTCATAATATAATAACTAGGTACATACGCAAGTCCTTTTTTAAAACTTTCAAGACACTGTATAGCTGTGTTACCTACGTGTATCAATTTTTTATAACAATGACTAATATTTTTAATTTGGTAATGAAGGTCTGAGGTGGCAGTGCTTTTTAGAAAAGAGGTCTCTTGCCCATAATGGATGGGTAGTATTTTACGCCTAAACGTAAATTTAAATGTTTAATTAAATATTAATATTCCTATACATATTTTTTTATATCACGAAAACAACAGAACACAATTTTTATGATAAACGTTGATGACTGACTGACATTAAATAGTTTTATCCGGAAAAGTAATTTCTAGATTCACACGTGTTTGCACGACAAGGTCATCAAAGTCGCAATTAAGTTTTTAATGTAGGTACGGTATAAATTAACACAATTACGCAGAAAAATTCAGTACTGTATGCATATTTTGTAAGTACACTGTTACAAGATATGCATAAGTATCTTATTAAATAAAAGAAATTGGCAATTAGATTTAAAATAATCATAAAAATAATACAACTCAAATTATTGAACATATAAATAAATTATCTAGACATATACATATAATATACTGTTCTGTATTACATGAAACAAACAGAAACAATGTAGAAGTAGTTATTTAGTTCAATACATCTTTAAATATTTATAGGCTTATTTTCAATGCGATTTCGTAGTAGCCCGTAGCATTCTTCGTAGCACAAAGTTTAAGACTATGTAAAAGTAACAACCTATTATAACAATTGCCATAATACTTTGGCCAACATAATCATGTCTACGAGATAGAACTAATAATATATTTTGATTAAACGCATTTGTATAGGTGACTCCTATAAACACAGATTGTTGTTTTGAATAGACCACACACCGATTTTTTTTTAAAGAATCTTTCTACTCCCGCGCCCACATAATAGTTTCTATATCTACCTTAACACACTCGGACCAAGTTTAATTAAAGCTAACATTCCTTTGAATAGCCACAAACAATATGTACACAAGTACCTACTTTACAGTCAAATTAGAAGGATATTTATTTTCATAATGGCGACGACTGTCGTCAGAGGGAATTTGGTTATTTTAGCCGCTGTTAAACCAAAGATAAAAAAACATGCCCGAAACTCTTACTAGCATATTATTATGTACTTAACTAACTAACTAAACTTCACGCCATTTCCCTAGCGGCGTAGGCAGAGAAAACCGAACGCTATATGATTATTATGTATTATAAAATATATCAAAAATATAATAAGCTTGCTAACTTGGAGTACCAACGCTGCTGCCGATCTTACAAAAGTGACTAGTCATTACCACTTGTTACAAAACTAACAAAATCAGAAGTTAGGACGTCCTAACTATAGCATAGTTAGTGATTATTTAACTACTACAACTCTCAAAGACGACAGGAAGTACTGGGAACATGTGCATAGGAATTTCCACAGGTGCGACCAATGGCGGTTTAATTTATTCGTCTATTCATCATTATTCTTTTAAAATTTACGTGCTAGTAAGTGCATTATAAATCAGTAATATGTGCGCCCACACTTATAAAAACTTCCATATACAAAGTTTGATTTATATGGAGCGCATTTATTTAAGTATATTGCATCCTGAAGAACAAGCAAAGAGTACCTGTATAAATCACACCTACTCAAATAGTTTTATTTTTGTTATTTATCGTGTTGGTCCTAGGAAATACATATTATGCAAATTATTTTTCTTTTTAATGTAATGTTAGTTAGACATTTGTTTAAATCTGTTTAAAGGGTGTACAGAATAAAATTCACGCCACTAGGACGCTTTCCATCTTTTCAATGTGAGTGCATGCATCGAGACATTTTCTTTTTTTCATTTGTTTAGTGTCTTACGTGGGTCTTTAATAACTGTCGAATATGTACTTATATCTGAAAATATAAACATACCTACTGTCATCGTGATTCCTATGTCCTGAAATGCATCATAAAAATACTTACATCCTAGAATTTAAATAAGTGTTTAAATTGAGATAACTACGAATTACTATAGTCATTTGGTAGAACAAGTGACGTAAACGATAGTTTATGGATTACTATTACAAACAAATAGTAATAAAGTACCTACCTACCTCGTATCTACTCATGTAAAACAATATACTGCTTTGTGCTAAAAAAATTCATAGATTAAGTTACCTTCTAATCTATCCGGTTCATTGGGCAATTACTTTCAGGGTTGGGTAGCTAGCTGACTTTGCACTTTGGCAGTTTCTTAAGATACCTACTTAGTAGAAATATCAGTGTATGATCTTAGCAGATTCATTAATCTTTCGTTACTCATTAATGTAGCAGCGCCTCTAGTCATGCTCAAACACAAGCTTAAAATACTAGAATAAAAATACATACTTACAATAAATAAAAACACGCCATCGCAAAAATCACTATAATCCATTGCTCCATGCAACGTCAATAAAAGAAAAAACACTTTCCCTTTTGTTCTTAGAATTTCTACGTTGGTCTTTCTAAGAACATGGAAGGAAGGGAAAAACACCAAACATCAAAAGTTTAGTAAAAATTACATTTAAATTACGTTAAATACGGATCTTTATTTGCAAAGTTCGCAGTTAAAACCGATGTCGAAGGAATCAAAACAACTTTTACAACTGAGTTACAGTTCGACAACCTATTTACCTAATAGTGCCATGTAGGTACATTATATGTACATATATAGACAGGGATTGTTGTAGTCCTAAGGTAGGTGCATGTTACATATTTTCGAATGATCAGTGCAATGGTAGATTCAATATGCTTTAAAGATCACCTATGTAAATTTGACGATTTATAAGTGCTCTCTTGAAGCCGACATAAATGAAAACATTTTGAATTTGAATGCATTAATCTGTACCTAGACTATAGTCTTGGTAAGTATAAAGAAGCAAAGAGTGAAGTAATCACATCTTACCAGTGTGATTTATACAGAACCTACTCAAATAAGTAGTTTTATTCTTGTTATTTATCGTGTTCGTCCTAGTAAATACATATTACATATGCAAATTATTTTTCTTTGTTATGTAATGTTGGTTGGACATTTGTTTAAATCTGTTTAAAGGGTGTACAGAATAAAATTCACGCCACTTGGACGTTTTCATCCTTTCAATGTGAGTGCATGCATCGCGACATTTTTTTATTTCACTTGGGTGCATAGATTTAAATGTGTAAATTGTCTCAGAATGTTTTCCCTAAACGCCGAGTCAGTGATCGCCAACCGGCCAGCCAGACAAAGAAAATTTCAAACAATATTCTATTAGTGTTTCCTTATCGACTAGGCATCTAACTCGTTCATAATGAATAGCACAATAATAAACATTATAACTGAAACATCATGTTAAAATAAATCTTACTAATATAATAAAGGCGAAAGTTTGGATGTTTGGGTGTTGGTTGCTCTTTCACGGCGAAACGGCTAAACCGGTTTGGTTGAAAGTTGAAATGGTGGTGGCTTATACCTTGGATTAAGACATACGCTACATTTATCCCGAAAAATTACATTTACGAACTCCACCCTGGCCAAGCCGCGAGTAACAGCTAGTACCTAAACAGTTATTAGAAAAATTTAAATATATTTACCTATTAGTAAATATTATCACATTTGTTACTTGTAGTACCTACTTAGGTAGGCATTATTTTAACATTTAATCCATTGGTTTCTCATTAAGTATATCGTCCTAGCCGCTTCACGACCCAACAAATAAATCTATTGAAAGTTATTTAGCGAATCGAAAGTAAGTGAGGCCATACAAGTCATTAGCTTCGCATTCACACCCTGCCCCTTAATCGATGGCTGCCGGATTGGAATTCACCGGTCATCATTGTCATTCGTTTGTGGTCTTCCCAATCGAATAATAAACTATATCTAGTGGTAAATATGGATATTCTATTATCATCATCATACATTTTAGATTGTATCATGTATGTTTACAAGAACATGCAGATATTTCCAAAATAATCAAATATTCAAGGATTCTTTTAATACTAGAAATAGACACAAACTTGCTGTTCCAAATCACAGACTTGATAAAAGTGTTATTCCCTCATTTAAAGCTTTGTTAGCATATTGAGTATAAAAATATTCAATATGCTAACTCAAAGTCTCAATGATTTATCTGTACATAAGTCAAAATTAAGTATTAAAAATTCTTTGATTAAAAAGGGCTACTACAAGATAGAAGACTACCTAATAAATGATAAAAATATATGGTTAGTCCCAGAATAGGCTGTTCGCCGGCACTGCTAAATTAACATCGACTAAGAAATTGTAACTTATATCTAGCTATTAAGAATGGCATTTTAAAAAGAGTAGATAACTATAGTTTCTTGCTGATTCTTCTCGATAGAATCGACTTTTCAAACCGGTAGATATTGGTCTTGTCTGTTATCTAAATGATGAAAACCAAATATCTTTATGCTTCTCGTGTATGTACCTATCTGAATATATATTAATTGAGATGTTTGTACGAGAGGGCAATTTCTAACATGCTGGGTCGTCATATGAACGTCCGTAGATGATCAATTTTATGATTCATATTTATCTCCGCGGTAGGTGGACATTCACAGACCACACGTATTAAACTAAACGCTAGATAATTTTTGTAGGTATACACGCAAGTAAGTACCTAGTTACTACAATTCTGATTCAAGACCAATGATTATTTTATTATCCTCGGCGACAAATTAGGCTTCCGGTAGCACTTACTCGAGTTCATATAGGGAATTGAAATAGATAGACTATGAAATAGACTCTATTGTATTCAAATACGATTGTTAAATAACATTAAAAGATAAGTAAGTACTTGAAAATTGACCTATTGAAAAATAACTGAAGATGTCATACCCACGTTATTATCTGCAAATATACAGTGCAAATTTTTTAAAGACATAAAATATATTAATGCAAAAATAACGACTTACAGATTGCAGTCTTCGTTCGCACATTCCTTGAATAGCACATGGGGTGAAGAATGGCCCAGTAGCGGTCCACGGAAACTGCAACCAGGCAGAAGATACTGATGGTACACAGCATCACCAACAAGGAGACAGTGAACAAGCAAGCGTAGAGGTTTCTCGGCAACCCAACCGAAGCCAGGATAGCGAACGGTATGCCGAGCAATCCAACTAAGAAATCAGCAGTAGCCAAGGACACTATGTAGTAGTTCGTCCGTCGACGCAGTCTCCTGTCTCGCCTGAACACATAAATCACCATAGCATTCCCTATCACAGCCACTAATGCTACCAATATCTCTAGAGTCGTATACGCCGCGTGCAACTCCGGAGTGGGTGTCCGGTGAGGAGCTGGTGCTGCGGTAGACACCTCAGTCGTGGTATCATCTGCCATTATTATTAACACTCATTTAACCCATTCTCACGGTTAATTATAAATTATCAAATCTTACAATTCGATAAAATAAATAAACCATCTTCGACGCTGACACTTAAATTTAAAAAATAACATTTTGGTGATCATTTGATATATCGTGTAAAAGTTACAGTTCGAACGGGATGAAGTCGAGCGGTCCAGCGAACATTCATGTCCCGCCCGCGACGCGCGCTTCCCGCCACTGCGGAGGCGATTTGGCGCGAAACGCGGCGAGCTCCGGGACGCCCTACGCCGACGCGGGCAGCACTTGTTGCGGCCGCGGCCGCGCCGCGAAACGACACCTTACCCTTGAAAACGGAATCGAGTTCGCAACGTGCCAGTAACTACCTAGTAAATAGAGCTAGACAGATACGTATACTATACTTACTTTAGAGGTCCAACCGCACTGTGCTGCACTTAGGAGATACTTGCACCCAATTAATTCCTTGAAGTACGAATATTAGGATGAAAATCCTATCAGGAACACTACTTTTCATATTTCGAGTTAAACATCACATGTGTAACTTTTATTCGTTTAAGAAACAAACCAACAAACATACATAGCATCACGCCCATAATCCCAGATGGGGTAGTCAGAGTCAAAGGGGCAGCAGGCCCCTTTAACCACATCCAGCCAAAAACAAAACTGGGCTGGGTTAGATGGAAAATTGTAAAAAAGTAGTGACAGGCTAGCTCATCGCCTACAAAATCAATATTCGTCTATGAAATGTATCTACATATTTTATAGACTATCTATAAACTAATCTCATCTTGGTCTAGGGCTCAAAAAGAATGTTGATGAACCTTTTTTTTTTAACGCGGGGAATGCATTATGCACCATCACGCCATCCGGGGGAGGACGACGTGGTGTCTGGGACTCCCAGAATCCTCTGAAACATGGGACCCCTCTCCGACCAAGATGGAGTGGCCGGGGTATACCCACTAAACCCCGCGGCACCCTTTATCGCCAGAGTGGAGACGCCGTGAGATCCACAATTAAAGCTACCACAGCACCACTGGCGACGCCCTAAGCGGCTGACAGGGTTAGCCAGAGGTGCGAGACTATCCCTGTTTCGCGGCGATGGAGACACGTGCAATGCAGATGAGGGCGAGGGCGCCCCCACACCCACCACCTGACCCTGTTGGTACCTACATTATTTTTGAGTCATCGTTTTGAGACGGGAATGTTCCCGTCGATTGCCGTAGGTAGAGAATCTAATAAATTATCTGCTGATGTCTGTCGATTTTAAAAAGCAGTGGTAATTAGTTCAATAGACACGCGTATCATAGGTAGGTACACAAAAGGCGTTGATTAAATTCCGAACATATTTACAATTACATAGTAATAATATAAATTATACATCTAAAATTATCTAGATGGATGGCGAGGATAAAATACATCTGAAGGAAACCTGCACATTCAATAATATGCTTTGAATGTGTTAACTATTTGTGAAACAATTTATCCGACTTCCTTACGATTACGAATAAATGATAAAAATATATAGTTTCACCAGACTGACACACCAATTCCCTAGTTCCAAAATAAGCTTAGAAACTTGTGCTATGGAGATAAACGGAACTTACTTAAAAAATACGTTTATAAACATTCATGACTCGATACAAATGCTTGTGCACAAGTGTCACTTTTGGGGGCTGGTCTGCTCTGGTTAATCTTATACTTTTATTGTAATCAAATTTAAATCCAAATCTCTTTATTTATATAGGCTTCAAAAAAGCACTTATCTATAAATAGTCAATATGAACAGGAAAGAAAACATTATCACCGGTTCTGAAGGTAGACTCTATCGAGAAAAAAACAATCATAATATATCATCTCCCACAGTCATATCCCACAGACTTGGTTTAGAACTTTACAAAAAGCGTATAATACAATTACTCATGTATATTTTGACGCTGTAAGTGTTGAAAGAGCACACACAAACCTATTTGTAGAGTTAAAAAGGGCGGTTGAGGACTGTAAGCAAAACATTAAAGCATTGTTTTATTTTAATTTATTACTGGACCGTGGGGCCAGTCAAACGAAAGTAGCGAAGTAATAACAATATCTTAAATCAGCCACGGCGGCCAATCTCAACGAGGATTAGCCATCTGCGCAGGATATTATAGTGCACAAGTGTGTGCGCAAACACTAGTGCACTCTCTATTCCTTCACTCTCATAGTCCGGTGAGACGGGAATTCGACATGACCGGAGAGAGGACCAACCGGCTTAACTTGCTTTCCGAGGCACGAGGGTGATTATACTGCCAACTTTCTGACTCCGGACAGTGACCAAGTAATTTCAATATTGAAATAACTAGCCAAAAATTGTTGGCCCGACCCGGGATTTGAACCCGGGACCTTTAGGTCAGGCGCATGCTACCACTACACCAACGAGGCAGTCAAAAGAGCGAAGTTGTTACATATTTATGTGGCAGTCACTTTAAGTAACCAGGCTTGCAAATTTAGGGTTATGTAACAACATGTGACACTGACTGGGAAAAACGGGTCATGGCTATTTTTAACCGACTTCAAAAAAAAGGAGGAGGTTCTCATTCGATTGAATTTTTTTTTTTTTTTTTTTTTAGTTATAAAATATGTTTTTTACTCATTTAGGAAATTCATCATCTTTCATTTATCATAATAAAAACAGCAAATTTTCACACAAAATAAATGCCTTCCAATTTTATTATTTAATCAACAAATTATTATGGTATTTTACAAAGCAAACAAATATAAATACATTATATATTTCGTAGAATTACTATTTTCAAACATTAGGTAATAGGAAACAAAATTGAACACAAAATAATTTACTGTAATATAAAATGCAAACAAGTCGAAAGATTTAAAAGATACTTTCCAATATTTTTTATTACACATTAGGTGTTATATTATACTAAATAAAAGACTGTAGCTCTTAGCTTTAATATCCATTGTAAATTGATAGTCTGAAAAATTTAAGTAAGATATGTTCCAAAATCATTATTAGTGTCATTGAACAGTAGGTATCTCAAATTTATAATATAATAAGTTATGAACATATTTGATTATAACTAAAGGGATGTAGTAGCTAAATAAATTATATCAGGGAGAACAAATACATAAATTATTTTGGCCTATATATTTCAAATCCTTATTTATAAGGTCTTTTATAAGCAATATTTAGAAAGAAGAGTGTAAAATAAATACATGAAGTCATTGTCAATTGTTTCCAGCAAAAGGTATTTATGATTAATGTTTACTATTATGCATTGTTTTCTTTATCCTATATTTATTTATCCATTCACCCAAGATAATGGCTGTAGATGTAAATATGAAATTTGAACCAAAAGTCTGCTCCAGGATGCTTAAACATAGACTGTTAAATGAGCAGATTACAACTTAACTTGGATCAGAATGGAGTCTGTCGACTAAATGGATCGGAATTCCAAGATTCAACAAAGAATCTCTATCTAGTTCATATAAATTCGGATGTAAGCTGAGCAGTGCTTCCCAGCAGATCTCGCTGAGCTTTGGTATGCATAACCACACCTTGTATAAACAATTATTCCTACTAGCTATGTCTTCTTTTGGTTCTATACCACCAAAAACATACATACAGCCATATGAAGTAACTGTTGAAGCATGAAAATATAACTGACGTGGCAAAACAGTCTTTTGCATTAGATTCCATTGTAAGTCTTTCACATTCAACCTCCAAACGTCATCAAACACTGATTGACCATCAGATCCACCTGCCACAAATACTTGAACACCATCCGGAGAATCAATCTGTACTGCACTATGACATTTCCTAGGTAAGGGTGTCTGCCCATCTTTCAAGGAATCATCAGCCTTTGGAGTCAGTATAGTCCATGTGTTTGACTTGAGATCATACATAGGTAATTCCATAAGCTCAAATGCCCACTCTCCTGTTCCTCCACCAATAATATACAGTTTATTATCAATGCGAGCTACTTCATGCCTATACCTTCCAAGGGGTTCATCGTCCTGTCCTGTGCCTACATAGACAGGCTCCCACAACATTGTTCGTAAATCTAATCTGCAACAAATCAGACAATAATATTTATAAGATTATTTCATCACCAAAAAATAGGAAATACAATAAGGTGACAATTACAAATATATTGTGACTGATTTATTATTGTACCATTCAAAAGGCAATTTTATTACAAAGGTCCCGAGTCTGATAATATTGGGAACTAAATAAATCCTATGCTGGTGTTAATTTTCATACACAGTTCTCATCTTATTAACTCTAATAGTCCATGAAAATTGGGTCTGTAACTTGAGTATGATTACTGCAATAACTCTTACCAATCAACCATAAATGGTTGCAAATCTAATCTTCAATCAACTGTATTACACATATCACCTTTTAAGTATATACATATTATTATGCTAAAGTCTAATTTAAGTAATTTTTTTATGTAAGTAGGGAATTCCACCTACCTATAAATATCACAGTTGTATGCAAAACCATTTGTGCCTCCAATGGTGTAGAAATAGCCATCATGGCACAAAACTGATTGGCCATACAAACCAGGAGGTCTAGCTCCAGTTACATCCAAAACGTCCAGCTTAGTCTCACCGGCGTATGTACGCCATACGAATACGTCATTACTACATTTATTGCCAAAAGGAGCACCAGTGCCGCCGAATATCTACAACAAATTACAATACAACATATGGCAACAGATAAACAAGAGATAATTAGCAATTTAGAGGAACTAACCATTAGATATCTGCCATTCATACACATCGCATTGGAAGCCAATTCGTCAGGCATGTTTTCTATGATGCGATGGCGCTTCCATTTTCGTCTAGCTATAGAAAAACTCCAAAGTTCTTTGAAGAGAGGTCGAGCTGGGGTCCAAGTCGCGTTTTCTCTTTCAAACCTCGGCAGCGGCAAGGAGGGGTTGTAACCACCAAAACAATATATATTGGCATCATCACTGGCTATTCTGTGTCCACTTCGAGGCCTAGGAAGCTTAGAACCTTGGTGTACCTCAGTAACCTTAAATGGCTCAAAAACGTAATCTGTTCCTGAACTAGACATGCCGCATAATTTTACTAGCCATTCATAAATTTAAAACTGGTCGATCTTTTTATTCAACCAGCATGTATCCAATCTAATTTATTTATTTTTTACCAAAAACGCACACTTGATCGTAATAAAGTAACTCATAAAATGACATTAGTATCATTGACAGCTGACACTCGATACTGTCAAATTTATGTCCTACATAACACTGCGATCATAAAAAACAAAATTAATTAAATAAAAGTACATATTATTATTCCCAACTTAGGTAGGTACATAAGTTTTTTAATTACATAAGACGTACTCCCAGCATTAAGACCGACGGTAGCTGAATGACCCAATGGACTTAAAAAATATTCCTACAGACGATGAAGAAGAATATTATGGAAACATGTATGTATGTACATTATTATTTGGCTCTTTAAAACTATTTCACACTTTCCAATAGATCTATATTAATTTAGAC
This sequence comes from Glyphodes perspectalis, assembly GCA_951394215.1. Classification (NCBI taxonomy): domain Eukaryota; kingdom Metazoa; phylum Arthropoda; class Insecta; order Lepidoptera; family Crambidae; genus Glyphodes; species Glyphodes perspectalis. The sequence continues at coordinate 13,213,027 of OX596203.1, read as the reverse complement.
ATGGGGGCATGGGCGTACGCAGCTTTCTTTCAACTTCTTTCTTTTATCTTTTGACTTCTTTTGCTAGAGCAAATCATAAGAAGTGACTATAGTGTATTGGGGTGTTGAATTAATTAATGACTTTGTTGCAATAGGGTATTATCCTCAAAAAATTTTTTAGTCTGTAAGTTAGATTATCAATAAATATTAAATCCGTATTTTTTGCTTTAAAAACTCGAAAAATGACAAAGATACAGCGCTTAAAAGATCTGAAATTTAGCTCTATAAGTCACTTGGACGGTAAAAGGACATGTCCAAAAATGTATGGACCAAAAACCCAGAATCGACAGGAATGAAATGTATACCAGTGGATTGACATTGAAATATAATATAATGTTACCAAGGGGGCAACCCTGAAATCGTTATAGTATAGGAGCTAGGAGCAAAATAAAATAAGAAAAAAAATTCGTTTAAAACAATAATAAAATAAGTTTACGTCATGTTGTGGCTTAATATGACGTTGTTTTAATGTTGTATCACTTGTGATAATTATCATCAACACATTTCACAAGCAACAGCAACGTAATAACAACATCATATTAAATCACAACATAACAAACACTCTGTTTTTTGTATATTTTTTTTCTTTTGGCCCATAGATACTACAATCGTTACAGTACTGTGTGTATTATTGGTAATTCTGTGGCTAAAGATTGCAAATATAAAAATAATTGGTATAGTATAGGAGCTAAGTCCCGGTGTGACTCCAGAAACTCGAGGGACAAAACATGATGCCGCCTTTGTAGAACAGAACGGGGACAAGTCACACAACGGTTACGTTCATCCATTTTAAACAATATCCAGTCGCAAAGAAAATCGAAGTCCGGTTTAACGCGCCACAGTTTCGAATCAACAAGAAAAATCAGTGTCCAGTATACAAAAGCAGAGGTCAAGTTAAAATCCACGAAGTAAAACAAAGCACACAGATCACAACGAAAACAAACGAAGGACTGCGACGGGATATGGTCGTTAGTCGTCTTGCTGCCACACCGCCCCGCCCCCCACGTCACCCCGTCCGCCGTGCCGCGCCCGCGCATAATAGCCAGTAGCAACTGTGTAGGGTTGTCATAAGATGATTTTTGCCCACCGTAAAAAAAAAAAAAAGTAGCAACTGTGTATTTTTTTTATTTGCAATCCTTAGCTACAGAATTACCAATAATACACACAGTACTATAACGATTGTAGCACCTATGGGCCAAATAAAAATAAAAAAACATTAAAAAAAAGAATTTTTTACTTATTTTATTTTGCTCTTAGCTCCTATACTACAACGATTTCAGGGTTGCCGCTTTGGCAACATTATATTATATTTAAATGCCAATCCATTGGTACACGGTTCATTTCTGTCGATTCTGGGTCATTTTTTGGACATCATCTTTTACACACCTAGTGACGTCACGCGGTACTTTAACGCGTTTTAAGTTCATAATTTTTAGTTTGTTGAACAAAAGAAAAAATTTTGTAAGCAATATTTTTTTGTAATCTCAATAGTGGATATTGTCTATATAACCCAGCTTAATATTTTTTTTTGTCAAAAGTGGTAAAAGGAACTGTTCTTTGGACTTAACTGCTTATCCCTTTGATGGTTACGGATAATATCTATTTGTAGGTTTATAGAGATGTATAATGTATAATTATAGAAATATCACGGGTGGCTTTTTCATTTAATTAATAATTTAAATTATTAGAACTTCATACCTATCCAATGCATACATACAACAAATATAATTGTAATTTAAATGCTTAAGTATATTTACACGCTTAGGTACACATTCCAAAAAACCTAATAGTCGCTTACATATGGTTTTGTTTAAGTAGCTATATTTTATTGTTATAGGTGCCTATAAAGAGTCATTTTATACAAAATTTATTCTTGTCTAATAACGGTAGTAGCCAATTTTATATTTGTTATTGTTTTTTTTTAAACATAAGTAAGCAATAGTAAATTAATTGTACCTACATTTACATTAATTTATTAAACATTTATACAAAAGTAATAGATTTGTTTAAAAATTGGCAACCGTAATTAAAAGTAATCGGTTTATTGAAAATGACCCCAAGATTCTCTGTAGGTAAAAAAGTAATACCAAATTGATTAACTGAAACTTAAAATAAATGTATCTACCTATCTACTTATCTACTATTGTAAGTAGGTTTTCGTTTCGGACTTTACAGAAAATATGAACTGAAGTATGTATATTTTTAGGTAGGTATTTAATTTAAAAACGAAAAATTACGAACTATTAAAAAAAAATGTGCTTGTACATACTTATACAAATAAATTAATTAAAATTCAAAGTCATCGCTACTTGGAGTAGCGATACGGACTTGAAACTCCGTCTCAGCCTGAGAAACCTCTTCAGTATTAACGATTTCACCGTCTGGTAAATACGTCTTGGAGGAATCTGAAATAAACGGGTCTTTAATTACTATCTAAAGTACAAAATATAGATACAGTGGTTCGACGGTAACGTCAAACATCACACTTCCGAAAAATTATGTATGTTGAAAAGTTAAAATTGTTTTGGTTTCTTCCGCGACCCTTTTAAATACGGTATCAAAATTTAAGCTAAGCTAAATGATGAGGTTCGGAAGCATGAATAAAAGGCTTGATAGCTTACATATAGAACGTTTTCTGCTTACTATATAAAATATAGATAGATAGATATACAAATGTAAAAATGAATTTAACAGCAATAAGAAATTTAGTCTCACCGTTATCTATAGCCATAGTATCATTAATCGAATTACTACCAATGTGAACAGTCATAGAATCGGGCTGTTTAAAAATGCCATCTGCAGGCTCAACCGGTTTCGATGTATCTTGCCTGTCTTCATTGCTTTTTTCAGTATCTTTGTCAATGGCGGCAACATCACCACTATTAATTATAACCGACGCATTTTGCCTTTTCTTGTCACGTTTAGCCCTCTTTGGAGTTCCTACTAAGATGACATTCTTGTTCCTCATTTCCTGTCTTCTCTCATCAGAAGTTACCTCTGAATGCGAAATGCTATCATCCGATTCACTCTCGCTATCTTCCGAGAAATCAATGTTTAGTTTCCGTTTAAGCTTACCCTTAAACTTCTTCAGTTCCAGTTTGCCTACTTTCTTAGGGCTACCGACAGTGCCTTTGTATCTGGCTATAAAACTATATTTGGCCAGGCGATTCTCTAACGGCAATTTATCAGCATCATCTGCTTGCTTGACCGCGATTTCTAAACGCTTCCTATATTTTTTGTTTTTGACTACGTGTTTCAGGGTCTTTTTGTGAGGACTATACGGTTTCAACTGTTCAGGAGCGATCCACGCTCTTGTAACTTCAAATGCATCGAAAAATACGACATTGTAATGCGTCTGCAAATAATATAAACAATTGTGTAAAGGTTAACGGCAGTATTATAGACATATTACCTCAGGTGAAATCTTATCGTATAGGTACTAAAATATAAGTATTATTTAAAAATTCCGCGTTTGAAAAGTATATATAGCTTCTCTGAGTGTGTTACACCAAGTTTCTTCCATCTTCCATTACCAAATATAATTAAAAGCAAATCTATGTCTATTTATCTATTAATAGTGTTGCATTCCTTGAAACGTCTAGAAAATAATAGATTGTTATATATCTTTACCTACTGTTTAACGATATTAGAATCTTCACGCCTCAACAAAGTACACCGATTGCAATGAAATTAGACACGTCTAAAGTATGAACCTTAAAAATAACTTAAGTAGACTACTTTTATCCTGATTGTTGAACTTCACTGAAGTTCAACATTTAACTTAACTAGCTTCTGTCCACGGCTTTGCTCGCGTGGTACATCGATGAAATAGCTTATGTTATTTTAATGTAGGTATAAGATATACTATTGTAAGGTTTCATTAAAATCCATGCTTTTTGCGTGAAATAGTAACAAACATCCACACAAACTTTGGCGTTTATAATATTAGTAAGAAGTAAGATAACTGAAGTAGTTACAATCAAACAAATTTGTTTGATTGTAATTTGACTGAATTACTTAGGCGGAGGCGCGGGTAAATTAAAATAATAATGCTGCGCCAAATAATGATTCCTTCTTAGCTTACAGGTATATCGGAGAAGCCATCGAGCCAATAGAACTGCTCAGTGTCCGGGCAGTCGTCCACCATGGCCGGCCACCAGGGCCATCCGGCCATGCGCGCCCACACCACCGACCCGGCCGAGTACTCGCTGTGGATCAGGTCCTCCTCGTCGCGCAGGCGGATCGGCGCTTCCGGCAATGAGCACTCGGATGCGGTAAGGTCTAAAACAGTCCAGTCCTTACACTGCCTGTGAGATAGATCAGGGGTTCCCAACCTTTTCGCGACTGAGGACTACTTTGACTTAATTATCGTTACCAGGGACCACTAGGTCGAAAATGGATTGTATTATTTTTTTTTTTATTATATCTAATAACATTTTAGGTCTTTCGCGAACCAAATGATAAGTCTTGCGGACCACTGGTTGGGAACCACTGAATAGATAGATAGATGTGATCCTTTGGGAAACGCAATTACTTGAGAACTTGAGCCTTGGAAATGGCACTTGAGATCAATTTATGTTTCATGAAAATAACATTTTGGGACACTCCGCAAAATTGACTCGATGGCCACAAAACACAAACGGCTTGTAAATAGATAAAGACGGCAAATTGCAGAATCACACACCCGGGTTCAATCGACAATACCACTTGCTGGGCAGCTCGTGCTTATCGATAATGTGCGGGATGTATCGCCACTTGTCACAGTCATCACACTGCACCCACAGGCCAGTTTCGCGCCGTTTTTGGATCCAGAGTAACCGTTGCCGATGAGCAATTCCAGGGGCCGGCTGACTTAGGGCGTCTTTGTATGAACTATGCAAATAAAATTACTTGAAATATTAACAAAAAAAAAATTACAGGTGTTTAAATATGTAAAATGCAATAAAGAGTGAGAAGTGACTCCAAATGTTTTACGTAATAATACACACTGCCAGCTGCGTGTCACCAGATCCTTTGAACTAGTCCTGACGCAATAGAAACGACAAATGTTCAAATTAAACGCCAATATCATCAATGCTTTTCAACTCAGACCCAAGCCCAGTACGGGCCACTATTATGAATAATATGGATGTATTAATGGTTCCCACTCTTCCCATGGCTTGGGCGATTAGGAGCGTTGCACGGATTTCTGTTCTATGTAGGTACATATTGACACTTATTTTGCATTTCAGTGATGCTTTCTAAAGAGTAACGCAGAGTATGCAGTAGTAAGAAGTATCATAACCCTCAAGGTATGGTATTTATATCCAACGCCGTTGAAAATGGTTGAGTGAAAAATATCTCCGTCTATCGACTCTTATTTTGAATAAACTTTATAGTTATCGACTTCAATTTTTATATCAGATAAAAACTTAAACAATTAAGTACTTTAATTATTTCGGCTAGACCTGCAGTTTATTTTTTGGCGCCCAAACTATATAAGATACAATTTTTTTTTTGCGACATATCTACATATTATTACGATTAATATTGGTTATTCAAACCTAAAATACTCACTTAACCTCCTACATTGGCAAATGTCATGCAATTCATACTTACAACAGTTTTAACCAACCTGTTACATTGCGAAGATGATATTTCTGATGACTGCGTACCCTCCGCAAACGTTATACCCTGTTTTTTTTGTTTGACACCATTAAAAGGGCGTGACATCGTATTTTCACTCTGAAACCCAATCACACCAACTTCTGTGTTCACATGGAAATGATACAATTATAGTTAGGGGGTAGGCCTAAAAATTGTAAGAGATGACATGCTCACAGAAAATGGTTATCCCATTGTTCATTTTAAAGCTTACCTACATGCTTTGTTAATCATCAGTTTTTTTAAATGGGTGCTCTAACCGGCTGATCATAATCAGTTTATTTAATTCGACTGCAAGGTCTTACATTAGGTCTGAGAATAGTACCTACCTATAATCTTATTAATTTACCTATATGGATATTATTGAGATTCTCATCCATTATTATGACACAGTTCCTTGAAACTGAACCTTGTACCTACATATAAACCTGTTTGCTTACTGAAAAGATGATTTATATGATAATAAAGTAAACTGAATAACACATTTATTACAACAAATACACTTAAATCTAAACCAAATTTACTGCCTTTAACATTTATGATCCTACCTTCTGTGAAGGGTATGATCAAATAAGTCTATGGCTGATGAAATGACGTACCGATGACTGATGTAAGCGCTTCATATTACCTTCCCATCATAAAATTCTTAAAATTTATCTAGGTAGGTACACACAATTTTTTTTTGCCGGACGTCGGACATCCAGCCTAATATTAAAATTTATAACCATTTTATTAAACTTAAGTCAAAATTACCAGTGGCTGACGAGCCTCTTCCTTCGGTTCTTGAGCAGTTTCCAAGGGTAAATTAGCTTTTTCCATTGTAATTTATTAAAGATGAATAAAATAAGGATAAAATTCTAATTTACGCAGCTTTCTTCGACCCGCAGTTCTATGTTTCCCGCCAATTCAATTCAAGTACTTTTTAATGTCGTATGCTCAGATCAACAAAAAAGGTATTTTTTTGTTGATCGAGGTCGTATGTAATAATATGTAACACCTAATGAACTTACATAAAATACCTGCTATGATAAAGCTACCTTTATAGGAACATTAAGTTTCATTTTAAAAATGAATGAACCGAAAAAATGTATTGCTGAAAGATTATATCAAAATAATTTATGACATAAAATTATTTTCATAACGAAACACCCACTCGGTTTTAGGGGTGACTGTAAATTTATTCATAACATTGTTAATAAAGTTTTCTATTTTAATTATTTTACTTATTGATTAAGCGATTAAAGTCATTTCTCTTTTCTTTGTTTTGATTTCAGATAGCAACCTTTTGCTTTTTCAAATATTTTATTACGTGGCCTCATAAAAATACCTAAAATTCAAAATTTTAGTCATGTCAATTACTTAAAAAAGTCATTTGATTGATTTAGGCAAATTATTGATGACATATATATTATATAAATAAAATAAAATTATTGCAAGAATAACCGTAAAATAATTTTGCGGAAAAAAACAAGAAAATAAATTTGAAAAAACATTGAAGACGGAAGTGCGCATCGGGAAATTATAGGCTGGCTGCCGGCTGGTCGCCATTTTTAGTGGCGAGCGATTCCTTGGGTTTTTCTAAATAATTCGTCGGTATCGACGAAAGGGAGTAAATTATACTCCCTTTTCTGTGTTTGAAGTGCTATCTCCCGTTATTTACCGCCCGGTAAAGTGTTACATCGAGGGATAATATATTTTTTCTTTGTTTCGTATTAAAAACATGGCTTTCTAAAATGTCGGTCTTGCACGTAATATCGTTATCTCCTTGCGGAGTATCCCGCTCAGCTATTGTTGTGGATGTTGGAGGAATCCAGAATGGACAAAAAATCTTCGAACCGATCTTCTCAACCACAGTCGAGGGCTTCCGCCATCGACTGTAAAAAAAATACAGGTGGGTAATGTATAAAGGTCACATCATACCCACGATCATATCATTACCATTTATTTATAAATACGTTTTCCTGCAAATTTTAACTTCTAAAACTTAAAAACTTAACAATAATGTAAGTTACCTACATATAGTTGAAACTGACACTTGTTAACAAAATATTGTCTCCACTAAATGAAAAGATCAACTTGCGTAACCTTGAAAATGATTTCACCGTAAACAAATGACATACCTACACGTCAAGAAAGACAAGAAAGGTCTGTTAAATTTCATCCCTCTGCTCTTTCATCTTTCATGCTCTTTTTTTTTATTATGTTTAAGTTAATTTCTCTTGTCACAATTATTGAATTCAATTTCTAATTCAAATTCAATTCAATTTCAATTGCAGAATTGACACATAAACCTTGGCCTCGGAATAATAAGAAACGTGAAGGACCCGGAGGTGCACCAAAGAATGAACCATACCGCAAAAATGCTCCAGCTCAGCGTGGTAGGGGTCCAATCGACAGGAGACCACGTGCTCGTGGCCCATCCGCCTTCAATATGGGTGGAACGCAGAACACCAGGTAATATATTAATATCATACTGTTTTTCTTTTAGTCTTACGATTGAAGTAAAAAATCCACCATCACTTTCTTATTTTATTTATAAATAAAATTAAGTAAATAAAAAAGCCTTATATTTCTAGGTTAAATTTACATTATTTAAAAAAAAACAATCTTAACTAATGTTGTTCACTATAGTACCCTCAAGAGGTAAAGGCCTCTTCCATATTTTGCCATCTTTTTCTGTCTTGGGCCTTCCGAACCCAGTTAGGTCCTATCACTCCTATTGTATCATCAGACCACCGTGTCAATAGTCGACCTCTCCTTCTTTTTCCACTGGGACCCTTCCAAGTTGCAACTTGGAGGTCCATCTGCTATCGTGGAGTCTTGCAAATCTTCAATACAGTTTTTTAAATGTGTTTTGACCATGAACGCAATTCCTCTGGCCTCCAATCTCGCCTTTATGAAACATTATATAATCGTCTTATTCTTCAATTGATTGTCCTGGTCTCTGCACTTCGCTTATTCCCAGTATATCCCAGTTGAGGTCATTCAACGCTACTTTAAAATCTGTTAATGATTCAGGATTAAAATTTTATTATTTGTAACATTAGCTATCCTCATGGTAATTATTATTGGTTGCAACACTGGTGTAACTGCACTATTCACATTGTTGGTATGATTGACAAATGATAGGTGGATTAGCGACAAACTTCACTCTGCATTGATGTATAGGAATAGGTTGTAGTGTATTCACTGCACTTTTTCTAGTTATTTCAGTTCTCTACTGCTATCCTGGTTACGTGACAAAACCAAGTGACTCCATACAGATCAATGGGAAAACCTTAGACAATGTCGTCAAACCAAGGAGACCTTAATAACCATAAATAGTAGTCTAGTTTTTCAAAGAAACTGCTAAGCTTAAGTAGAACAAATCTACGCCACACTGTCAGCATAATAACAGGTCACTGCAATTTAAACAGACACATACAAAAAATAAGAGCCAATGGACAGCCCCTTATGCAGAGCTGTATGATAGCGGAAGAAACACCAACTCACTTACTATTACATTGTAGCAGCGTGAGTGACACAAGGCCATGGCTAATAGGAACCCTCCTTCGATGGAGGCTGCACTCGAAACATCCTAAAACCCTAATTGCCTTCGACGGAGCTAAAGTGGTTTAAATGATCATTTTAGTGGGTAACAATGACTATTTACGTACAATAGCCCACATATGAAGCTAAGTGCGGAAAACACTTGCCCAACTAACTAATCCACTGAGATCTCCAGTTAAATTGAATTGCGGAGCGCACTGATGTAATAATAATGATATGGGGGCGTATAAAGATCATACCACTACATCGCACCATAGGGCTGGAGCATACCCTTCTTGTATAACTCATGGAAATAATGCAAATAGTAAGAAACAAGTTTAAAGATATCAAAGCAACTAATGGTTATTGAATTATAACTAACACGTAATTTTTATCATATATTATATCATGCTTAACAGGATAGAGGATGATGAAGAGCCAGAAATTGGCTCTGTATTTGTGCCTGGAAGCAAAAAGCAAAATTTGAACCATTTGCTGAACTTCAACTTCATGTACCCACCTCGTGGAGCTGAGCGAAGAGGAGTGCAGTCGCAGGGTCGTCGCCCGTGCATGCAGCAGCGTGGGACTAACCGACATGAACATGACCTCTACCTTCGGGCTTAGTAAGTAAATAAGTTTAACAAATATATTGGCCACCCTATATCCAAAACTGTAAACCGGTTCAACAAAACCAAGGTTAGGTAAAATAAAAATAAAAATTATAGATATTATTTATTACACCATAGAACAAGTATCTATTAAATTTCTTGGTTTTACTTAAAACTAACTGGACTTCATATTTGCAGTTGTCAATTTGTAGTCAAGAAAGATGGGGATTATAATGTGAACTTGCTGGATCCTGACATACCTGTTAAGTGGGAGCAAATTGAAGAAATTGTAAGTACATATACATACACTTACGTACATACATACATACATACGTACTTTGTAGTTAAACAGAAATAATTTAGTTGTTGAACATGCAGCTAATAAAGTTGATTGTGGCAACAGGTAGTGCGCAGCACTGGCAAGTCGGAATGTCCCATCTGCCTGGGCGTTCCGGCGGCGGGGCGTGCGGGCCACTGCGGCCACGTGTACTGCTGGGCGTGCGTGTTGCACTACGCCGCCGCGCACGACAAACAGCCGCCCCCTTGCCCTGTCTGCGCCACTCCGTTACATGTCAAGGACATGAAACCTACTCGGTCGGTGCAATGGGATTCGCCTGCAGATGAGGTATGCAAAGAATATTAATGTTACCTGTTATTTACACCTATTTCAAACATGACTTATTGCCATCAATGTATACACCACTACTTTTTAATTAGTACAAAAAATTTAAGGGCCCATTGGGGGCGGCCTGTATGTTATATAAGAAGAGAAATTATTTTATAATATTCATAAACAGCAAAGTTATTAGCGTTTATCTATATCCCAAATTGTCGCTCAATTTATGGACGTAATTTGTAGAGCCCATTCATAAAAATGCATATCAAGCTGTCTCGCTCTCGCGGTCGCTTTCAGTCGCACCTCCGCCCCCCTTGCCCCGTGCTGTAGATACATAGCCATAGGTACCTACCTACATAAAAGTTTTCGCTACAACTTTAAACTACAATAAATCTTTACTATGGTTTTCTAACCAGCGCAACTCAGACAGAAGGTAAAATAATAAGCATTCGATAAATAATATGCACTTTAATAAAAAAATCTAACTTTCCCTTCATACTAGACCGGGCTTAGAACCGGCAAAATTACTTTTTTACTTTATATTAAAACGAAAATCAACAAAAAAAAGTAAATAGAAAATACCAAAACCACTAATACATACATAAAAAGAGTAATTTTGGCGTATTTAAAAAGTTAGAATCACGATATTTACAATAATTTTGGTTTTATCTACATAACTACCTTACGTATTTACAAAAATTAAAAACTTACAAGTATTTTAATTGTCCTTCAAAATGTCCACCTTCATTATCAATGCACAGACGGGCACGTTTAATTAACTTGTTTTTTTAACGAAATAACTGTACACTTATTTGCCGTTTCACTTCGTCAAAAGCGTCTAAAATACTTTGTTTTAATTGTTCTACAGTAACTGGCTCACTTAAGTACACTCGACGCTTAATTTCACTCCACAAAAAAAGTCCATAGGTGTGAGATCTCACGTGTTAACATCGGATTGCGTATTGACCACCAGTGTTCATTACCTATGTTAATTAAACAACCCGATTCGCCTAAACAGACATTTATCCGAGTACAACACATTTGCTCCGGCATTTTCGAGTATCCAGCTGCAGAGCGCAGTCCTCGGTGCATAGTCTACGGTGGTTAATTCTTGCATCTTTTTGTAATGGTATTGATGCAATCCAGCCGAAATAGCAATTTACCAGGAATAATACTGGCTGATAGGTATTGAAATGCCGAGCAGCGTCATTCGTAGGTACTTCGACATGGGTTTTCGGAGAAGTACGCTAGTACATTATCGTACAGGTCTTGCGGATACGCCGGCCTTTCTCGTCCTTGACTGTGGCTCGGTGCATGCAAAGAACCATGGTCGAGAAACCGCTGGTATGCATTTACCACGGTTCGCACGTTCGGCTGTCGAGCGTTAGGGTACTTTTCTCTGTACATACGTACGGTGGCACTCGCGTTTTCACCACACAAAAAGTACACACATAATCACATACTCCCGGGATGATAACTGGTACGCCATCGTGACGCGACAAAGAAATAGGAAAAGTGATTGGGGCGAAAGGTGCGCGCGCGCGTGCTATCTCTTCCGGTATCGATTTGGCACTGTTTTGTTTATTTGTTATTTGACCTTCCGCAAGGATCGCTGGCGCAGAGAAAGGGGCGGGGCTTAAGCTTCGACGCGAGTTTGCCGGGATTTATCAATGAACTGCGGTCGTTCAAAGGAATGGAAAAACACTGCGCGTAGTACTATTTATCTATCGGCGCGTGTCACATTGATTCAACTTAATTTGACCAATTCTTTCACTTTTTTGAGGATAATTTTGGGATTTAACTTTTTTTACTTTTGACTACATAAATATGATTAGTAACCGATACTGAGTACCCTGTTTTTTTTTTTGTACTAATTAAAAAATAGTGGTGTATAGAATCTACCATATATTATTAGTAATAGAATTTCAATATAAAATTTATTTGTTTAATAAACACGGAACTTAGTTGGCACATTATTTTAACATGCATGGGATATTTTAAATGGAATTTTTAATGTAGTGTTGAATATTTCAGGTAACAATGCGGTTGGTGCGCCGTCTTCGTGGTTCGACCGCTGTAGAAATTGCCCCACCTCGTGGGCAATTGAATGCGTCATATCCAGACCCAATATTGCCTCTAGAAAACATTAACAATGCACCATTTGCCAAGTTCTTTACTGCTACTAAGCAACAGGTAATTAGCTATCTCCATATTGCTGGACACATTAATATTATACTATACAAATTTTATATTATTTAAATTATTACAGGTACAAGAGATATTGGATAGAGAGAGAAAAGAAATACAAGACCAAATATTGGCTGAAATTGATACAACTGAAATTGTTTATATGGAACAAGCACTAGAGATGCTTAGAGTTAAGGAAATGTATTTGCTAGCTCAAGTTAATGTACCTGCTGTGATGGAAACACCTGATACTAGTACAACGCCTATTGTTTATGAGAAACAAGAGGTAAATGAGAAGACAATTGATTGGTTTGATGTAACTGATGAGGGAGCTGCAAGCCTTGAAGTTATTCAGGATCAAATGGCAGAACTTGATATTGAGGTTGACTCAAACTTAAATCCTGATGCACCAAGCTTCGTTCAGAGTGACCTAAATGACAATGAACCAGAGGAGTTTCCTTTAATTGATTCTCCTCATGTTAACGATGAAGATATAACCAATGACAATCCAACGATCACAGATTTAGACAAGCAAAATCAAGCTAAATATTTTTACTTTTATCAAGGTAATTTTTATTGAACTGAAATTACATATACCAATTTCATTTTTCACTTATATACATTGATAGTATGGTAATATGAATGTTAAGTTAAATGTTTTGGTCAGTCTACTTAATCCATTATGGCATGCTAGTGCTTGAAATTTATGATTGCACTTTATAAATAAATAATTTGCTTGAAAGAAAGTAAAGTCTAAATTCGTCAAATTCATGCATACTGAAAAAATACTAGAACCATAGCTTAAATTCAATTTGGAGATCAAACTTGTTGGAATGAATTGGAAATAGTTACTTCAACTGTGATCTTATTGTGTTGATTACAGCTGAAGACGGTCAACAAGTGTTCCTAAACAGCCTCAACGTGCGTGTCCTGAATGCGTCTTGGGGCGCACTTGCGGCGGCGCCGCCCGTTATCCGCGGTCGTGTGCTGCATCGCGAGACCTTCCCTCTCAGCGAACAGGTAAATCCATACATGCCTACACGACCGCAATCTCCGAAGGGATAAGCAGAGTCCATGAACCAATTAGCTCCTTGAACCACATTAACATAAAACAAAATTGAGTCTAGTAAGATGTAACTTTGTGAAAAAGTAGTGACAAGTGCCATCGCTTACCTAGTCACAAACCTAATACAAACAGGCAAAGTAAAAGTAAGACTTGAGAAATGTACAATTACTACCTACAATCCTTATCTTTATTTTCCATACCATCCTTCGGCAGTGTAAACCTCGGATGTGGCATTTGCTTATTTTTTTTTTAATTTGTTTTGTAAGTCACATCAGACTTATTTAGCCTCTCGTAATAATAATAATAATATCTCGTTATTTGAATTCTTATGATTATATACCATTCTTAAAAAAAATAACAATAAACAGTACTATTCCGATCCATACACTTTTTTTCAGGAGGTAGTTTATTCTTCTGTACAATTTTGTCAAAAGTATTTACGAGGTATTTAGTGCCGAACGACGATACGTACACAATCATGACTATTGAAAATAATTTTCCAAATAAAAATTTTAGACAACACAACATTAATTTATTATCAACTAGCTGTGCCAGCGGTGTCACCCGCGTTTATGGTTTTAATATTATAAAGACTATTTCCGTCATACATGATTTCTATGTAACTTTAACCATTAAGGCTGCACACGCGACGGAAGCTTAAAAAATGGAGTAACTTCTCCCGTTTTCTCAACATTTCCCTTCACTACTCTGCTCCTATTGATTGAAGCGTGATGAAAAGTATACTATAACCTGCCCAGGAGTATAAAGAATAATTGTACCAAGTTTTGTTAAAATCCGTCGAGTAGTTTTTGTTTCTATAAGGAACATACAGACAGACAGACAGACAGCCAAAAATTTTACTGATTGCATTTTTGGCATCAGTATCGATCACTAATCACCCCCTGATAATTATTTTGAAAATATATTTCATGTACAGAATTGACCTCTCTACAGATTTATTATAATTATAGATATAGGAGACACATTTAGATAAAAATACTTTTTATTTGGTTTCAGACAAGAAAACATATGCCGTATACTGCTCACTTGCCTCTCTACTGCTCTTTTGACATAGTTGAACTGGATTTGCAACCACCGTTTGTGACAACAACCGCCCTCATGGGGTTCTCAGGTATCTACAGTTAGTTTACATATTTATCATTTTAGACATATCAGTATGTTTTAATTATGTTATTTTATTTTTTTGACAAATAGTATTCCTCCATGCTTAGAATCACCAACCTTTAAAAATTCTATTAGCTTGGATTTTACCCAATCTCAAATTATAACAAAGATTTTGTAACATAAAAATATCTTACTAATTTTCGACCTTTCCCATTTTTTTATATATTCCTTAACAATTCTTAAACAAAGAAATTGTGATAATTATAAATACAACGAAATAATTAAGAAGAAAGTTATATGTTTACATACATACATAAAATCACGCCCATTATGGGCGTGATTATGTCCCGCAGAGTCAAAGGGGAAGCAAGCCCCTTTTACCACATTCGGCCAACAATGAAACTGGGCTGAGTTAGATGGGAAATTGTGAAAAAGTATTGATATAGCGCAGTGGCTAGCTTGTCGCCTACACAATATTTTTTTTTTTTATAATTCAAATTTTATCTATATAGATAGATGATATATTTAGTAGTTTAGAATTCGTCATGGTTTTATGGATTAACAATCGTAAAGTTTTTTTAAAAAAAGAAAATATAAAACTAGGAATTACATACAGTTAAAAATATTTTATGAATGCAATATAATGAATGTTTACAGAGGAGCTAGAGAGACGCGCCCGCACGCGCGCGCGCCTCGAGCGCGACGAGCGGCGCCGCGAGCGCGCCTACCGCCGCGCCATGGAGGGGCCGCCCAAGCCGGACTTCTCCTCCGAGCTGCTGTTCCCGCCCGCGGCGCGACCCAGCCCCGTCGACCCGCCGCTGCTGCCCGCGTCCCCTGACGACGCCACTCCGTCGCCGTCGACCAGCGTGTCCGCGACTGCCGTGTCTCCACCGTCTTCGGGACCTTCGTTTGCAAAAGTATGTTTACAAACATAAGCCCATGTTCAGATGATAGTTATTATTATATAGCATGTACATTATACATAAAAAAGCTGATCTTGTGAAAATAATGACATTTTATACACACACGCACAAATTTTGTCAAAACGCGCCGAAAGCGCGCTACTGTTTCAATTGTAAAAGGCATACCTTACTTCTTATTTTATTAGATTTTACATCATAAATGCACATGCTCAAAAATTGATTTACCACAGAAAAATAGAGTTAGGACTCTATATTCTGCGAGTTATAATGAGAATCCTAATTCTCATTATAACTCTCAGAATATTGTTTAATTAATACCTTTCCACATTTAATGTGTTTATTTGTCCAGATGGCGAGCACAAGCGGCACATGGCGCGTCCGTAAAGTCGTGGAGCCGCCGCCTCCTCCTCCCGTCAACGAAGACGAGCCCCACGCCCCGCGTGTGCTTAGCCTCAGCGACGCCATCGAAGCTGCCCTCCACGCAGCGCCCACGCCCTCTGGCAAAAAGAACAAGAAGTCTAAGCATAAGAATCAAGTCTTGTTCGCTACTGGTATGCAGCGTACCGCCTAACCAGGAAATTCTCCCAGCACGCCTTTATGTTGCAATAACTAGTAGCAAAATATTTGTACAAACTTTTGAAACTTTAATTCCTGGTTCTGGCATAAAGGTTGGTAGTTTATTGAGATTCCATCTTAACTCTTACCTTTCATGCCACACTTGGCAGTTTAATATGTTTTGAAATGTTTTGTATGTTTCAACAATATATTTCATGGATCTGTATTATATAATTGATATGTATTGCAACATTGAAGAGTGTCCTTAGTGAGTTTATGTTTAATCTCATTTCATTTCATTAGCAACAGCTAAACATAAAAAAAATATGTAATTCTCAGATATAGTTATATTGTATTTTGTTACTAGTTACAACTGATTTTATTTAAAGAATTTTCATTGTGTGTTTCTGATTATAATTTTATCTCTGTTACTCCTTTGGGTCATAGACTGTTACGTTGGTGGAATGTTTTGGATTATGGAGGATTATATATTTTTTTTTATATATAGAAGATCGATTGGAGTAACTTTTTGTTTCATTGACATTTATTGAGCTTTGGGTTAGGAGGAGAACTAATAAAAATTTTACGTTAGGTGTAGCTTTCCCACTGTTTTCAAACTTCAAACAAGCTTGTTTTACTTGTTGACCTGCAAGCTGACTGTATCAACCTAAGTGTAACTTTCTGTTAAACAGTTCAGTTTTAATGCTTTGCAACATTGTATCAAAGTTATTGGCGAATAAAATTGTCATGAACATAATCTTTCGTTTTACTGTAAAAAATAACTTTTTACCCTACCTACATCCTTTTTGAAAACAAGCAAACCCGCAGTGTATATATAAATAGGCCATATAACCATAAATACAGTTTCCCTTTTTTAGTTCGAAAGGATATGAGGACGAGAAATCCTTGCTGCTATTTTGAAAAGGGTTGCAATATAATGCAAGTATTGTAGCAGATTAGAAATGTGAAACCACTGCAATGAGTATGAATAATTAACCTTTTCACTGCCGCTTCTTTCCGACAGTAATATTTTAAACGCATTAGTTTCTAGATCTAAATGTGTGGTTAGGACAACTTTAGTTGTCGCAGCTGAAACAGTTTTTGATGGATAACTCTGCAATGGTCAGAATTTTTACTTACCATGATGCACACACGACGTCATAGACTAAATAGGTACCTATCTACCACTCATAGTATGAAATGGCAATGGAAATTAGAATAAGTGTAAGTTGCCCCAGCGGAGTTATAAAAAACTGTTTCCGCTGCGACAACGTTGTCACAGCGGAACTTTTTTATACCATGGACGCAGAAGAAAAAAAAATAGGTTTAAAAATTAGTGTATGACATGAGGTAATTGTGTATGTTTATATGAAATTTGTGCGTCATTAAACTGCAAGGATATTCAAGTTCACGTCATTGATATAAATGATGTTCTATCTAATTATATAACTCTAAACAATTTAAAATTATAACCGTAATATATACTTACCTAGGTGGTAGCGGAGCGGTGGTAGCTCAATGGTAAGGACACGCGCCTCCTAACCGAGGAGTGCGGGTTCAAACCCGGGCACGTACCTCTGGATTTTTTAAGTCTATGTACGTATTTATACCACTAGCTCGACGGTGAAGGAAAACATCGTGATGAAACCTGCAAATTCAAACAACCTTGGATTTGTAACCATGATCCAAAAATTGTCTGGTTCCCCTATCTTAGGGTTACGAAGGTCAGACCGGCAGTCGCTTCAATGTAATTACCAGACTCGCTAAATCCTGGATCATGGTCTAAGCGGACCCCGTCTAAACACGGGACATAACGCGAGGAAGATGATGAATATATACTTACCTACTTACCTGATCCTAGTATTAAATTCAATTATTCCTTCCCACCGTTGCTTTACCTTTTGTCCCCCATCACTACCAACTGTCTGTGGCCAATGCACAAATCGTGCTGAGTCAAAAACAAAAAAAAGTTCACGTCCTAAACTAAAATATCTGTTAAACTTATATGAATTAAATTTGAACTTTTTCTGCTGGGACAATATTTTATGGTCAGCTGTAAACCATAAATATTGCCTCATGTGTGCCCAGCTTATTTTTTAATTTACTATAAATTATTGCGTTCATAGCTCAAAAGAATAATTCCATAGCCGGTCCTTTAACTACAAGTTTAAAAGTATAACTGACTGAAGATTTTCTATCAGATTTTTCGTGAAAATCGGTGTGTTTTATAGTCAGTTTATAATTTGTGTATTATTTTGCGATAAAGTTGAGTTATTTTGTTAAATTCATAATTTATTTACAGGTATTGGTGTAAACAACTTGCACCAATGGCGACTATATCTTTTGCCAAAAGTTTGGTTAACCCAGGTACATATACATTTGCTTAGCTACAATTTAGTAACACTAATACGTTTTATAATATATACAGTTTTAACTTAAGGAACTCTCAGCGTATTATTGGCTAAATTTGGTGTTTCCTATTATTTTTAATAGCGGTCACCTGTATCTCTTGATTAACTCGGTATTATATAAAGGGCCTTTTATTTATGTAAGCAACAAGAATATATTAATTCCTAGTATATAGTAATCATGAATAAAATACTAAATCATTGTACATTTTAAGAAATATTGGTATATTGTTTTATTTGACATTTATCTCCTTACTAATAAATTGAGGTTATCTTATTGATTGGTGTATTTGAACAGCGATTTTACTTGAAATTCTAACATAGCCATACGAACCTAAATTTTTAGTAGGTACTAAACGTCAGATAATGCAGTTTAATAATATAGAATTGTTAAAATCTGTCACCATTTTATTTATACTGTGATGGTTGGTAAAAAATATTTTTTGGAATTGCATCATATTGAAATTGAAATTCAAAATGTTTTTATTCATGTAGGCTTCAAGAAAGCACTTATAAATCGTCAAAGTTACATAGGTGATCCTACATTAATATATATGGTTCGGAATGTTGATTCTACCGAGAAGAAACCCACAAGAAACTTGGTAGTTACTCTTTTTAGTGTCAAAGTAAAATTTATTTGTATTATTTATCTTTTACAGCTCTCAAGCTGGTCTTAAAACAAGGCCACTCCTCACAGTTACGATGCCCCAGTGCCGGGATTACTCCTTTAAGCATTATATTAAGAAGGAATTATGCCGAAAAACAGGTCTTTGAACGGACAAAGCCTCACTGCAATGTTGGTACTATTGGCCATGTTGATCATGGTAAAACTACATTGACTGCGGCTATTACTAAAGGTAAACAAAACTTAAACAAGCATTCTGACTGTCCTAATATTCAATATAGAGTCTCACTTAACCATTGTTAGTGCCATGCCAAAAAGCTTTGGTTATTTCTTTGAGATCATAATCAGCTCCTTTAGTCCTAATCAATATTAAAAAATTCTAATTACAGTATTAGCAGATCTTGACTTAGCTCAAAAGAAGGCATATTCGGACATTGATAATGCCCCAGAAGAAAAAGCCCGTGGTATCACAATCAATGTGGCTCATGTGGAGTACCAAACTGAACAGAGGCATTATGGACACACGGATTGTCCTGGACACGCCGATTATATCAAGGTACCTTAGATATTTAGTTACAAGGTTCGAGCCAACACTCAAATTCAAAATTCTAAATATCTTTATTTATTTATGCTTCAAAGAAACACTTCTAAAATTTTCAATATACAAAAAAAAAAAAAAACAATACCACTACTTCGGAAAGTAATTCTATCGAGAAGAAACCAGCAAGAAACTTGATAGTTACACTTTTAAATACCAAATATACAATTTTGTAAACTTAAATAATCTACACTTTACTAGATATCACTGCAGCTGAACACTTCATTATGAATTTAACCATCAGTTCTTGTCATTAAGGTAATCCTCAATGATAACTCTCCAACAGCTTTGCATTGCATATGTAATAGGAAAAAAATATTTTGATAATCAGAATATGTAATAGGTAGCTAGCTACCTTAAAATTCATATTATACACATTAAATATTTTAAATTCACCCAAAATGGCTATTAAATATAGGATTTAAATGTGACCAGATTGCATACACAAATCATGTCTGGTCAGTCACATACATTTTAGATTTTGTATAGACTGGACACAGACAGATGTCGCTCGGCATCATTTAAAATGATTGAGAGATAAAACTGAATAAAAACGTTATTTACGTCATTTCTTAGATAATTTATTAAATTTAGGTGAAAAACATGAATATAAAATATTTTCTTCAGAAACAAACCTAATAATCTTTGTTTTAAAACCGTGAATTTTACACAGGTGGCATATTATTACTAAGAAACAACTAACCTGTGCTTGTAGCGCCATCTTGTATTATACCTGACAAACAGACTAAACTTTGCTGTAGTTCCCATTACTCACCACTGTCGCTGTTCTTGCGCGAGTTAAAGCAGTAACTTTTCAAGTATGGGCAGTGACCCTCTGTTGTACGTAGTATATTATTACTCTGTGCACAAATGTTGTGTAAGAATGTGAGAGCTCATAAAAGTGTTGGCAACTAAATATCTTGTATTACATTGTCACAATATGCTCAACTCTTTTTCATGAGAACCTCAAAATTAAATAAGAATTTTCTCTTTATATTGTATGACTGAATCAAATCATTGTAACATGTACACACAGTTATGCTTCTCATTTAGAATATCCTCATTAGTTTCAAACTTGTCTGCTTTCAGAACATGATCACTGGCACAGCTCAGATGGACGGTGCAATCCTTGTGGTAGCTGCTACTGACGGTGTCATGCCACAGACGAGAGAGCACTTGCTCCTTGCCAAACAAATTGGCATTCAGCATGTAGTTGTGTTCATTAACAAGGTAGACGCCGCTGATCAGGAGATGGTTGAATTAGTAGAGATGGAAATTAGGGAGCTTATGACTGAAATGGGTTATGATGGAGACAAGGCGCCAGTCATCAAAGGTATGAATGATTCATTAATTGTTCAATCATCTGTTACCACATCGCTGCTTTGCATGAATACCCGCATAAACCAAAATTTTGTAAAAACAGGTTTATAAGACAGCCAAATGCAAATGGTATTCATGCAAAGCAGCAACATATATGTTATAAATTAAATGTTAATAGTTGGTTTTGTCGATAATTCTTTGAACATAGTTTTTTGTAATGTAACTTAAGCTAACTTTGTAAATGTAAAATTTTTCAGGATCAGCATTATGCGCTTTGGAAGGCAAAAGCCCTGAGATTGGTGCTGATGCTATTAATCAACTGCTGAAGGAAGTAGACTCCTTCATCCCAACACCAGTTCGTGAATTGGACAAGCCATTCTTAATGCCAGTAGAATCTGTTCACTCTATTCCTGGCCGAGGAACTGTCATTACTGGTCGCCTGCATAGAGGTAACATAATTTGTATAAAAGGTTATTGAACTGTGTCTGATTTGTTATATT
Organism: Glyphodes perspectalis; assembly: GCA_951394215.1. Taxonomy (NCBI): domain Eukaryota; kingdom Metazoa; phylum Arthropoda; class Insecta; order Lepidoptera; family Crambidae; genus Glyphodes; species Glyphodes perspectalis. The sequence continues at coordinate 13,191,286 of OX596203.1, read as the reverse complement.
ATGTCAGCCACATCTGGATACTTATATCTCACTAAATATATTAAAACAATTTAATTCAATATTTGTGCAGGTGTGCTGAAGAAAGGTACTGAATGTGAAATTGTTGGACATGGCAAGGTTATGAAGACCACAGTGACAGGAGTAGAAATGTTCCACAAAACATTAGAAGAGGCCCAAGCTGGCGATCAGCTTGGAGCCTTGGTCCGGGCTGTCAAAAGAGAACAAATTAAACGAGGGATGGTCATGGCTAAACCCGGAACAGTAAAGGCACATGACAACATTGAAGCAGCAGTGTACATATTGAGTAAGGAAGAGGGTGGTAGATCGAAGCCATTTACATCATTCATCCAGCTTCAAATGTTCTCTATGACATGGGACTGTGCGTCTCAGGTAACCATTCCTGAGAAAGAGATGGTGATGCCTGGCGAAGATGCCACGTAAGTGTTGAATAATAACTAGAAAATAACTTACTTCCCTTTTTTCCTAATATTTTGACCAACTTTATTGCTTGATGTCAAATCATCATTCAAAAAAGTACTTAATACCAACCTTTTTGTTATAAAATTTGGTAAACAATACTTAGCATACTGTATTTGTACATGTACTGATTAGGGGAATGCTATACCATGACCATTAATAGACATAATGAAAAGTAAAAGAGTACTAAATTATTATCTTGTTTACATCACAGATTGCATTTGAGACTCCTGAAACCCATGGTGTGTGAAACGGGTCAGCGGTTCACACTGCGATTGGGAGACATGACACTAGGAACTGGTGTCATTACCAAAATCAACAATAACTTATCTGAAGAGGACAGGATTAAGCTTTTGGAAGGCAAGAAGGCACGAGAAAAGGCATCTGCCAAGAAGTGAATGCCTTAGAGTTTTAGTTAAGATTAGAATTTTATTGTAGTTCCCTTACATAATGTATGCATTTAAAATGAAGAAAATGTAAAAAATATTTAAATAAAGCACTAAATCCGAAGTTTTCCTTTAAATTAATCATTATCCACCTTACATACATACTATAATTAATAAATATTCGTTACATACTTGATTATTATTTATTTTTATGTAAGTATAACATTTTTCTTTAAAATTCACCATCAATCTATTGCATTCAGAAGAATTATACAGTGTAACCCAATAAGATTTTATACCCATTATTTATTCTCAATATCAACGACCAAGTTCATGTGTACATAACAATAATAAACATGAAGCGCAGAACACTTTTCAAGTAATAGTACATAACATAGATAAATAGGATGCTTTGAATACATACATGAGGGAGGACAAGGATTATTTTCGAAATAGGTTAATTCATAATAAAGCAAGCCTGATTGCTTATCAGGGTGATAATAACCCCCCTGGGGCCTCTGGGCATTTTAAGTCATGTACGTATCTGCTGCGCGAAAGGAATTTTTGTTCTAATTATTTATGAAAATCGTTACACAAATAGGGGCATTTTTAGAATGAGGACGAAAACTACGAATTGTATTCAAAAATGTAGATAGATAGGTCAATGAAGCTGCTGCCAGCACAGTTGATTTCTTATGTAAAAAACATTACTCCTGTCCTTGTATTTATATAAAAATCAGATTAACAAGTCGATTCTGATTTTTGCATCTTGTATTCTGTATCATTAAAACCTAGAGCTTGTATGAAAAGGATCATGAAGTTTATGAAGCAAGTAGGTGCCTAGTGTGTAAGGATTCTGCCATAAGGCATTTAGTTCTCTGCCTACCTCGCTAGGGAAGTGGCGTGAAGTTAAAATGAAATCACAATTAAGGTTACCATCACAATTTATTTAGAAAAAAAAGCTGTGTGATACTAAACAAGGAATTGATAAACAAAATCAATCAAAATACAGTTTAGTACATAACAATGGAATACAAGTTTCACAGGTTTTTGTCATTTGTTAGCTGTTTACTAAATAGTAAATGTTGAAATCTCATCACTGTTACATAAATAATGGCCACTAATATCAGGATTATTCAAACTTATTTAACATCAGACATCATTTTAGATAAAGAAATTAACATGCTTGAAATTTAACAAAATAAAAAAATAATACAAAATTTTCAAATCTAACATCAAACTTTGAACCTAATGGAATGAAAGAACAAATGACACATTGTGTACATAAATGATGACATCAGATAGTTTTCCATTGAGATCAGATCATTATCATATAAATAATAAAATACCAGTCAACTGGCGGCACATACTTCTTGATCTATATCATTGGAAAACTAATTACTTCACTTTTGACTTTCACAATAGTAAGAGGGCATTGAGAATTCAATTTAACATCCTATATTTACAAGTCTTCATCCTCTTCTGGTAGCGCTGTGTCCTGTGCCTCCTTGAGATCCTTTTCGATCTGGTTCTGCCATTGCGGGTCCATTGTAACTTCTGGGGGTACCAAGGCAGGCATAGCAACAAACTCGAGGTTGCCGTCACCAATCAATTTTCTTGCTAGCCAGAGGAAAGGCTTCTCAAAGTTGTAGTTAGATTTGGCAGAGATGTCATAATACTGTAACAAAGTGTTGTTATACAAGTTATAAAAAACGTATCTTCTAATGACTCATGTAAATAACGCATGAATCTAATAATGATCAAGACATAGTTAGGTTAGAACTCACCTGAAGGTTCTTTTTCCTGTGGAAAACAATTGTTTTCGCTTTGACTTTTCTGTCCTTGATGTCCACTTTGTTGCCACACAGAACGATTGGGATGCCTTCACAGACGCGAACCAAGTCTCTGTGCCAGTTAGGTACATTTTTGTAGGTGACACGAGAGGTTACGTCGAACATAATGATAGCGCATTGACCTTGAATATAATAGCCATCTCTGAGCCCACCGAATTTTTCCTGGCCAGCAGTATCCCAGACGTTAAATCTGATAGGCCCTCTGTTCGTGTGGAAAACTAAGGGATGCACTTCGACACCTAGTGTGGCGACATATCGTTTCTCAAACTCTCCAGTCAAGTGCCGTTTTACAAAGGTTGTTTTGCCAGTACCACCATCGCCAACCAGGACGCATTTGAATGTGGGCATATCATCAGTCATTGTGATTTCTTTTTTGTTTCCTCAGATACCTGAAAAGAATAGGAAAATGTTGCGGTTAAAGTTCCAACGGCTTGAAAATGAATGACTAATATGTTCCCAAGTCCTATTTCTTTGTTTACAACTAGGGAAAATACCGCCAAAGCTTAATACACAAATTCTGGGTAAATTAATGCGTACTTCTACAGAAAAATAGAAGTTAGAACAAACTAACAAGTTGAATTTGTTTTAAGTTTTCACTGAATGGCGCTCAGACAAGCTCACAGGAATTTAGCTCGATGATACCGAACACGAACATGAATTACGGCCAAATTACACAATTAACAACATAAATATTTCTTGCAATGAAAAGTATAGCGGATGTAGAATGAAAGCACATAAAATAAAATCACAAATTACCAAGATTGGCAAAGAAAATCGAGATTAAACTCGTTGCACAGAAAAGTCGTTACGGCTCACAATGGCGTCACTTGACTAAACGGAAGAAACTTTGACAACGACAGGCGCAATAACGTTGCTAGTCAATGCAGTACTTTTTTATCATCCACTACAACAAGTAAAAATCTACTGATAACATTAAAATAAAAATCAAAAGTTAAATTTATATTTTTTTACTTATTTTACAAATGTACATATTAATTCTAAACATTTATCAATACTTTTAAAATTAATAGTTAATCAACCCTATATTTCCGTTTTAAACTGCTTTACCGACACTGTTTTTGACGTCATTTTGTACAACCATCAGTGGCGCCACCTACAATTCTTAAAATTTTTAGACATGACATGAGACGGCTAGCGAAGTTTCGTTCGTTTCGTGTGTATCGATTTTTTGAGTGAAGTGAACGTAGTGTTCGTGTCCTTTAGTTTAGTGACGTTTGATGGAAAAATATCTGTGAATGGGATTGTGTAATAAGATAAAACGTTTATTTGGTGTGTGATTTTCTGTAAAGGATGACGAAGGACAGGTTAGCGGCGCTCCAGGCGGTAAGTTGGTTTTCGTTTGCTCCTCAACGTTGCTCTAACCAAAGGTCTCATTGATGACCTCGAATTCGATTAAATAGCATTGGGATCACATTCTATTTTGAGGAAATCCTAGGGCATTTTTTGGTTTTCAGATGTTAAATCTTGTGTTCTATTAAGGAACAAGTTAAACTCCTACAAATTCTTTATTTCTCGTCGCCCCACCCCTGACTTGACACCACTTGAATGATAGCTGTCATTGAAGCGAGACAATTTGTTGCGTTTCGTCCGCAGTTTTACGAAACATTCGCGTTATCAATGCCTGCCATTGTTCTTTACCGAAGAAACCTTGCGAAGGAGTACTTCACACTTCACTAACCTCATAGGAAACAACTTACTCAACACAATTGTAAAACAGCCCTGAAACTTGCCGCTTCCTATGTAGATTAATGCAGGTCTTCTACTGTATGTAGGTACTCTAGTTGATAAAATTATCCATTTTAATGTTTACTTAGTTTGGGTTTCGTTTTTCGATTTTAGTAGCAGTTATCAATAGCAATAATTGGACAATGGATTTTAATTATGTATATTGTTACAAACAATTTTTAACTACTTCCAGTATGTAACTAATACAAAGATAACCTACCTACATGTTGTCACAAATAAAATATATATTAGATATATGTACTTAAATACTCAAGTACATAGGTATATCTAAGTAAGTATGTATGTTATATTTATTTTTATTATTAATGTACTTATTATGTTATAATAGGATTAAAATAATTGAGTTAACTCATTATTTCAATATTGTTTTCTGCTATGGTGTATAAAAAATATCAATAAAACTTTGAGATAAGTAATGGACATCTAAGTAAATTCTTATTTGATATTAATATTTAATATCTTTGTTAAAGAGCTTGTCTTATTAGGTATTCCCAAGTATTCACTTAGGAATTAAAATTCAAATAAGTAATCACTTATTAGAATTTTAATACCCATATTCTTCAAAGGTAAAGGTTATGTAATATATTACTTGAAAACACATCGGAAAATATATTTCATAATCTATATTTTTTAAACCATTTAGATTAATATTATTTATGAAAAAACCATATGATTAGAGCAATTTTAATCAATTGGTCAAAGCTACGGGGACTATGGGTGTGATGTTATATTTCATTGTTTGTTTTAGTAAAAATCTACAGAGTGAAATAATCCATAAACTTTAACTATGTCATAAGTAGGTACATAAATTATTAAATCATTTACTAATCAAATAAAAAACTAAATCTAAATTGACTAATTCATTATCTAATACCGAAAGGTACTGTGATAATGAAGATATTATACATTAATTAAATAGTAGAATCTTTATTTAACGTCTCTATTTTGTAATTTTCTTTATTACATATTCTATTGTTGAAATATTTTTGGTTGTATTAATATTTGTAATTTCATGATCTGGACCAGACATGCTAGTTTAAGGTTGATATTTTAGTTATACTTACTCCTAATAAACATGATTTTATCATAAATATAGAAAAGTTGCCACTTTCAAGTAATTTTATTATTTTCTCTGTACTCCATAATAATTAATTAGATACTTATTGTGCATGTATATACAAGTGTTTGTATATAGTTATATGTAAAACAAGTATTTCATTAATCATCCAAAGCATTCTGAGTACAAGGTAGGTACCTTCCGCTCAAGGTTTTGGTAGCATAATTTATTTTGTGTGTTTCTGAGCAAAAAATAGTAGGTAGCCTATACCTATGGCGAATTTGTATGCATAATTTTATATATTGTGCCTATCTGCTTGTATTTGATTAAGCTTACAATTTTTTTTTTTTAAAAGCTAGTAAGAAACTACTATATCTGTTTCAGTTTATGTGTCTTTCCAATTGGCACATTTGTAGCTTCAGATTCTACCAGCCCCTTTTTTGTGATCTAGTAAGATTGTATGTGTACTATAGTGTCGTAACTGTTACGTTACGCCCTTCATGGATGCTTGTATAAAAAAAAAAATCTCATCCAACACAGTATTGCTTAATAGTTTAGCTGTCCATTATTTTCGTTTCCAAGCTTCCATTTAAAGCTAATATTAGTAACGAAAGCTTGAGATGTTATATGTAAGTATGTCCTTATCTTAATTCCAATTTTCACTGTAGATTCGATACTTTAGATAGGTACTGTAGATTCGCAACTGAATTCATATCCGATGAAACAGTCTCCATTTGACGTGTAATGCGTTTTCATTTACCATTTCTCATGTAATCTTATTAACGATCTTAATTCTGTCGTTATTCTCGTTATCGATTGTCCTGGACCGTCATTAGAAATTATACTCATTCGCGGCACGAACTAGTAAAAAAAGAAGGACTCCGCGCCACTAACTAGACGTTGAAGCTCCTCAGGTGCTCAAACTTGACACGTGACACATTGACATAATAAGCGCTTCATTTACGGACATTTGCAACACCACATTTACGTTGTCGATCTTGCCATTACCTTAGTAAAACCTTTTTCAAGAAAATTCCTTACTGTGGTCTCCCTTGTTAGGGAGCAGAGCAGCCTGAAAAACTTAAACTAGGTACCCAAAATTTGTAAAATCGCCAAATATGTAAGTGATTTCGTTAAGGAGTTGTAAGTTTTTTCTTATATTATCATAACGCATAAATTACTCACGCTCAATTTCGGCATCCTTAACTTAGATGCATATCCGCCCCAGAAACGGCTTTTTTTTGTTCATACAAAGCGGTATGACGTGCCAAGAAAGTTTTAAAACCAGTACCCTAAAATTGTAAAATTGCCAAGTACGTAAGTGATTTGTAATGACGCTGTGTTTTCGTATATTTCCAGTTTTCCAGTTTATATAAGGTCTTATTACCTATCACCACTTATGGAGTAAAGTTAAAAGGAGTGTATTGCCAATTCTTATTGTATACCTTACCATCAGAAACGCCTTTAGCTGGTTTTTACCTTTAGTTGTAAAAAAATAATTGCACATCTAGTTCTAGTTTTTGTAACTAGCCAAAACTCCATTTTATTTCATCTCTAATAACATAACATCACGCCCATAATTCTCGACAGGGTAGGCAGAGTCAAAGGTGCAGCTGGCCTCTTTAACCACATTCAGCCGAAAATAAAACTGGGTTGGGTTAAATGGAAAATTGTGAAAGAGTAGTAGCAATCGGCTAGCTTGTCGCCTACACAATCACATACCCAAAACCTTATATACCACTAGTCGCCTTTTACGACATGCTAGGCAAGAACCACAGTTAGCACATTCTTTTTAAGACCAATATAGGGACAATGGGATGGGTTAGATGGAAAATTGTGAAAAAGTAGTGACAAGTGATTTTATTTCATGTTCTTTGCAAAACTCGATTCAACGAAGAAAGTCAGGAACAAGTCTACAATCCAATTGTATTCTAGACTCAAAACGTATCCTTACTGGAATGACATAAGGTAAGCGTTGAGTGACACAGGGACTATATATCTCCGTATTTCAAAGTTTAGCAGGAAAAGTAGCACAAACCTAACAATATCAAAAAGCAAATTTTACTCTCATGCCATTCGTATTACTGTATTTGGCGCTGTTATCGGCGAGGGCGTCATCCGGCCCGCGGCCTTCGCCTCGGTTGACTCACAAAAACACCGTTGCCCGTCATACTTGCATCATCAATCTTGGTGTACCCTTCATAAGCTAAGTCTCATGGTGAAAAACTCTTCCAAGTCTCGTGAGGCCAAGTGCAGTTAACGCGATTAACTTCTCCTCCGTTTCCTGCATTAAATTGTTTATACAACACTGTGTTAGTACGATATCATAACGTAACGATATTAAACGGATAAGCATTGAAGTTGAGGTTGCAGATTAATTAACTTCAATAACGATAGCTTGTTTTAAAACGGTGTAGATTTTATGATAGTTTCTATAGAAATTTTGGTTCTTTTTAGTCATTTTACAATCGAAAGGATAGTTGAAGATATGCGTATAAAATACTAAGATTAAACTACTACACTATTTATACAAAAGCAACCTTTAGTAATTATTGCACATAGCAAAAGTACGGGCATGATTTGTTGAGTAAATATTGGAACAAAAAAGTATTTTATGCGAATGGAAGAAACTACGATACGATATCATAAATTATAATGGTCTTAGAATCTGCCAGTACGAATAAGCAATTATATTTTATATCGACTTTCTTATCTTCGGAAAAATAAATTTCGGGTCCCTATTTAATACAATAATGTTGGCTGGCTATACTTCTTGTTCCAGAACCGTATTTTTTATCAAAGTTTTTATCTCATGGAAAACTTTTACATAGAGTTTGATTGCCACAAAATTTCTGCCTCGAGTTGCGGAATTTATGCGTTGAAAATACCTTTATCCGCATCTGTGGGAGCAAAAACGTACGAATCAGATGTCGGCATAAGTTTGAAATTGCTTTTGAGACTTGAGAATGAAATATCTTATATTTTAAAGGTACCTACAGCAGATAGTATTGTCGAGGTTGGAGTGTTTGATCTCAAAGGAACAGCAATCTCAGCAATACCGGTAATGCGAAGCTCAGGAGAATATAAGGCTCTTGAGGCTATTGTAGTGGCTTTGATGTCACTTGCACTTGCAACAGCTGATTCACGTTGTGCGTCGTATCTATTTTGAGCATCTGTCTCTCATGTTGTCTGCGAATGACTGAACTTCTCCTGTAATCAAGACCGAAGCACTTTTTTTTGGCTGCATAAATTACATTACAGAATGCTTAGCTTAGTGAGATCATATACCATCACGAGTCGTGTAAAACTAATATTTTCCCATAGTTACACAATGGCTAAACGCATTAAGGAGGAATATTTTACATATTGTGTGTTTACTGATGCATACTTTTAGCTTATCTCTACAGTCTGTTGTGGCTGTGGGTTATAATAATAACTACTATGCTATTGTGAACATGTCTTTTGACATTAATTTGGTTCGTTTTTACTAGTTCTTTACCTCCACAATTTTAATAGTGATGGTACATATTCAAGATGTTTAATTAATTTGGTTGTAATTACCAATGAGACTGTTAAAATTGTTATTGTTTTGAATTGACGGGCAGAGTTAATTATAAACAACAATCCAAACAATGCAGTTACGTTAACGCAATCAGGTTATTCATGTTACACTGAAAAATAACTTTGATAATGATTAAACCGCACAGCTGTGAACAAACTTGTTAATTAATCTAAATCAGTATCATGGGCGCGGCAGTGGCAATCTATTAACACCTAACTTCATAAGCAGATTACTATTTCTGGTTTATTCGCAAATCCCGATTCACATAGCAACATTTGCAATATTGAAATTTTGCAAGTTTCAGTAGTGTAGCATGAATTTTACAGCGCTTGAATGCAGCTTTTGCAAATAGTTTTTAGGAAAAATGAGAAGTTTCTCTCGACTAATGAGAAACTACGACAACCGAAGTACCGACATAAATTTCCAGTTTTCAATTTGAATAAATTCATGCTGTTACTTTACATTTCTCTATATCTAATTTTAGTTCTGAATTGAATGAGTATTCTTTTTAAATACTTAAAATAGCTCAGATTTGAATAGTGTTTTATATAATACTATTTAGAACTCAAATATTTAGTATGATTTAGAACTTTAAATTAGTTATTTTCTTGTAAAGAGCCGTTTTATACGTAATTTGTTTGTATGTCTGGTTAAGGACCGGATGCATGGCAGTACCTACTTATCAGGTACTGCGGTGCCTATCTACCTCTGCCAAAATATAATATTTATTTATACAAGTAACTCCAGCTTTTTTAATAAAAGTTGTAAACGCCTTAAGGAATAAGATATATTTTGATCAACACTATCAAATACTTCTCTCATACGTTAGTGCCGGAACAAAGCAGTTCGAGGCCCGTAGCATGTGCGTACCAAAAGCCCTTGTATAGCAGATTGTATTTGTCGAGGGTCCCCTATATCATTTGTTGCATCCTGCTACAAGGTTACTCGGGATATTGCCCCGGTAGCCTAGTAGTTTGTAGCATTGTTGCATAAGAGATGGTCTTTTAGACATAAGAGGTCTTGCACCACCATAGTTTGCAGTTTGCACAATGCCAGTCTATCACTAGAGATATTTGTGTTAATGTTACTGGCGAACGTCCAAATCAAGTCTGTGCTGAGCTGGTTGACTGGGGTCACTGTGACGCTTCCGATGCCAAATTATCCTATTCAAGTTTTATTGATATCAAGCACGTCGTCGGCCGGCCCAATCATAGATCTGTTTGTGGTCTGAAAATAAACCAATATCGACCAATAGGACCAGTAGGACTCCGTAGAAACAGTCCTGGCAACTGTAGCTGTTGGTATATTCACGCGATCTATCGAACCGACTGCCCATAATTCCCTTGAGTACAAAGAACCTACAGTATGCCGATTAAGGTTTATCTAATACAAAGTTTTTTCTATTAAATTATTATTAAGATAAAAGTCCCATGTTGGTCGGGGACTTTAAAAATAATGTGCCAACTGTGTTTTTGTTGTGTGTGACATCCTAGGCATAGCATGTCGTAGAAGGCGACTAATGGTATATGGGGTTTTGGGTATGTGATTGTGTAGGCGATGAGCTAGCCACTTGTCACTTCTTTTTCACATTTTTCCATCTAACCCAGCCCATTGTCCCATGTTAGTCTGGGACTTAAAAAAAATGTGTCGACTGTGTTTCTTGCCTAGCATGTCGTAAAGGCGACTAATGGTATATCGGGTTTTGGGTGTGTAATTGTGTAGGCGACAGGTTGGCCGCTTGTCACTTCCATTATGTGATATTCTAATGTATATGTAAGTTATACCAGTGCTTCTCAAACTTTTTACGCTATGGAACCCTTTTAGGAAGCGGAGTATTTGGCGGAACCCTAGAACAGCGCGGGCGGCAGCGCGGGGAGGGGGGGGGGGGGTGTAATAATCGACTTTAAACGGGTTTTCCCCCAGGAGACTTCAATATAGTTTTTATTTTAACAATTATGATCAGTACCAATTTTTGTGGACCCCCCAGAAAGGCTTCACGGAACCCCAGGGTTCCGCGGAACACACATTGAGTATAGCTGAGTTATACTATTGTAAAGTTTCATTAAAATCCATGCAGTACTTTTTGCATGAAAGAGTAACAAACATCCACACATCTATCCGTCCATCCATCCACACAAACTTTTGCGTTTATAATATTAGTAAGATTAAATGATTATTTAAAAAATCTCATTCAATAGAATGTATCAAAGTAGACATGTGTAATGTGTATGTGGGCACATTAAGCTCTCACGTATACATAATTCACTAAGAAATATTAGTTGAGAGTGTTCTAGGAAATACGGAGCATCTATAAATTATGAGCTACCTACTTGGCGCAATTCTGGTTACGATATACGGTTCTTTAATGATGCTGTTCGTAATAATATGGCCAGAAGTGGATATCTTGCTGGCTACATTTTAGGTATAAAAGCTTTTTAATATCCGATATTGAAATTTGCTTTATTTTAAAAATTACTTGACTTATTTCATTTCAAATTGTACCAAATATGTGTCTATTTTCATTCTGTTAGTAAAATTGTAAGTAAGCTAAATGGAGATTCAGAAGATTTTAATTTTTGTAGTATATATAAATAATAAATAATAGTATAAATGTATAATAATAATCATCCAAATATTTTATCTTTATCAAGATAAAATATTTGGATGATTATTTAGATATACGGTATCGTATTTATAAATATTTAGTTGTATTTATTTAGCACTAAGTTTTGTTTACTTAAAATTATTTAATTTAGATAAGTTTTAGCTAGGTTTTTTTAGTTTTTGCGGGTCAAACGAATAGCCTTTTAATTTTTACCCACAAAAAGTTCGGCCATAAGTGTAATTAATCCCTGTGGGCACATTTTTTAAATAAGACACGTTTTTGTTTGCGGAACATCCGCTAAAGTTTCGTATGCAGGTTCAGTATATCTAATTTTAGCGACGGCGGTATCACGGCAGACGTCGCATCGGAAGCGCACAGTGCCGTATTGTATGTGCAGTGTATACGACAGGCGCCATGTTACATGTGCAATTCCGGCGAGTTCCACTTTTGAAACGTATTGCTTACCGAGGCATAAATCGGACAACATCAAAAATAGCACGTTTTGTGCTATCACAGCGTTTGAAAATTTAAACGTTCTACGGTATTATTGTTTGAACGCCAGACTTGACTGAAACATTAGTCCACTTTACCCATGTAATGACTACATTAGAACCCTTGCACGTAATCGTTGTAGGAATTGCCTTGCCGCTGAGAGGCCACCGCGGCATTTATCATTTTGACATTTCAACTCAAGCTATTATGTAAAATTTTCAGTAGGTACTTTTTTCAATGATTTGATTTATGAGTCAAAATAATAAACGTCACTTTCGCTGGCATGATATAAGCGTGTGTTCGCGGTTTTAATTCTTTTTATTTCTATTCAATTCATATGTTAACGTCTGATTTAATGGTTATGGAAAACATAATATGGTAGGTAGGATGAATCTTACATACCTAGTATGATTTGTTATAAAGACAGCCAAGTGATACTTCGTTATAAGAGGGTTTTTCAAGAAAGTGTGCCTTGATTAGAATCTTCGGATATTTGCACTTCTCAGGGTCTCAATGAATTTTGTAGAGTGATATAAAATTACTTGGCAATATCTATTTGTTTGAACGGTATCACTTTCATAGTAACTAAAGAACATTTCATCACGAGATAACAAACAACTTACGTACATGCGTTAAAGTGTAAAGATTAAAGTGATAAGTGTTAAAATCACCCATTGTTATGCAAATATGTGCTTACTTGCATGCTATTTAATTGGGATACGACTTAACAAAGTCTTGTCGGTCTTAAAACTGGTCCTGTTATCTGGGAATATTTGTGCGAGTAAGTATTTCAACTGTATTAAGGATAACGTGTAGAAGCGGGAGAATTCTACGATGTAAAACTTTACCCCGACGCGGTACGGTCTTATGAGGCGTGAAATAACTCCTAAAGAAAATTATGTTGTATTTTCTACCTAAAACTTTATTAAAGTATGTCTAATGGGTGAGAGTTTCTTGGAAATTGGTGCTTACTTTGTACTAAAATGAGAATGTGTAATGAAAAAAACTTACGCACATTAAAGGCACAAGATTCTGGAGTTTTTGTTTTGAAAACTTTCGGATCAATGAAATCAAAAAAATTAAAGCGTATCCATTCGAGAAAGTCATAAAGTATATTTTATGCAAAGATATTAGGAAGGATATTTAATAAAAAAAATAAAAACTGACTTCAAAATACTCCGCAAAAATGTTTATGAAAAAACACGAAAATAAGGTTTTATATACTTAGCTATATAAATACCTAAACACTAAAAAGTATAAACTAAATAATTTTGCCTGCTTAGATGAAAGTATTAAACTTTAAGTAGCACGTATCTAAATATTAACAATAATCAGTTAGTTTTGCAGTCGGTGTCGGCGTGTTCGTAATTTAAAGGTTTGACACCTTTAAATTTACGAACACTCCTAAAAGCTCCTACAAATTTCCCCTCGATGTGTGCCAACAATATTAGTATAAGGAAACGTAAACGTTACAGTTTCCCTGAGTCGTTACAACACCTACAAGGGAATAGGCGTTTGTTATTTCCTTGGTAATTAACTGTAAACAAGGGTGTCTGCCCCGCCTGGGGAGGGGCATCTTCGCGTGAAATCGTGACATCGTAACATGGGTGGGCTGAATGCGAAAACAACGAGACCCTACGCTCCTATCATTCGATTAATCGTTGCTGGTTTTCTTTTTTAATGTTATTTTGTTTCCTTGATCTGTGGTACAGCAAGAGACACGAATGTGGCTTCTCTGGCGTCGTGTACCTTCGAATTATCAAAAATTAAGTAAAAGTTTGTATTTGTTAGCTTTATGGTAGTAGACTTGCCAATTATTTTTTTATGGATTATATTTTAATTTATGGTTTATAATTATGTAAAGCGTAATCTGAAGGCACCTTGTTACGCATAGTATATGCCTACCCCGCTAGGGAAATGGCGTGAAGTTTAGTTAGTTAGTTAGTTAGTATATATGCAGTCTTCTCTCTACTTCAAATTTATGCTATTCTTTTTAACACGCTCGTATTGTTTAACATTTAACCAAATAAGCTTTTTTGATCTAATGCTCTATATTTCCGACATCGACGTGGTCGTTTAATTCCATTGTATATTTTATATCAATTAAAAGATTTCGAGACTTTATTAGGTAGATAGTAAATGGCATTCCTTTAATTAAAACAGTAACGTATAATATATCGTTATCTATTTATACGGTAATATTACTTATAGTATTAGCGTGTGATATGATTATGATTATAAAAATACGTGCAATATTTTATCGTATCGATGTTTATTATTCGACTGTTGAAAATCAGCCGACATAATAGTCACCGTTGCCAGTTAATTTTATTTCCGTTTCCCCATCAATAAGTTTTTTTGCCACGAAAATTCCACAAATCCTTATATGATCAAAAATCATAATTTGTGGAATAGGTAACTCGAATCCGACGACATCACATACATTGACTTGACTGACTCCGAAGTTAGTAGCTTAAGCACTTGTGTTACGGATATCAGAATCAACAGTGGTATTACAAATATGTACTTAAATATTGGATATTAACACCCAGACACAGAACAAACACAAGTATTCATCATACGAATGTTTGCACTGGGTCCTGTGAATAGTCTAAGTTATGCGTGATTTGAAATGACCATGAGGACGCGTCACTTCTAAGCCATGATTTGCCTAGACTTTTGTAAAACATAACATAACATAACATCACGCCCATAATCCCTGAAGGAGTAGGCAGAGTCAAAGGAGCAGCAGGCCTAGACTTTGTCCTGTCAAGATAAAAAAGGCGATTATAATTGCACGATCCAGTAATTGTAGCTATAGTGATAATGCATGAAGAAGAAATGGACATGTTATATTAAGAAATTGTAGTCAGAAAATAATTTACAGGAAGCTTTTTGGGCCTGTCCCAGGTTTCACGTCATACAGATTACATGAGAAATATGTGCTCTGTACTATCTCAAGTAGGCTGATGGTTTATTTACACTACATATGTATACATATATGTATGTAGGTAGATGGACGTATGGTACGCTAAAGGTTATGCTGGAATCCTATATAATATTCACAAGATGCCCAGTGGGAATACGAGGCCTTGTCCGGAAGATTTGTCACTCGTGATAAACTGACCCATATTCTTTAGGTAAGACAAGATCCGTGTTGCTTGTATACTTTTGAGGTCAAGTCAACAAATTAATGAAAACAAATATTCATATTCATTTAAACCTTTGGGATCAGGCGTGGAGTTATAAAAAAGTCGAATGATCAAAAATGTTAAGTTTCGTACATGACTTCACACTGAGTGCGTTGCCTAATTAGACAAAACAAGTTGTCCTATGTACAAACAAATTATACCTCAAATATAGTAATGCTATTATTGCTTTAGTCAATTCTATTACTATAATGTCTAATTTCTATTCTACTATGCGAAAGTCACAATTGTCTTATTAAACACAAGTCTCCCTAAATTAAACCGGACTCGAAGACGGATCGTGACTTACTGAGCGTCCCAGATCGAAGCTATTACGATCCGATACCCTGTAATTGTAAGTAACATGTTTCGGTTTGTAACATAGATGTAGGAGTTTATTTGATGGTACGTTCTCTCTTTGGATTTTGTTTTCTCATTACATACACTGTTTTAAATAGAATTATCAATTTCGTAGTTTTTTCACTCAATAATATACATCGTTACTAAGAATTATTTATATCTCGCCACAATTGTAATAACTAAGAATAAAAATAAAGTATTCATTTCGTTCTGGTCAAATGACAGATACATTTGACCACACAGATTACAACTAGTGATGTATGCATATGTTTAGATGCATAGATATAAGAAGAATATATACACATATGTAAGTATATATACATATGTAATTAAGTTTAATTACATATACATATAAACATAGTTATGTTTCACTCGGTAAACACGTGATTTCAGCCCAGTTCAGCATTGGGGTAAATGTTTACGTGAACTAGCAACACTGTCTTTAAATATCAAGGTCAAGTTTCGAACATATCGGTTAATGCAATACGATATCGGTCTCAATAATGCATGCGGTGTGTGCGGCCGTTCTCGGAACTTGGGAAGCACAGTTGGGAAGTGTCAAGGCGGCGCAGCAGAGCTGCAGGGTTGCGGTGACGTAAGTGTTGCGGTAGCAACGGTCCTCGGTAGGGTTGTAGTACACAAATGCAATATTACTGTATTTGGAAATATATGACCAAATTAGTCAATTCGATACGATATTAGGTGCACTTTTCACAGACATTTCCTCCCACGTCCGTGTAGTCTGTGGAATGTGATCGCCAACCAAGGGCTTTTTCAGAGAGAGGTTTAACGCAGTTGCGTCACCTCTTGTGCAATAATGTTCATAGACTACAGTGAGCTTTACCGTCAAGCTAGCCGTATAATTTTTTGTTGCTTCAGTAGTATATATAAAAAATATATATCGATTACGGTGCGTGTTAACTTGGGATGTGTCGAAACGGGCGTAGCAGAGCTGCAAGAGGGATGTGGTTACGTAACTCTTGCCTGCAAAAGCTCGCGACGCTCCTTTGTAGGGCTGCTGTAAACAAACAGCGCTGGAAAGTTTGGTATTTCAAAACGTTTCTACTGTATAAGAAGCGATCAAGTTTGCCGCAACTTGGGTGATTTTAATTTGTTATTTAAGGATCTTTCGAAACACTTTAACAGTTATTAGGGTTTGCGGGGATGGATGATTGATTGAACGGTTTCGTTGTCCAGCAGTCTTTGTGTTATACTTTGGTTACTGATGTTTAGGGGATTATTTGAAAATATGCTTCATATTATTTTGTGGATCCAGTTCGTAAACTGTATGTTGTTGATCAAAACGGCATGTAAATGGATATAATATTTGAAGAGATGGCAAGCATTTCATTATCTGAAAGAATAGAGATTACTTACTTAATTAATTAAAAGCGCATACTTTCACATCATGGTAAAACATTTTCATATAATTCAAATAGTAAAATTTTAATTTCCGACGCTGGGTAAACGTGTATTTATATAGGTTATAGATACGAAAGTTCATAATTGCTTTGCGAGGGGCCGATGGCAGCCCTGTCCTTCCCTAGCTCTCACAATGAACACCGTGCCACCTATTGTCGACGCTCACACGCTTGCTTGCATTACGGCTGAGCTTTTTATTGGCCCAAGCTGCACTGTTCTTCGCAGTTATGAAGTTTTTATGACACTTGCCTACCTCGATGTCGTTGTAATACCACAATTCCGCACAATCGTGCGTATTAAGTACCTACTATGTTAGAACACGAATTAAATTTATACAAACGTAACTTCGTAAATTTGCATTCAGTTTCTGCGATGGCGGGTAAACTTCAAACGACAGCATTTGAATTTTATAAGAGCACATCGAGGTCTGATTTGAACGCTGACATCTTTCGAATTTACTATTTCATTGTTGACATCCAAGAACTAGATCATATTGCTCATGAATATTGCAACCGCTGCCAAAATATACGTTGTATGTTCTCTTTGTTCTAAAAATTTTACACAGTTATCTATGATGGCTGTAGATGTTGTGCAATGCGGCTGTTGGAAGTAATCCTTGGAGAGGTCTTATTTAGAGGGTCGTAAATAAATGTACGGGCGTAAGCAGCGGTCTGCCCTTCGGCTTTACGACTCGGCCTGTAAACAGCGGGCCGCGCGAACCTCGGCTTCGTAGCTGTCACCCATTTTGATTAGTATCACGATGTGAAATAGGTCACGATATGTACGCTGCATAATAACGGCCTTCTAAAACGCTAGTCAATACTTTTTCATTTTATTATAACACTGGCACGTAACATAATCCTGTACAGTTAAAAAATAAAAGTTAATAAAAGTTCTTCCTAAAGCCGCGGAGTTTTGCTAACATTTCGCTCGGGAGTTGTTTCTTCCAGTTCTGGTCTTGTAAAAATTACGTATCAACAATATACTTTTTCTTGCAAAACCTATTTCCGAAATTAAATTTCCTAGCAAGTATATCGAACTATACGAAACATTCAATAAATAAATAAATTGATTTGTGGTAAGGAACAAGACAGTGGGGGTCATCTGATTAACAATGGATAGAAATAAATGTTAATGTCGTGACCAAAAACCTTGTTTAACTAGCTTTAAATATACCGGGCAGGACATCTACACGGAAAATTTGGTAGGAGGAAGTGAGTTAAAACCGTGTTTGGCCTAATGCGATTAAAGCTTTTAGGAATAGCCCAAACGCGCTAGACGGCCCCGCGAGACTTATAAATATTTCGGTCTACGGTGGGCTCTCGCGAACTTGGCCTAACGTATTTAACTACTTAATTATGTTAATTAACTAAAAGCTAATAATGAATTATAAGTAAGTAGGTTATCTATCAACCAGGTAATATTATAACCCAGAAACGAGATAACGCTTGTTAAATCAACAACTACAATCATCATGATATGAGGTGTCCTGAGAACTATATATAACGCATATATAATATATGGATTCTTACTTAGTTACTACACGCCAAAAGCTATATTCAGTTTTCAAATATTACAGAGGAATCTGCTATCAGTGTGCATTCGTAATCACCAAAAAGCGATTTCACCGAAAAGCGGAAAAGCAAACTGAGCGGGATGTGAAATTCTCAAATTAACCGCGCCGGTGAGTTTTTCCGAGGGGCCCGCAAATAGGGCGGGTCAAAAACTTGTGGCAACAGGCGATCTGCCACGCCACGCGACTGCGGCCTGTCATTATGTGATGGGATTTAGAGATTTCGTCGTGTTGACCCAGATCTACACTTCCCTCTACAACTGTAGCAGAATCAGTATTGTTTCGTGGCGCCTAACCACCGCTGTGACGGTTTCCATGCCGAGCCGTTCCGAAGAAAAGCTATCATAAACTTTTTTCTTGTTTGCCAAACCGAAGTACTCTTCACTGCGGTAGTCAAACAAAAGTAGTTACCACAGCTGCTGAATTAGTTATTAAAATTTGGTTGCTTACCTGTTTTTCGCCGCATATTTCACGTGAAATTGTTGCTACTGAAATTGTTGTGTTCATTCCTAAAAGGGTTTGCTATTAAAATATTTAGGTTTATGGTAGTCATGCGCTATTCTGATATAACTGATAGCTATAGTTAGCGTTTAATTTCCGTACAATATCCGTATCCGCTAGGTGCATGCAATAATACTGTAAGTAGTATGCGATTGCAAAATTTGAGTATTTTCAGTGAGGACTATAACTTGGATGGGTAACTAAATTTAAATTATTGCGGATTGCTCTATATTACGAAAAGTCGAGTATTTATGTCCGGAATGATTTCGATAGATCGTAAAATTACCACATCAGATTTTAATACCTCTAGCACTAGAATTAGCTTTCCTCACACGACGGTAATAAAGAAGTAGCATTAAAAAAATTGAATTGGGAATGGCGCCCAAACTGTGCTTCTAGATTGGAATAACTAAATTTACGCATTCAGCTCATAGAAATAACGTTGAGGCGAATTTAGAACGGCCGGAGATAAATTTGTGCTACACGGTGTTCCCCCTGGGGCCTGGGTCCGTCCGTGAGGGGAGGCTTCGTCGGGAAGGTGAAGGCCGAATTGTTCGTTGCGTAACTACTTGAGTACGCTATTCTGTAAGAGTTCACCGTTATGACTTATCGACTGCCGTTTGTTTCCCCCACATCAAATCACTGAGACTTTGAAATTTATCTTAAGCTGTACTACAGTATTAAACGTCAGATTAGATCGTTTATCTTATCACACAACTCATAGCTAATTTGTCTTGCCGAGTATGCTCATAATCTGGAGTTTAGTAACAATGTATTATACAGCCAGTCAATAGACTGGCTGTTTCTCAATCACTGAATAACTTTTTGGGTCTGACGAATTAAGTAAGAATGCTATTTTTAACACGGCATATAAAAATTCACCCTCAATATTATAAAGAAATGAAAGAGGTTGTTAAACGCTACAATAAAGATGAAGGATAAAATTCGACGCGCACGCAACTCGCACGAACACATGGATTGCGGAGATCACCCGTGCCGCTCATTCGTTTTAATTGAAACACGCAGCGGATTTAACTGTGTACCCAGATTACGGAGTGACGTCGGTTCGCCCTCGTGGCATCACGCTTGTTCCTTCAAAGTGGAAAATTGCCGCATTTAAGTACATGTAGCCCATTAAAAATTCCGAATACATTCACCAAATTAACCGCTTCGGTTAATTAAGGGCAACTCGTTGATCGGGTCGGCTTAAATTCAGATTGGCTTTTGTTTGTTGAATGTTGTGCCGAAGTAAAACACTGTCTCAAACTTCGATTGGATGTAATCGAAATTTTGGGTCGGTGTTCAGTATTTAATTTAAGTAAGCCGCTCTGATGCAAAGTCCCAGAAAGTGTACCATGATGTGACATTATCGTAGTGGTCGTACCATGTGTCATTGATGTTGTTGCTCTTCGATTTTTGATGAGGTCTGTAATAAAATGCTTAAATGAGAACGTTTCCAGATTCCCAACGCAAACAGAAAAAGGTCTAAAACGAATTGGGGAAGGTTACGTAAGTTTGCAAAAAATACACCCGAAGTACCCATTTCCTCCGATCGCTGATTAGCATTGACCTAAGTGAAATGCCACAAAAAATATTAAGGATCGTGAATATATAGTACTTGTTGGGTGTTACCGGCAAGGCTGAGGGAATCACATATTGTGGTTCGATTGAAATACGTGACCAGACTTCAGATTCGTCGGCCACGTCTCGCCCCTAGTCGGCAACACACTCGACAACACATGGGACTCGCCTCCTCCCCCCACCCGGTCGAGAACCGCCGAAATAGTATGGCTTTAATTAACTATTGCTCTTTTTCATGTAACTACCCGCGAGCGTTCGTGTTGATTTCGTTTACGTAATTACGGTGATTAGTGAAATTCGTCGATATATTTCGTTGAATTTTTAGTTCTGGGTGTTTCGTCGCCGGTTTATTCGTGAGAATAAAATGAATTTTAATGATTTATAAACGCATCTAATGCGAAATCAATCATGAATTAGTGTTTGTTATATCATTTAAAATTGGCTTTCATTAGTCTCGTAAGCCATATCTACAATATCACGGACGTCCATATCAACTCACAAAATCGGGTTAGCTGTATATTTTCTGTCTTGTAATGAATAATTACCTACATATTACCGAGGTAGTAATTTGATAATTTATGATGCAATGTAAAACCTGTGATATTTTATATTTTGATGTAAATAAATAAATAAATAACGTCAATCATCATTGACATTTGCGTTCCTTGTATACGTATACGTGGCAATCTACTAATCTAACACTTTTCGTGAGCGTTAGAACGAGTACCAACAGTAATCTCTACAAAAATCCCCAAAAAAATCCATGTCGCAGAACATAATACGAGAAAGGTTTAGCGTGCTTACATATTTTATCTCTCCTTTAGTATAGTGAAGTATCACTGGCAGACAACGAAAGAGGCAAAGGTTGGGATGGGAGTAGGTAGGTAATGGTAATCGCTGACGGCCCTTTGTCTGGGACGCGGCGCGTCCTTGACCGTTTCGCCACTCAATGGCTCCTATGCGCCTGGGATCTAGACTGAGCATATTATACAACTTACAAAGTTTTTAACACGGTCTTATTAGCTCTTGTAACTAACAGCTGGTTTTTGAACTAATGTTCGTAGTGTCAATCGGGGTTCAAATTTTTTTGTGTGTAGTGTCTATTTGAGGGACCGGCTTCTCTGGTGATTTTCAGGAATCGGTTTAAGTATGTTATCAAATGTAAAAAGTCGATTTTTAAACTATCTAATATCTAATACATACTATTATTTAACTAACTAACTAAACTTCACGCCATATATAGGGCACGGTCCTTACACACCTCACTCGCCTCTTCAACATTCATAATCCTTTTCATACAAGCTTTACAGCTTTTATGACTCCTAACATTACCTTCTGTTAATACACAATCAATCTGTTATTTGATAGATATTATCGTTCTGATCTAAAAAACATTCAAGTTTGAAGTCACTTGATCCGTTTTTTAGTCCAAAGTTAAGGTTTGTTATAATGTTTAATAGTTAATAATATTAGTTATAGTAGCGTACACTCTAGCATTTCAACTATTTATATTGAAACAAAAAAGCACTCGGATCTGCTGTGTGGAATCAGTGCACGAATGTATCTATATTTATGTCGTAACTGTGAGGAAAAAAGCTAAAATAACGTGTTTACCTAGGGTATTTATGATTTCGCATTTATTAATCACATTTGAATTGACCACGTTAAATTAAAAGGCTTGAAGTTAAAGCCAAAATGTACAATTTCACAGGTTAATTTATAGCTAATACTATAGACGGCTATTTATTATACGGATCTGCTTTTTATTGGGAAAAAATTAGTAAAATAAACAAGGTGATTTTATTCACAACCCGCATTATTTAAATATTATTAAGGTTTGTCACGACAAAACCTACTGCCATCACGCGATATAACGCAAGTAACATGTGGGAACGAATATGTAATGTGTTATCTTATCACTCGGGAAAAAATATTATTGCTATTGATGATAAAGTGTACTGATAACGGTGCCAATAACAAATAAAAATAAGACTTCGAGATCTTTAAAAACAATCAATTCTTTTACTGATATTGCTCCGCGTAACACAATTATGTTTTATGTAACTTGGAAATGCGCGTTTGGGAATCTCTGATAGGCTTATTTGTTTTTTAAAAACATCCTTTAACTACATTCATAACTAACATAACATCACGCCTATAATCCCCGAAAGGGTAAGCAGAGTCAAAGGGGTAGCAGGTCTCTTTAACCACATTCAGACATAAATAAAACTGGGCTGGGTTAGATGGAAAATTGTGAAAAAGTAGTGAGTGACAAGTGGCTAACTTGTCCTGCATAATCACATATCCAAAACCTGATATACCATTAATCGCCTTTTACGACATGAGGAAAGAACCACAGTTGGCACATTCTTTTTTAAATCCCAGACCAACATCGGACATCGTTTAACTGAGTGTTTTTTTTTATTTGTTCTATTGTATAAATGGGAGGCTGTTAATAATTCATTAGATGATTCATTTGAATGACTATAATACAATCGGTCGTAATACAGCAGATCTTTTACCTTATCTTACATGACGTAGTAGTATATTTATAAGAGTAAATAATATACATGTGTTTAAAAGTTTGCCTTGTAATTTATACTGAAATAACTGCAATGTGATTAAATGTTATCTTTTACCTCGTCATGTCACTCACCGCATGTGATGTTGTCATGGTCATTTTATATTTAAATCAGTCAGATATGAGGTTGACGTTATGAACTCTGTTCACAATGCACCTTTTGTTCTTCTTATCAGATCTTTTACGACGATTTAAAACAATATTTTTGCACGTAAGTAGCGTCTTGATTTCTTATAAAGAAGTAACAAACCTGATAGAAACCATCAATTATTTTAACTTCAAACAGGACGACGGACCGTAATAGACAAGGTATCGATTATATACAAGCAGGTAAATGTACACTGTATATGATGAATACACCCACGCAACGATATTGCACAGGCTTGCACGTGTACCGCGCATAAATATATTGCAGTTTTAGTTTGAACTTTAACCTCTCACCAGAATAAACCCTTAACTTTAGTTCTATTTTAGTAAAGACGGCTAGGGTTGCCACCTATTTTTGTGCAAATAAAGTATTTGGCTATTTAAGGAAGGAAAAAAGAAGATTATGTCTAAATAAAGTACGATTTACTTTACTTTGTCGTTTTGCTTAAAAATATTTTTTTGCATTACTTTTAGCAACTTTGAACAGGTTAATTATCTCTGCTAATCAACCTCAGTAACTGTCGATAAACTTTTTACAAGTATTCACAAGACGATTCATCAAGACTTACATCTTTTTTTGTTCATTTATAGGTACGTAAAATATATCCCAGAGATCAAAACGTGCCAAATAAAGTATTTTCGCGTACTTTATTTTCCTTATAAAGTATACAGTACAATTGACCTAAATAACGTACGTTTATAATAAAGTACGGTTGACATCCCTAACGACGGCACTACCATTATTTAGTAAAGACCGCTTGACCTCACTTATAGAGATGCAGTCGAAAATATCTATTGTTCTTTATTTATATCTAAGCCTACTGATGTCAAGAATTGAACTACGGAAACTACTGTATTATTATGAAATAAATAATAATACTGCATAATACCTTTATTAGTATGGAGGTGGTCGCTTATTAATCTACTTTCAGGAGTTATTCCAAAATGTATTTAAATGTTATGAAATACTCAATCCAAGCCACGTGCATAATAAAAGAGACAAATCATGCTCATAATAACAGCCAGGACAAAGAAAACGTGCCTCATTTTTTTTTGTCTTAATTTAAAAGATTTGCATGTGTACATATTTTATAAATTGCCTTTGTCGGTTGAGGTTTCAATTAAAGTGAAAACATTTCTTTAAGTGCTATTTATTTAATAATGTGAACAATCCAAGCGTCTGGCTTTTATTTTACCGCGTTATACGTGTGAACCGTTCTAGCTGATGAGGCCAAACTCCTTAAACGCTTGAGGAAAATTCAACCGGTTTTCGTAACGCCGGCTATACGATGCTTATCGGTTGTCTGAAGGCAACATTAACGATATATAGCAAGTTATAAACCATAAGCCAAAATATTCTAATAGCAGTCATGTAAATATAAATTAAATTACTTTATTAAACGAAATTTTTACCTAGCATCTTCGATTGTATTTATTTGTTAGCCACGTGCCTACGGCAATGAAAAAAGAATGGTCAGATCGTCGATCGATCGTCATGATGCATCTCTTGAAAAGCTTACTAAAACACGGTAAGTGCCGTCATTATATAGATATTTACAATATATAACAATTGAAGTTATTGCTAAACATTATGTTTCATTTTGTACATTTTTAATCGAGAATAAACAAATGAATCACTATGAGCCACTGTATGCACGAGTTAACGTTGTCGCAAATATAATTACGCTTCAGCAACAATCGACGCCATTAACATACAAGCCGTTTTAATGGATACTGAACTATAATTAGGTTGGGCTTTATGAAGTGCTACAGCCGGATTACTTTATGAACGCTCGCAGTTTAAATTAATTACAGCCTACGTGTGCCCGCTACGAGATAATTTAATTCAACGTAGCCGGTTTTGATTTCTTTTGCTTTTTACTCGTAAAACTGGCTTTTATTCATATGTTTCAGATGTGAAAAAAAGTCGGTTACATACAATATATAATAAGGGATAGGTCTTTATTGAAATAATTTAAATGTGACCTGTAGTAAAAACAAAGGTCTGAAAGACAGCGTCGGAGTCAAGGTAAGAAGAGGCATGCTCCGGTGGTTCAGAAATAATGGATGAGGAAACATGGGCGTATAAATCGAAAGATTGACTAAACAGTTATACAATGCGAAAGTGGAAGGATGTAGGAGCCGCGGAAGGCCCAGGCTCACCAACCACAGATTGGTCGTGTATTAACAGAAGGTGATGTTAGGAGTCATAAAATCCGTAGAGCTTGAATGAAAAGGATCATGAATGTTGAAGAGGCAAGTGAGGTGTGTAAGGATCGTGCCATATCGCGTTCGGTTCTCTCCCGCTAGGGAAGTGGCGTGAAGTTTAGTTAGTAGTTAGTTAGTAAAAAGAAACTATAAGAAATTTCGAATATTAACAAATAAATAGGGAACGACCTCCCGTTCCCTATTTTTCCTTTGCTGAAATAATATGAACAACATGATAAATAAACGTATACGCCATAAGCAAATGAAAGGATATGGTCTCTGCGCCTACCCGGCTGAGAAAAAGGCATGACGTAATGTATGGATAATCCAAATACCTTAAAGAGCATATAGTATCAGACGCGATATCAAAACAATAAATACGTTTTGATATAACAATTGATAAATGTCTGCAATCTCTATCGATATTGAGTAAAAGTAATAAATTTGGAGCTACATATGAAAAGGTTATTTGTTTCTTTTCGTGTGGTCCGACTACACTTTGATTTACCAACTGCAATCTGTGTTGAAACTTGGCAGACCGGCCTTTCACAAGCTTATCGTGGCTTTTTAAGCACGAATCAGGGGAATTTTATGTTGGTTAAAATCTACGGACCAAGATCAAACACGGCGCTTGATTCTGGCGATTTAATGTGTGACCTCCAAGCCACCGAGCTCTAAAAGATCTCAAATTTAACATGCTATAAACTGAACAAATGTTGTAGTCTAATAACATCCATCAATTTATTCATTCAGTGCACAATGCTGACAAACGCCACCTAGCATTATTTATGAGCTAACTAGCCAGCTTCCCTTCCCTCGTGTGGCATTGCGGCATTTTCGTTTAGATCCCAAAGGTATTATGCATTTTAAAAGATGTATTGCAACATTTTTTTTATAAATATACATAGCATGTGCGCTATCACTTAATACAATCTCGTATAAAGCTTGAATAATTTTTATAGTTAATATACAAAATTTTACCCATATTACGCTATACTATAGCATAGATTTTATAATTATATTCTTACGTGCTATATTAGCAATATAAGGCAACTCTACGGCAAAAAATTTAATCCTCTTTATTGCCAGTTCGTAGGAATTTTGTAAAATTCGGTGTTATTCGTGGTGTACGTACATCACAAAGGAAACTTGAAAAATTTCAAAATTTTAGGTCAGAGGTGATCTCAAACCTTGATGAGCAATTTAGTGTGTTAGAATATTTCTCTATGGAATGAATTGATGAAGCGATGACCCGTAGAAGTGTTTCAATTGAGCCAAATTACCTGGCCGGCTAGTCAGATGATTGATCGCTTGCTCGCCTATTGTTGGTCGTTCGGAAGTCCAGAAACGTTATAGTCACCGGTGTTAATTATAACGAAAAGTGCTGATAATTGGGTCCACTAATGGATCTTGCTGCGTCTAACGCGCTCCAAATTAATGGTCCCACACATTATCGCCGTAGCGGCGTAAGAGTCAGTGAACAATCTTTCCAAGCGTGTGTGAGTTGTAATAAATGTAATGTTGGTAACATAATACTACGTAAGCGCAGAGTTTGAGATATGAGATCGAATGTTAATAGTTTATCGGACACAAATCATTAACTTACTCATACTAAGGTACATGATATCCACAATATTAATTTAACTAAGTATATACATATGTATATATCCGTTTTACGTCGACTTTTTAAAAGCATTATACTTAAGTGCTGCATCTTCCACGAACTTCGCTGGTTACTTGCCTTTATTAGAATTCGTTCCCGGCCATGGCCATTGACCGAAATATTGATCGCTCCTAAACTGTCGACTGAGGATGCTGAACAACAATTTTCCGCTTTTTAGTAGAACATGAAATTCGGGTATGGCATGGAAACGGGTCCATTTCAGTTATTGGCTTCCAAAGTTTGCGCAACAGAGCTGTTACCGATGCCTGTTGTACAGTAAAAGTCAACATTCCATAGATGTGGGGATTAAAATAAATTTAGGAGTGATGCGAGACTCGATACATGACCTTGCTTAAACTTCCAACTAATATTCGCTGAAAATATTTAAAACGGGAGACAATGCTTATTATTTATTAAGTAAAATAATAAAATATCCTTAAAAAATAATAAAATTAAATATGTGTGGTCTAAAAAGCTAAATTTCCCCAAAGGTTTTTGTTAAATGCCAAATAAAGAGGAAATGATTAAAATTTAGTTCCCGAATTGTTTTCTGTCTTCTAGCGAACATAATACTTATTACACATAATATTCGCGTGTAATATTCTGTGTAATTTTAAATAATGTATATTCCAAGGAAACCATAATAAGTTATATGTCATTACTCATATTACTTATAAGTAGGAACCTTCTATTCTATGTACTGCTTTAATTGTAGTTATTTTATGTTAACTAGTGGTCGCCCAGTTGTCGACATTCGAACATAATTCGTATGTTTTTTTTATTTAATATATTTCTTAAGCATCATTTTAAAAAGATATTAGCATTCTGCACTCCTTCTCTATATATATAAACTATAAGTGTGCGAAATTTCATACTCCTCCGTCAGCGCAATTTTCGTAAAAAGGGGTACAAAGTTTTTGCTTTACGTATTAATATATAGATAACAACTTTACTTCTTTACTAGTTTTTTTTTTCGATGCGCCCCGTTGTCTCACCCGCATAGTTTTCGTTCCCGTGGAAATAGGGGAATAAAATATAGCCTTTGTTACTTGCTGATAAAGTAGCTTTCCATTGGTGAAAGAATTATACAAATCGGTCCAGTAGTTTCGGGGCCTATTCGATGCAAACAAACCAAAAATCTTTCCTCTTTATAATATTAGTATAGTATAGTAGATGAATACACTTATTGCTACAAAGTATTGTACTTTACAATAGAGCCATATTATTGTTTGTGGGATGTATTCAGGATATTATTCTGCTCATAAAACTACATTTTATGACTAACTAACTAACTAAACTTTACGCCATTTTATGACTAGATAGAACTATAATGGACAACTAAATAACAGTCACCACGCCCGCGATCTCGTAGGAGTAGACAGGGTTCATAGAGATCCTTAAACAACATCTAGCCAAAATTAATTAAGTTGAGCTAGATAGAAAGTTGTGAAAAATAATGACAAGTGGCTAAATCGTCGCCTACACAATCACGATACAAACCCAACACTCAATACATCATTAGCCGCCTATAACGAACATACTCGGCAAGAAACACAATTGGAATATTCTTTTTACGTCCCATTCCAACATGGAGGTAAATTATAAAAGAAAATCAAGAGAAATTCTTGACATGCACCCAAGAATTAAGTTTCATATTTGTGAAACTGATAACGAAACAAGTTTGTCACTGAATATATTGTACCGAACTAAGAGATACAGAGAGACCGTCCAATTAAATTTCACCGGCCCTCAGTTCGTGTAATACAAATGTGTCCTCACTCGGGGACCAGCCTTTGTGGCGTATACGGACTTTCCGTGTAATTGAATAACGGCGGGTCCGACCGAGCTGATTTTGTATTGCTAACTGTACGCGCCTTTCTAACGACTATCCGTGCAGGACTATATTCGAAGATAAAATCTTTTTAGCCTCACTTACGGCTAACATAATGGGATAGAATATATCGTGGTATAACGCTCTATATAATATACTAATGTTTATAGCGACCTTTATGGCATTGAACCCCGCGCTTAGGACAAATAACGAATATTAGTTTTACCTGAATTCTCCGGACGAGCCATTTTGTAGTCTATAGAAATATTGAATACCTTCACTTAGAGTTTACAACAGTTCAAAAGGCAAAAGATTGGAGTTTGATCCTTCATAATTATGCAAAGTTCAAAATTATCACTCAGACTTTTAATCTCTGATCCTTGCTGTAAATCTTAAAAATTACTGGTGTAAAACAATCTCCTAACATAAAACCTCTTAGAATTAGGAAACCTCGTTATAACGGTTCATTAATCTGGTCTGACCTTAATTAAAAGCTCAAAGCTACAAATGGTAATAACATTTTTAATTCACAAGTCTGTATACATTCGCCAAACAGGTTGAGATATATCGATAATTTAGAATACAACAATATCGTGTCATATACAATATATATATATCATCATCATCATCCTCTTGCCCTTCTCCCAGTTCATCTGGGGTCGGCGCAGCATGTCTTCCTTTTCCATACGTCCCGGTCAGCCGTCGTCAATATATATGTATATATATGTACCATTATATTGTTACTTTGCAACATCAATTGACAAATAGCTACCCGTGTATACCAGAACAGAGGCGTCAGTCGCAGCTGCCACATAATTGGTTAACGATTAGTTTAAACGTTGTGGATCGTTGGCGTGCCATTCAAAATGGACCAGTTTTGCATTGACGGTGGCAACTAGAACTGGTAATACGACATTTAAATATATTTGCTTTTTTGAAAGATCATGCTTTATACATATCGTGAAATCGGGTATTATAAAATATTGCTAACTAGCACTTGGTAAAGCCCCGTTTTCGGATTTTCAATGCCCATTTTTTTTATCCGTGTAACTTTTTTATTTTTTTCTTTTATAAGAACCTTCACCTGATAATAACAAACACAACTAAAAAACAATTAGCGAAATCGGTTCAGCTGCTCTCGAGATTTGCGCTTAGCAACACATTCGACTGGCCCGTTGGTCGAGTGGTCAGAGATCCTGGCTACAAAACCAAGGGTCGCGGGTTCGAATCCTGCTAGGGGCAAATGTTTCGTGTAATGAACATGGACATTTGTACTCGAGTCATGGATGTTTATAAACATATTTAAGTATGACTATCCGTTCACCTAGTATCCATAGCACAAGCATAAGCTTAGTTTGGAGCTAGGGAATTGGTGTGTCAGTCTGAAAAAAATATTTATATATTTATTATTATTTATTCAGCGATTAATTTTTATATTATAGATTGTAGATTTGGTGTTTATTAAACAGAAAAATTGTTGCCGCCTTTTAAGATACGTTTTACCATGTTTTGCCTTATATATTTTTTTTCATTAATAAATTTACATACATTTTTTGGGGGAATATACATAGTTGTACTTTAGTCTAAAGAAAATCATTAACTTGATAATAAGAACACGAATTGCTCTTTTTAGAAGAAAATTATAGCCAACACATCACTTAATACAAATATTATTTGGTCTCCGCAAAGATATCTTACATTCATGAAGTCTAGACCTTTGCTTTTCTACCTTGAAGGATGTCCTTCATCTTGTTTACCGTATTCAGACCAAAAAAAATATTACAGTATCATACATACCTACAAACATAATTTACGTTGGTACCTATTACACAACTTTATATTTCGCGTGGAGCGATTTGGGCGAGTGACTTAGATTTGTAAGGCAAGTGTAACTTTGGAAATTTTTTATTGGAAAAAATTTATAACTCTGTTTGTATACGTGTAACTCTACGCCGCGAGTCGCAATTTTAAGTTAACTTAAAAAGTCGGTTCAATGGACTGATCATATTATGTTGTTGATTCAAAGATTTTTGCTAAGATAACCCATGTATCGCGTTGCCTTGAGTTTCCTTTCCATATCTGTAAACCAAATCATAATACTGATTTCTTCACACTAACTGTTTGGATAAGTAGTTTTGACGCAGATCGTCGATTGTTTTTATTTTTAACGTGTTTTCTCATTGTTCCAGGCGCAAAGCGACGATGACGACGTCGGGCCCGACGATGTCAACGTCGCCGTTGAAGGCGGCTTCATGGATGAATTCTTCAGTGAGGTAAGGTTTTAGCTCTACTATGCCTATGGCTAACAGTGAACGGCAAACTGTTTACAAACAGACGAGCAGCCAGCCTACATTTTATCCATAATACACGTCTTAAGTATCCATCTGTTGATGAAGTGATAAAAGTATATTTAGGGATTTTACCTGTCTAACACCAACTCAAAAGAGCCTTAGGTCTTACATTAGACTTTTAACTTAAAGTTACTGCAACAAATATTATACACGGAGGGCAGGGTTGCCGTACGATGATGGTGGGGTTGGCAACTGCTAACATAATACTATATCAATTAGTAAAAAATTAACTAAATACAAAATAATATTCCAATTGTAATTTAATTTTATTAAAATTTGGCAATAAAAAATCCTGTGGTTAGCTAGAATTGTGAATGCCTAATAAAATAGAATCCATTATAATTTTTAATAAACTCATCTTTCCTTAATAAATGTGAGAGTTGGCTCCTAATAATAACAGACTTGGAAATCCAAACTCTAAATATGGAAGGACGACCTGGCAACGCTGACGACCTTGAAATATCAGCAAAACGTAATCCCAGCTACCACGTTATATAAGCTTGTTTAAGCAATCAACGCTTTATTAAATACGTTATATATAGGCTTAGCCGTACTGTTTGTTACCAACGGTGTACTAACGGTTTCAAAATTTTTGAAAAGGATCGACCGGGTTACGTAAGTCACAGTGAATAAATATCTTATTACATTTTTAAAAGTGAATATATATTGATTTGTCCCATGTCTGGGACTTGGCCCACGTTGGTCTGGGACTTAAAAAGAATATGCCAACTGTGGTTCTTGCCTAGCATGTCGTAAAAGGCGACTAATGGTTTACGGGCTTTTGGGTATGTGACTAAGTAGGAGACGAGCTAGCCACTTGTAACTCTTTTTTCACAGCTTTCCATCCAACCCGTCCCATCTTGGTCAGGGACTTAAAAATAATATGCCAACTGTGGTTCTTGCCTAGCATGTCGTAAAAGGCGACTAATGGGATATCGGGTTTTGGGTGTGTGATTGTGTAGGCGACAAGTTAGCCGCTTGTCACCCCTTTTTCACAAATTTCCATCTAACCCAACCCGGCTTTATTTTTGGCTGAATGTGGTTGAAGGGGCTTGCTGCCCTTTCGACGCTGCCTACCCCTTCGGGGATTATGGGCGTTATGTTATGTATGTATGTATGTATATATTGATATTACATATATTGACATCGAATTTAGTGCATCCCTTTAGTATTATGCAATAAAAAAAAAAAACTCTTCCTTGAATGTTTTTACTTTATAAGCATTTTTTAATAGTCTGATAAAAATCAACAGAACAATAAAATAAAAAATTGTTATTTTAGAACATCTTTCGTTATATTACTTACAGTTAAATTGTAATATATTAATATTAAAAGCATCTAAAGTATAAATATCGGACTGTTTCTTAAATGAACAATCAGTTCTTCAAAGTTTCAGTCTAGTTTAAATGACAAATTCGTTGAGTTCTTTTTTCTCCGCCCGTTTGTATGTGCGACTAACTGCAGGCTGTGTGCGTTAATTTAATTAATGGTGTTAGCGTCAGCGCTAAATTTATGTCTCTTCATGAGCAGAAATGAGCGAGAGTGCCGTGCCGTCGCCATTCTGTATAATGTTGCAAAAATACAAAACATTCCCTTGGATTTTTACCGGTGGGTAGGACGCAGAATTTGCGATGCAAATTACGCCGTCCATTGTGTTTCAATTCAAACAGGTTCCCAAATTAGTAGTGTTGTCAATTGCGTATGACTGGACGTCCCGTGTTCAGTCTTCAGGATGCGTCCCGCCGGTAACTTCAATGGGACATCCAAAATCTGTGTTTATTGCTTACAACAAAATATACATTATATGCTCTAGTTTTTATGGAGACTGCCGTCTCTGAATATGTACAATGTACTACACTACTACCATGGATAATGAGCTGATTGAGTGATTATTGTTAAACGTACCTATTTACGTCCCGGTTGTTTTGTAGGCAGACTACGGAATAGGCAGACTCCAAGGAGCGATAAGCTCCTTGGACCATATTCAGCCAAAAACAAACAATAGCTGTACAACAACAATAGGGTTAAATGGAAAATTGCGAAATCGTAGTGACAAGTGGCTAGCTTCCTTACCAATACATATAATCAGAAACCCAACCCCCAATACACCATTCGTCTCCTAAGACATGTAAGGTGAGGGTAGTGCCTTCTTTTTTAGTCCCAGATCAATATGGGATTTGTCTAGTCCCATTTATTGAAATCCCGATATTTGAGAAACCGATTGCCATCACTAGCAATTGGGCTTAAAGCCGGTACACGGAACCGCCCCTTAACTATTAATCCAGTATGAATCCTTAACATCCAGGGTCGGTATAGTGAAGTAGTATATGTAATGAGACTGTAAAATACATACATTTCTGTTTACCAATTGGACAGTACCTAAATGGTATGTAATACAAAGCTTTTACCGATTTAGATATTGGGTAAATTGGAATTATATTTTAAATCTACAAGATGCAATTAAAACCCCTTTCCAAATTTTAATATGGCAATTAGGAAAAATAACGATATACATATTTTTTCTTTTAATTCATCTATTACAAAAATATTAAGTTGTCATCACAAAGTTGTCTTTAAAAAACCTGTTTGCAGATACTATATTATGAAAATGTATTTTATTATGAAAATTTTACCTACTCTTTTTTTTCATAAATGTTAGTTGATTAGTTAGTTATTTTTGCTAAAATATACGAAAATGAGTCACCAGTTTGGATTTGACATCAACGCATGAGTCGGTTTTGACCTAGATTACACAGACTATTTTGTCTTAGAACCGAACAATTCTCGAGGGATGCGCGCGCACAACGAATTTATATACAGACGAAAGCAAAGTATTACTATGGGTCTGGCAGTGTGTGAACCAATCATCTTGGTTCTAACTAGAGCTAGACTAAAAGGTCGAATACAGAATGTTTCGACGCAAAGGAATTTATGACTTGTTTTTATTTTCTATTTTAACCTAAAATTAATCAGGACCAAATTGAAAACTTAGAATTATTCGAAAGTAGCCTTTATTCCATTTATTTTAATCTAACATCACGCCCATAATCCCTGAAACTTAACTTTTTAATATGAATATTTTGGATAATTAAACTGTAGAATAGAACGGCGCTTTCACAGTCAACCTCAGCAAATATAAAGGAGACAATAAAATATTTAAATATAACATTGAGATCAAATCTACCGAATCATACGAGCTCGTCCAAGCACCATTCCAAAGGAAAACAAAGAGGTTAATTTTATAAAAGTTTCCACAGCTTTAGCTGCAGTTCTGGCGACAACAGGTGTAGAGGTAGAATAAACACTGAAAATAAAACACCAGCCCAGTGCACAAGTTACACGACATAGGAACGGAACGAGTAGCAAAGTGTACATTCTATTGAATATGTGCCTGCATTCATAAAAGTTTCAGCTAGTTGTGCGCTATTGTTTAGCCTTTGTAGTCCGTTCGCAATCCCCGATATTGCCGGGGCTGTTTGAGCTACGTAACTCGGTTATATGTATTTGCGTGCAGTATTTATCGCGGGCAATCTGCTGCACTTATCATGGTGCCGCAATGGGGTAAATAGCAGTGATGACTTGACTTTTAAACTAGATAATGTATAGCTGTCATATAGATATAATATAGTCATTTGCTATCAAAATGAATATCACCATATTTCTGATTTTCATATATAAAGGAAACCTCAATGACCCACTTGCATAATGGAAGTCCATCATAGTGGAATTTCGTGGAAACTTGATATGGAAATGTGTGCTGTGACGTCACACGCTCACGTCATGATTTGCAGCTTTCTGTATGCTTGTTTACGTTTAAACAAAGTACACGTTGTACGAAGCGGCAATGCGACATACGAAACGTTTAGTATTTTGGACGATGCATTACTGTTATGGTCTTATACTGTTTTATTTGTTATAGTCGGGTAAGCAAGGGAATTTTAAATATTGCAGGGTGCTTTGCGGTTCACCTGATTAATAGGGGTCGCGGCATAAAAAATTACGTTGGATTTGGATTTTGAACGAGAATATATATTTTGCTAGGTGGAGTCTCATGATAAAGTTGATCCTGTTTAAAAATTTAAATCATTTGACATGTTATATTTAGGCACAGATGGTAAGACGATGGTTAGAGAGTGTATGATTATTATCCGTGGTACAAAAATATATGTGTACGTACATATTGGGTGAACTATTTATTTATTTAATAAGTAACTGTGGTTACACTGAACGTTCTCTTTCACTGTTAGAATTCATGTATTTGTAATTTCCAATGTCGGTTTATTACATACATGATTGCGGTTAGTTTACGTGTATAGAACGGATATGAAATTAAACTTGATTCCGTTTTAAATCACATATCGGTGCGTGCTGATAATTTATTTTAAGCTTTGCATCTCCATAAGCAAATTCACTAGGCGAGAACTTATAAAATTCGTGAAATGCGCTAAAGAGTATTTTGCTTATATTCCAATGCGCCTTTGAAAATATTCATTTATTTTTAACTCATAAAATCGACGTTATAGAGTATATTTCTATTCCGTAATTTATACTTCATGGCCGCAACAACGGTTTTGGAAAAACACATGATAAGTGATAAAGATATGATTTATCTCTTAAAGTACATCCGCCATGCCGTCCGTACAATATTAGCCACAGCAATATCGTTTGTATGAATTCTTTACATTTCCATAAAGGCGAGATAGCAACTTTCTTAGATTTATCAGAGACGTCTGCTGATGGTGAAATTGATATTCAACAATAATAAATATCAACGTCAGTTGCAGGCGGGGCGAACGGAATAAATTGGTTTCGTATTCGCTCCCCGTAGGGTTTTCTCTTAAAGAGGCTTTATAAATCACGGAGCCATGGCATCAGGAGCCGGGGAGGTAATTGGGCTAAATGGGCGGAGGAGATCCGGCGGTATTGCGGGGTACGACACTGTGTGCCACACAATTACTGTAGGGCCGGATTAGGCGCGCTGTCGTCGCACCTCGGCCGCCCGAGCGCGCGGCCTGTCCGGGGGAATGGAACCGAAATACGGCCAGAATTAGACCTGGATTAACAAACCAATGTACTATAGGAATACAAGTGCTTAAGTGCTTACTCTGGAATCAGATCAATGTATGTGATTGTGTTTGGAATCTGTTGATTATTAATACAACTAGATAGGAATACGAAATGAATGATGCATTTTTATTACTTTTACCAATTATATATACCGAATGCTGAAGTAGTTCTATATTCTATAAAAAAGTCCTGTGATATTTTTTATAACAATAAGTTCTCACTTCGAAATTGGCTGGGACACGTAACTTTTTCTATGAATATAGAGATGATTTCTATAAAATGTGGGCGATATATCACAAAAAGCTACTTTATGGAATGTACAAAAATTACCTACGCGAAGTCTATCTACCAAAGTTAAATTGATGTTTCACGTCCATTTTATGCTATGGCGTAAAATTTTATTGGAGCAATCATGTAGACAGAATTAGGTTGGCTCGTTTATATGTCTATTGCAAAACAAGTCGTCGATATTTCTCAATATACGTTTTACAGAGCAATTTTATCTAATCATGAGTAAAATAGAATGACAATATTTTATACTTACAATAAAGAAATGTAAATGTTTGTTTAAAAAATGAAACATCTAATATTTTTAGGGACCAGTGTAATAATATATTCTTAAAGCGATCTGATGATGGATTGAAATTTATTCACCCCTTTTCATCGGCAAGTCAGCGTTTGAGAGCGATCGGGCGGCAGTGTCCATATTTGAATGAAATATGCAAGTTGGCTAGCTAATTCGCTCCTAAAATAACCAAAGTGAGCAGATAAAATATATTTTCGTCCCTCGACGTAAAAAGAAGTGTTGGGCGTTTGAAAGTTTCTGTGTCTTCTGGCAGGGCACCTTACACTAAGGGACCGATTGTATTGATTCTAGTATATATGTACATGTGTTGATATACATATGTATGTATATTAATATGATGGATGGAATACTAATACCTAGTAACGCTGTGTACTTACCAGTACATAGGCAGCACTGGTACAATCCCTGTCACTTGTTAATATATTAATGGTATAAATCAACACATTTCGTAGCAATCGTTAAATTCTCACCTTGTACAATTTTATTGTCCTCGTGTTGTGTTTTCATTGATTTAACGTATAAGGCCGTACAAGAATTTTATTATTTACTAGCGGTGCCAGCGGTGTCACCCGCGTTTATGGTTAATATTATAAAGACTATTTCCGTCATACATGATTTCTATGTAACTTTAACCATTAAGGCTGCACACGCGACGGAAGCTTAAAAAATGGAGCAACTTCTCCCGTTTTCCCAACATTCCCTTCACTACTCTGCTCCTATTGATTGTAGCGTGATGAAAAGTATACTATAACCTGCCCAGGAGTATGAAGAATAATTGTACCAAGTTTCGTTAAAATCCATCGAGTAGTTTTTGTTTCTATTAGGAACATACAGACGGACAGACAGACAGACAAAAAATTTACTGATTGCATATTTGGCATCAGTATCGATCACTAATCACCCCCTGATAGTTATTTTGAAAATATATATCATGTACAGAATTGACCTCTCTACAGATTTATTATAAGTATAAGATAAATCTGTCGGACACATCGACAAAGTTAAATTTGAATATATTTTGAGCAATATTTATTAACTTGTCTGGACCTACTGCAATACTTAGATGAAGTTTATAAGTCAAAGATAATTGACTTTTTATATTATATTATGGTACCATATTAAATTTTTCGATGACTTTT
Source organism: Glyphodes perspectalis (assembly GCA_951394215.1). Lineage (NCBI taxonomy): Eukaryota > Metazoa > Arthropoda > Insecta > Lepidoptera > Crambidae > Glyphodes > Glyphodes perspectalis. The sequence goes on along the minus strand of OX596203.1, from coordinate 13,152,889 downwards.
ATATCTTACAAGTTTAATATACACACCTACATAGCGAGCTTGTAATTCAAGGATATTTTTGACTCGCTATATTATATGGAAACATGTTAGATTTTTCATATGAGTTCTTTCGGTGATTTCAATAACTTATGAATTTAATCAAAACATATATCTTGGATCTACGCTAACTGTACGTCCAACTTTTATTTGCAGCAGCCTTTTACTGAATAAGACACGTCGTGTTATAGAAGAAATATTCAGATAGCGGGCGGAATTTAAGAGGCTGTAGAAAAGAGCGCTTCCTTTGCCATTACAGTCTGAGGACTGAAAGGGCTAACAGTGTGTGAGAGACATTTTTATAAATCTCTTCACACTTATATAGCATAGTCATGTGTTCCGGTAAAAAATCGTCCAAATTTAGATTGTGGGAATGAGACTGCTTGATTATTGATTGACGCCTTACGTAGAAAACAACCCTTTACTTGATTCTCAGTTGATGCGGGTGGAATTCTACACAAACACGTTCCAAATCCAGAGCTACTTTAAAATCGACTAATGTTGTAAACGATTAGTCGTTTAATTTCTTTCTTTCTTTCGTGTTGCTAATCACTAACTAAATGGCTTGGTATCGAGGCTTTAATGTCGCTTTTCAGACTTCTAATAGGACTTTCTCTTACGATTGTGATCTAGCTATGTCATTCAGAGCCAAGAAGCTTTTCTCGGCTGGTAAACCAGGAAGTATAGGAGTTTAAAATATTTTAATATTGTCCTCTGTCTGTTCTGGTCAGACCATAGCCATATTGCTCAAATTTTCCAATCAAACAAGGATCGCTTTAGCCACCACACCCACCTGAGCTTTTCAATACCCGGTCTGTATTGCGCGTCGCTTATTACCACGGCGTCGCTAACAAGATATTGCCGTCAGCGCACCGCAAGCACCTCAGATCTATCTAACTATTAATAGCCAACTTGGATATGTAGCAAATGGTTCAATTCGATTCTACTAGTTATAAGACACAACGGGTAATTTTCTGAAATTCTCCCACGTCGACTTGGATAAATTACTTGATGCAGTCGATACTAATTGTGGGAAAGAAGCTCATTGCGTTACTCCGGTGGTATTCTTGAAATAATTTCATGAGAATGTCGATAGTTATTGTTAAATATTTTTTTATCTTTCATCTATTACTTATATTAGTGATCGATACACTTGAGTTCTTGTAAAATTAAATTATCCATTACCACTTCATGATAATTACGAAATCTAGTTGATGAATCGTTTTAAAGATTATATTCAATACATCTCAAACTCGACTTGTGTCTTTTCGAATTTTTGCAAAAGATACATTTCACTTAAAAAAGACCACGTATATACTGTTATTCAGTATTCAACAATAAATGATTAACAGTGTAGGGATAATAATGGTTCTAATTTATTTATAAGAAATTTTCGGGTTATAGGATTCGGAGTTATTATCGTCAATTAGGAAATCAGCGATCCGCCACTTGTTCGGTTAATGCTACGACTTCAGACTGATCGTGTCCCGACCTGTTTGTAAGATGCGTGCTATGTGTTTCAAGACAATTAAGTCAGCCCATAGTAACTAGAACAAGAAGTAACTTTTGTCTTCCCGTTCTGTAGATCGAGTGCAGGCTGGACAAAGGCAAGCAAACATTCATGCGAAGGTAACAAAGGAAAATTACAAAGCATTGTGACTGAGCGACTTCCATAACTTTGCAAAACTTATAGTTTTATGGGTTTTCTTTGCCCTTTCTCGGCGGCACAATGAAATAACGCGTCCTGGTTTTGCTTCCGTGACGTGAATACATCGTCCGTTTTCATTTAATCCGCGACAGACCTCGCTCAACACAACTCGGCGCTATAAATATTCAGGCTGCGCTTGGTATTCATCATAATCGTGCAATTCATTTACATGTTATTATGTGTATGTGCGGGAGACGTGCCGGCGTGTATGTACACGACGCGAGCCGAGCGCCACACTCATTACGCGAATGTACTAAGTACCTGGATACGCCCCATTTGCAAATCTCCATTCAAGCTTTGATACGTTCCACCAACACAATGCCTACGGTCGGGATTAATGGAACGTATTTTTTTTTCTTTTTACTTTCTCGTCTGAAAAGGGAAACTATTAATGGATCGCCCGTTCGGTTCGCCGACCGCACAATAGATCCAAACGAGAGAACATCGAAAAATCGGTTTTAAGTTAATTGCCATAGCTAAGTACTATTTCGCCTTGTAAAGGAGATGTAAAAGTTTGTTTTATTAAAATCCACGAATAATTTCCACATAAATTTTCACATAAATATCCGACGACACACATTCATTGATTTGACTCCGAGGTAAGTAGCTTAAGCACTTGTGTTACGGATATCAGATCAACACGTTATACCAGTGTTGATGAAATATATACTTAAATATTGGATATTAACGCCCAGACACAGAACAAACACAAGTATTCGTCACACGAATGTTGGTCCTTGAAACCCACAACTGTTGGCGCATGGGGCGTTGTCACTACCGAATGCGCCATCGAGCCAGTCAAATCTACAGAATAAATACAACTGTGATATTTCGACTCGAACACTGACAAATATTGAAACACTAAAATTTTACTGGAATTTTAGCCTTTAAAAGCAAGCCCATAAATCCATGCCTTTGTTTTAGCATACTTTTTTCGTGTTCCGATTCCCGTCGAAAGTGAATGGTAACACGACGGAAACGTGAAGGTAAACGGGGTACATAGCGTTTTCATTTCTTTCCTTCCACAGAAGTCGTTTAATGGTTTTTATTTGTTGTGTGAGTACGGTGTTTCGCTTACATTATTCTGTCCAATTTAGTCTTTGTGCTTTACTATTGTACTGTCTCACCTTACTACATAAAAGTTTTTACTAGACTACGAGATGAGCAAAAACGAATGTAGAGATTGTAGGAAAATGTTTGTGTGGTTGGTTCCTTCAAAGCTTATTATGACGGAAGATAACATTTATGACGGTAACGTAGGTATGTTATTATATTCATAATAAACGATGATAACATAAACTATCTATTTAATTCAGTCATTAATTTGATTAGAGGCCGGTTCAAATTATTGTCGTGACGTATACAAACTGTTACTAGTTTATCAATGAAGTATACTGCGGATACAACAACAGGATACGACTAATACTATACACGTTTGTACGTGCAATAATGAATCAGACACTTTCTAACTGCATCAAAAATTTTAACTACAAGTTCAATAGATGGATAGAAGTAGCATAATCCTTTTAGCTTACTTTCTAGGTCAGTCACTACAGCTATCTTGAAAAGCGCCCGGACAAACTAATCTGAGCTTTCCGTAGCTCGGGAATATTGGCGATATTTTGAAATTTGGGTTGCAAACACAGCGAGAATTGCTTATCCTACATTCGGACACAGATTCCCCGATGCACTCTCCATACCATTGAAACCTTGCTTTTGAGGACTGGGGAGCTATAGCACCAGAGGCTTAGCTAGTTCTAGCCCCGTATTATATGAGGTGAAGGGCTCTATTCATCATACTCCATACAAATATTATAAAGAGGAAAGATTTGCTTGTTTGTTTATTTGTTTGCATTGAATAGGTTCCGAAACTGCTGGACCCAGTCGAAAAATTCTTTCACTAATGGAAAACTTTATGAGCGAGTAACATAGGCTATATTTTAACTCCGTTTTCTCACGGGAACGGAATCTAAACGGGTAAAACCGCGGGGCGCTGTTATCGCAAATATCACTGTTGTGAACAAATTTAGCAAACTTGGCTCCTATTGGTCACGGGCACAGTATCATTGCTACGGCTGATACGCTAGTAGCTACGCCACTACACCAAGTCCATCGGAGATCAATCTTCACAAACGTCACGTCGATGAGTAGATTAGTCATTAGCACCTATAATGGTGCGGGTAAAGCGTTTGCGAATCGTAATGGAAGCGATCGGGTGAGGTATTGAGCGACCGGATAGCGGTTATCGCGGTAATCAGATTAATTGGTGACTCACACCAGCACGGTGTCGCGGGCACAACGGCTTACTATCGACCAAGCCATCAGACCAATATACAGAGACCATGAACTCGCCGCCTTGGCCGATTGTGATGTGGCGATATCGCTAAAATAGGTTTCGAAATTATTGGTTCATTAGTTTGTCATGCCATTATTTGAAAAAAGTGTTATGATTAGATTAGATCATATGCATAATTTTATTTAATAAGTCGTTTCAATATAATTAAAAAGCATTTCATAATTATTATATTATGTATTTATATCGGAAATCAGCGTTGTTTATTACTTTTGAATAAATAGACAATCCAATTTTATAGGTAGTTTCTTCGATTTTCGCTTTAGTATTGTGAATACAATGCGAGGGGGTTTTTTTGATGACTCACGCTATGACGCAGAATTCATTAAAACTTTTATTCAGAGTAACTAGACATGATAGCATACAGTTAATATTTATCGCAATGTATTTGAATAAACGAGTTAGTATATTGATCCTATATGAATCAGGTATTGCTTCTATAAGTCTATGCATACCTAATTATTGTGTAAGCCTTACAATATTATATTATACAGTCACTGTAAGTAAGAAGTTAAAACAAGTTGAAATAAAAAAAATATATATGTAGGCTATTGCTGAAGAAAGTTTGATTACAGAAGGTTATAATATCGGTTAATTACCTTTTTAGTAAATAGTTACTTAGTGAACGTGTACTAGTAGCGACCTCGCACATCGGCCCGGCCTGTACTACGATGCTTTCGTATTAATTAATTTTTTCGACAAAACCGCTTCTATTACAACTATGTGAATTTTAAAGTAATAGATAATGTTACTAGTAAATAATATATTATGGTTACATTATTGTAATTGAAATTTGAATATAAAAGTTTAGTAATTTATGTTAGGAGACTTTAAATTACTTCAAATTCTGTATTTAGGCTTTCTTTTTACGGACCCCGTTATCTTTCCTTATTAAATACATTAGACATATCTACCCAATCAACAGATAAAAATGTGTAATTTCGTGTTCTTGAAACTAATCCAACCTTTATTAGTACTTGATCAAATTGCATTTAATTTTTAAAGCATTTTGGATGGCTTTTCTCTACCTGCGAAAGCTTCAAGGCCTTGTTAAGTGATAACTTAATATTTCGCAAATGAATAAAACCCTTGTATCTACATTGCAAATCTCTGTTTATTTTGATAAACCGGTGCTTGCCTAACAAAGCGTGGCAGAAGCGTTTGCATCGCGGTTGGCCTGCTGCCAGCGAGTCCGCCAGCCATATTTAATGTTGTGTGGAACCTCCAATCCGCTGACCTTGTTCCGGTAGCTATTACGTTAAGTAAAACGCAGACCCACCAATATTGCCAATTGAGATTTTGACTTCGCACAAAAACAATACCAAGACGTTGTCCAAATGTTAAGACGTGTCCTATTTACGTATTCATTTGCTTTGAGATTATTAAACAGTTCCGCAGTTGAATATACTTTAGATATACTTTAGATCGTCACCGCGTAATATTTCCATACAAAATCAATATATTATAAAAAGTACTTTAGCGATTGGTAATTAAAACAACTTTTTTGCAAAAAGCCTCCGATAAAACACGAGATTGTTCACCCTTTCCCATTTAGTATATTTAGATACTTTCATATGTGTGTATATTCCTGATTCTGATATCAAAGAGTAAATTTAAATACCCTTCAAGGCAGGCATTTACTACGGTATGGATGTTCCGAATCATACAGAATAGCTTTGTAATAAATCCCCAAATAGCTTTTAGTGGAATGAGAAGAAACGTAATAAAGAATATAGGTACGTAATTTGAATAATTTTGTTCGACTGGAATGTACCAGGAGAAATATATCTGAAAGATTTCATTCGAAACTGTTTTTTTTTTGGTAAATTGGCAGATATATCTTGCTGTTGCTGACACAACTAAAGTGTAAATAAAATTAAAGTAGGCAGGTATATAACTAACTAACTAATCTTCACGCCATTTCCCTAGCGAGGTAGGCCCAGAGAACCGAAGGTAAGTATATGATGAAACAAAAAATGAAACCAACTCAGTCCGAAAACTTTACAGGCCGTTCAGGGGACCCACCCCTATGGGGAAACTTAAGATACAAAATCGGATTTTGTTAGTAAAACAAAGATCTTACGCAATTGCTCGAATCTTATACATATAACTTGTGATTGGAACGTGTGTGTAAAAAGCACATTGCAATAATATGACTGATATAATCGGCGTATTCCGTTGCTTAACGACCGTATTCACCCAAGTACTTGAGAAGATTTGAATGAGCCAAAATCGATAACAATTTTTGCGACGAAAATTTTTACTTAGAATCTAGTAATTTATCTGTGAACTAAACATTTGACGTTTTGCGAAAAGTACAATATAATTTAGTGTTATTATTTGGTTAATAAAACAAACACCTGTCTGATAACGTAATCATATCTTACGCAACAATCACAAAAAATGTGTCATTTGCTCATCAAAATTACTTAGTAAACACGTCATGCGAAAGTTATCTTTCCACTTTCCTTTCACGTACTTATTCGTTTAAACAGAACTTGCTCTTAGCGACTAACTTGTATGTTCTTGCGGAAATCTCGTCAACGTCTTATCAAGACTTAAAAGTTGTGAAGAAAAACGAGGCTCCTCCGCCAAGTTATTTAAAGAGTCCTCGCATTTGTTTTTAAACTTTCCTATGAAACGGCGGAGGTGGTTGAGCTGGCTAGCTGCCAAGCGTCGGCGTCGGCGTCGTCTTGTCTAGTCTCAGAAACGCCCTCTAAACCCGATGTAGAGATAAACACTAAACTGCATAGCAGCGGAAAAAATGCTACACGAGCTACTGTAATTAAGTTCGGGCTTAAAACGTAGAGGTTCGTGCGGCGTATCTGAAACGAATGACTTTCAAGACGCTCGAGCCCCTTATGATCCGGAATTAACCTAATTAGTTCATTTGCTATTTACTCACTTGAGGGATTTGTGTCGCATTTACTTGATGGCTCACTTTTCCACATCTATGTTTATGTGTAAACATAAAATATATTATTTATATTCAAAGAATGTGGCCTTCTAATTTTTCGCTTGGAAGGTTTTGCACCAGAGATTAAGAACGTGATTTTTACGTAACGCAACTTCCCGCTCCGACCGATACTGATGTAGCAGGAAACAATAATTGCCTGAGCTTGGTAATTGCCAATTATTCATTGTCTTCTCTGGAATAGCTCATATTAATAAATTGAGGTGCCATGTACCTAATATTCGGTTGTTGTGCCTACGTCTACCAAATATTAAAAAAATGTATAGTGTCGTAACCTAACTAATCTTTTTTATTCAAATTGCTTTCGATACTCTTAAGCTAAACCAATATGGCACGTGTTGTTGATTTGTTTTTATACTTTATAATATTCGCCTCTCATTGCATAAAAAACGTATTCTAGAAATTAAACGTTATCGTCATCGTTTTGAGCTCTTTTAAGTCAGGAAATCATTTATCTATAATAAATATCATTCATTATCAATCATTTATCTAAAATAATATAGATGGAGTTTACAGATCAGTAAAAATCTACTGAACTGCATTCTCAGGATTATGGCATAATTGTGTATTTTTGTTTTACAGGTGGAAGAAATACGAGAGATGATAGACAAGATTCAGGCAAACGTCGAAGAGGTTAAGAAGAAGCACAGTGCCATCCTATCCGCACCGCAATCAGATGAAAGTGAGTAAATGCACTATACATTTTAACCAAACTATCGATTTAACATAACATCGAGTTATAATGGAAAAACAATCATTATAAAGTCTCAATGAACCATCTATGCTGGCCTACACGAAAGTCTCTCTTAGAATTGGTTAGTAACAACTTTTCGTGGCTTGGCGTGGATTAAATGTACCGAATAAAATAAGGCAAAACTTTTTTTTTTTCTATATTTCCAAGGCACTGATGGTGAAGACTTACTAGCATTAAGCCGGTCGTCTACTAGTGAAATTCCTATAAGTAGGTAGATCTTTCGAGCAGCAAATTAAGTTTTGGAAAAAGGATATTTATTATAAACACAGGATATATTAACAAATATAGTATTAAATAACGTTTATATTGATTAATAAACATATTTATACTCGTTGTTCATTGATTGCGCTTCAGAGAAGATATGCGGTTTCCAATACACGCAATTTCAATATGTTATAGAGAAATACCATCTAAAAATATCCTTGTTTGTCGTCTGCAATATAAATAGGCATTGATGCTGAATTGTCGGCGTAGGTGGTTGGAAGTTAGTGGAATACCCACACATTAATTGAAGGGCGAAGTTGGTGGCATTTACGTAGCCAGACGAGCGGGGGCGTCCTCGATCGTCTGTCTTCATGGGATTCTTGGCGAGTTGTTACGTCATGATTCTCTCGCTCGCCCATACTCAGTGATAGTTTACGACGAGATTATTCCAGCCTTGCTCTGGAAGCTCGATAAAAACTTTTTCATGCCGAGGCGATCTCGTAACAAGCAACGAGTTAGTAAGTCTTTATGGATCTAGTGGGATACTACTATAGAAACAAACTACTAACTATTTAATGGAATAAATTCGTTGCAAGGCAAAGGTTGAAAAATTAAACGCGTTGTTTTATTCAACTTTTAATAACCTCCGAAGTCAGTAAGATTTTTAACATTTACAGTTTTAATATGGTTTTCATAAAATATGTACCATGACATGTTTTTAATACGTAACAACTATAAAACTGGCGTTGTTGGTGCCATAACACATAGTGGAATGTTCACTGTATGTTCCGATGAAAATTTAATGCTGCCCATATATTTTGCTATTCGTGATAAACTCTGAAATATGTTTGAGTTTATTTTTATTTGCGGTTTATGAGCAAATATAGTTTGCTGTATTATATCTGAGCTTTATTATTACAGAATTCATATTTAGTAATAAATATTCATACCACCTAAAAGTGACAATGTAAACAGATTTAAATTTTATTTTACTAAAATTAAATATTTTCGATACCTATCGACTTTCTCTCTTTCTTCCTACTCCGTGATTATTTCCGAATATTTAAGCTATGCTATACTGAGATTTTGGTAGAGAAATGTGTTTATAAAAATATTTACCATGTTTCTATATGTCGTATTTTTACAAAACTCTCATATAGGAATAAAGGTTACCATGGCATTTAATATGATTCATTATGCCGTTCAATCTCAGCAGCCACTTGAGCCCGTGGACCCCGGCAGGGACGTCACGAATAGTCACGATTAGCCATTGACCCGACCTAAATAGCTTCGAATAAGCCATCGTCGGCGTCGTTATATTGAACAAGTTCACGATAACGTTTTATGCGTCTATTATAATGAAATGGGCCCAATTTGTACCCTTGAACTAACCTAATGAGATTACCTAGCCATTTTTTAACACTGTTTCGTTATTGTTTGATATGTGAAAATGTTCTGCAAATAAACACAATAGATCTATTTTCGTACTGATTGTGAGTTTAAATTCGCAACAATAGTTTCTCTGTTTAATGTAGTCTCTGTTATTTACCATGACAGTATATCCTACTGTCATTCTAATGTGCAATACATATTATCTGTTATTCTAACATACTTAATCGCTAAATCATTCCCATGCTTAGTCAGTAACATCTGCGGTCAATCGACAAACAACGCATCTCGTTCATTATAAGAGTGACACATAGGAAACATTTGCTATGTACATTGTACAAGTCATCGCCTGGATTAATGATGTGAATCAGATACACTCGTTGAAGGATGTATATCATTGTGCTGAAATAATAAAAGGCAAATAAGAAGTTTAAAAACCATTCACGAACATGTATGAAACTTAGTCTGCAAAATAGCACCCATTTGGAGACAGTATTGTAGAAGTGAAGGCTAAATTAAGTAATTAGATGAAGTGTATTAGATTGTTAATAGGGATCCACTATATAATATACTATGGTGGAAGTTAACATTATTAGGAAATGAATAAAGAACATGTTGGAATAAAATAAATGAAGCATTGCAGTATGTCCGCAGATTTGCCCAGACAGAAAGCGAAAACAAACAGACGCCTTCATTGTATTCAATTGAATTTATAGAATCATACAGTTAATGTGTTTTTTCTTCATTGCCACTAAATTTCAATCCATTTAAATTAAATAGTATTTGGTTCGTCTTAACTTTCTTTGTCCAATCTCTGTAATCTCCATTCGAGTTTCCTTAAATATTTGAAAGTAATTGGTGGATTCGTTTTAGAAATCAATGAAAACCCATTAAATTTCCCTCGGTGATATAGAGGGGATCAACTTTAACATGAATCGTGGAGTGGTGGAATTGGATTTTATTTTTAAGTCTTTTTCCGCGCTTGGTTGAGTCGGTGCGCCTGTCGGCGATCGCTTTCTGAATACTTCTTCTTGCTTTAATAGTTCACAGTACCTGTCAGCAACTTTGCCTCTGAATATGGTCGGGCAAAGTTTGAAATTTTTGACTTTGCTACGATTATGTATTTCTAAGACATCGTGTCTTTTTCTATCATTTCACACCATAATGTTTGCAGGATGCAGGATGCAAACGTTATACGGTGTGGAAGCTCATAACTCATTATAGTCCGCCCACTGGAAACTACATCTTATTTATTACTTATGATATAATAATATCTTTAAAATGAATCTCTATTGATTTTCATAAGGTTCTTTGGTATACGTAAGTATAAAAGATGATAAGAATGAAAAGGGAGTAGGCAATTTTGCTTTAATTAAATATTGACGACAATAAAGCACTTGTAGGGATGATTTATCAAAGAAAATAACAAACAAGAACATATTGCGCTGACCCCGGATGACTTGAGAAAAGGGCGGAGGCAACTATAGACGATATAAATGATGTTTTAAGTTAACATCCAATATATACATACAAATTCTGATACGCGCTATCACCCGAAGGGGTAGGGCAGAATTCAAGTAATGAGGCTAGATGGAGAATTGTGAAAAAGTCGCGACAATGGCTAGCTCTCGCCCAAACAATCACAACCCAATCATCAATGAACGCGGTGTTACTTACGTCTTGTACTTACTTGCAAGTGAAATGACCTCGTAGTACTCTTAACTCTAAGTTCGTAAACAAGGCGAGCGTTCGCATTAGACGCAAACGACCTAAATAATGCAACCATTATGTGCAGTTTTCCTCTTACGTTTTGTGTTGTATTGTGGTGGTGTGACGAGGCAAAACGGGCGGCCATTATTCTTTTTGATAGAATTTCTTGAAACGTGTTAGCGATAAAGCATGATGCTTACTAACGCGTTCACTTCATTTCATATTAAAATACCGTGTGAATATTTCATTTCATATAGGGTCTTAATGTTCTCGATTAAGCCTTTACAAAATGTGGTAACTACCTAGTTGTAATTGTCATAAATTTGTATGCCTCCGAAATGGTAATGTAAAAACATATTTCTTTAGTATAGCTAGATGGATATACTTTTATTGTAAATAAATCATTTTCAATTAATTTTTATCTGCATATAGATAGTTATTGTAACGCAAAAAAAAAAAAATCGGTTGTTATATTATAATTAACCAATATTTACCATCTATTGTAAATATCACAAACCAATGAGTGTTAATGGCTAACTCGTTATCAGAAAGTTAAGCGTCGTTATGTTACGTTGATACCCGATTGTCCACACATTTGTATCGCACCAATGAGTGAGTGAATGGAAGCGCCGAATCACCGCAACGATGGATAAATCATTTAGTTATATTTGTAACTTGTTAACTGTCAGTTCGCGTGATAAATTGGGCTTAGGGGCGGCTAACACAGTTATTTTATTATTTTTATTTTTACACCGTCGCTAATGATTCGGGATACGCCAGTGTTTTGTTTTTTGATCAGGAATACACTGTTGTAATTGATTCAGCATATTATTAAGGTAGCACTGTAGAAGTGTGCAAGTCGTACTTGATGTGCGGGAGACCATTATCGTCAACCCAATGAACTGGCGGGGTAGGCCTCAGGCGTTTTTGCTTACCCAATGGTGTAGAAAAATAGAATACTCATATAGTAGCCACATGCAGACAGCTAATGTCGCTATTATTTCTTTTTCTAAAACCCTCGTATAACGTATACAGGCGGTATTTCCATACATACAAAATATCATCACGCCCGTAATCCCCGAAGGAGTCAAAGGGCATCTAACCCCCTTAACCACATTCATCCAAAAAATAAAACCGGGCTGGGTTAGACAGAAAATTGTGAAAAGGTAGTGGCTAGCTCGTCGCCTACACAAACACACATCCGAACCCCAATATACCATTTAGGCCTAAGGCCTTTTACATAGGGTTGCCATCTCCAAAATTTGGCAACCAGGACAAAACGCGTGAAAACCCGGATTTTAGGGCCCAGAACCCGGACATGTCAAAGTTTTTTTTAAACATAGTCAGTGTAATAAAATACAGTTGAAAATGATAATGAATTTAGCGGGTCAGTTAATCGGTTGATTGCGGCGTGCGGGCACAGTGCTTGTGTCGGGGTGGTCCAAGATTTTACATTTTCAAACCCGGACTACAAATGAAGCCCCGCCCGGACGCTCCCCGGATGCCCTCTAAACTAGGACAAATCCGGGGAAACCCACGGATGGCAACCCTACTTTTACAGCATCTTGGGCAAGGTTGGCATATTCTTTTTTAATCTCAGACCCACATGGGATATTTTCATTTATTTAGTTACTAATGGAAGCATTCTCAACAAGTATTCGTAAAATTAAACAATTAGTTTGTACAGTCTAACTTATACTTTAACCGGAGGTCGGCTATAGTAACATTTAGAATGGTGGATATTTGATACGCTGAATTCTTTTGAACCAATCAGAGCGAGACATTAGAAATGTTCTTGTAATCAAAGCCACGGAGTGTTTTGGGTAATAAACGATAAACACAGGCCCCTATATATTTATAGGAAAGGTTTTATTCGCAGAGTGGAGTCCCAGTGATTGATCAATTTCAAAGGGCAAGAACTGGTTTTGTTGGTTCTCACTATTTCTTCAAATCTAATTAAATTCGTCGAAGACAAGCCTGAAGGACTTTCCACCTCTCGACGTCGTCACGAACTGTGCTGAAGTATTTTTTACATGTCAAGTGTCACTTTCGAGACGTCCTTGGCGTAGGATTCTCCATTCTGAAACCAGCTGTTTGAAGGTTAATTAGTTGTCTGCCATGTATGTTGAGAAAATGTGTTTTATTAACACTGATAGGCAAGTTACTAATAAATATAATGTTTTAATAAGTGCGCTGAAAGTATAATAATCAAATCATAATGAGTTACGCTCTATTTATTATCCGTGTATTAACGAATTGTTTTATTACATATGTATGTAGTTGTAACGTAATAATTAACTCGACAATTTTTATCCATTATTTAACTTGGCATCGTCTGTAACACCAAGTTTGAAGATCATCTAAGCGAGTCTAGTATTCTACTTGTCTACTTTAGAACTAAAAAAATATTAGGTATTACATAAAAAGATTACACACTTCTCAGTCTCCAAACTGAAATAGCGATGATGTCACGACACTTAATACTGATATCACCGAAAACATAACACAACTCGTTTTTTTTTTGTTCAATACAAAAACAGTCTTATGCTTTTATCAATTTTACCAAAGGTCAATAAATTGAAGTTCAAAGAATATACCTATTTAGAGAAATACATCTTTGAAAGGTCGTTAAATAATAATGGACTTTCTGTGACATGATCTGCAGTGATATTTATATGTAAGCCTCCCACACAGGTCCAGTATCCAATTATGTAAAGAATCACATGATTCTCATGATCAAAGTCACATGACTTTGATTCCTTGTTTTGTTTTTCTATTTTAGCTAATGGGAATCACCGTCATTCGAAGACATGAATTACATTCCTGATGTTATCCTAAAAAGAATGCATAAAAGTTAATTTGTGTCGATGTTTAAAAGACCATTGCCGAGGGGTCTATGCGGTTTGGCATGCAGTCGCCCTCAACAAAATTATAAAATTAGTTCGTTTCTCATAAGTAACTTAATTACACGTTGATGGCATGAATAGGGTATTGAAATTTTTTTTAAACCACCTTCACAATATAGGTAGGCATAAAATTAACATCAAAATAGTTTAATTTAAAGATAAAAGGACATTTTAAACAACTTGTATACATTTTCCCGCTTAAACGCTACGAGTTGACGTTTCAGTTCGCATAGACTACTATGGTTCCGAAATGACGTCATATTCGGATCGGTTCGGTAGATAAAACTCGCATTCTGTCAAACTCACGAGAGAATTTTGGACATTAAGTAGAAATTGTTGCTAGACTTGTTGGAAATAATGTCGACCAGACGTAATGACGTAAACGGCGTTTTTAATCACGTGATGATTACGCGCTTTGTAACTTTTTTAAATGTATTTATTACAGTTAATATCAGACACTTAATTTTTGGAACATGATATTTGTGATTTTAATATGAAATTTAACCTATTTAACATAATTATTCAGGTTTAAAGTGCTATAGTAAAATACACTATTCACATATGTTATCGACTGCCAAACGGGTCAGTATTGAAGTAATAAATCTTCATGTAAGTATGCTGTTCGTAGTCACTGTACTCTGCAGAGATGTGGCGGGGTGTTTATATCGACCAAATAACTCTTAATACTACCCTTATTCCTTTTAGTTCCAAGAAAGCTTCATTGTGTTTTAAACAATTGTTTAATTTATATAATTTACGCAACGCGCAACGCCGCACGCAAATATATAATAATAATAATAAATCAATTGTTATTTTATCTAATTCACAATTGAAATATTAATGAAAAAATAACAGCTAATAACATATTTTGGGATCTTGGGAACATAAAACATTTTGGTACATTTTTCATGTAATTGCTAACATTGTGTTAAACTAAAAAGTCCTAAATGGTTTGTGTAAATAAATTTCCGGTGTAGCCCTTTGTCTTTTACGTCACTTATCAGACCACGATATATTTGATTACGTTTATTTAACGAAATTAGTAATTCGATGAACCTGTCGCCTGCTCGTTGATAATATTGTACAATTCTCAGAGTATATAGGAGTTAAAAAACTTCCCAAACTCATTGCATACAAATGATACTGATTAACGCGTCATACCGATTCAGCTCAAAATATCTTTTCCTCTGGGACGAATGTTTATTCTCAACGACGCTAATTACAATTAGACTAATTACATTACGCCTGTCCCCTAGTTAGGGATGCGACGCAAAAATTTAGACATCGATAAAATAATATATAAGTAATTTAGCTTTATTTTCATGGTTCAATGTCGATACACTAACAATTCAGATGGAGGCGGTCTCTAGGCAGCGTTTCATGTCTTTCAAGCATTATTTATTATTCTATTGCATTTTGGTTTCGTTACAGAGTTTCTGCTTTGTTTTTTATTCAATATGTAAATGACTTAAACGAGCAACATATAAGCATATTTTTAATTTACTAAACATTTATTGCTCTGTCGTTAAATGCTGATTAATACATAAGTGTGGGTACAGTTTGTCGCAACTATACTTATCACTATTAGCTATTTTATTATATTATCGTAGTTTGGGCAGAAAAACCTGCTCATTTTATTATTTTAGTTATTTGTAGCCCCGCGTGTACCCTGATAAGGAAAATTACCTCACAAACGTGATTAATATTTTGTTCTATACATAGTCTGTTAATTAAGGGTTTGATACTAAAAATAACCTATGATATTGCGTTAAATTTCTTAATCAAGACTGTCGCTTTTTTAAAAGTCGGTATTTTGGAATGGATGGATAGGGCCAATTGATTTTACAAAACGCTTTCTGTTGGCATAATGCAGCCATTCTTATCTGAATCCGATATCTATTTCTTTGTAACGGGCTTTTAGAAAATTATCTTTAAGATATTATGTAGAAATGGTAGCACTGCTTTCAAAAACATTTCTAATTCAACTTTTATACTTAAACTCATTTTATATTTCTTCTTAAGTAAATATATATTAATTTCGTGACTTATTATAATAACTAAACAACTTAACGTGACCTATAAAAAACATTAAGAAAGTATTGCCAATGTTTTTCTATTTTAAAAATTATATAATGATCACAAATTTTATTCAATTAAACTAACTGCTATTGCAGTTGTCGGTTTTTCTAGACTGTGTCGTTGTTTTATTTTCACGTTGCGAATTATTTTCGGAATGTTCCACACGGCCTCAAATCGTTGTGAGCAAAGAGGCAAATAATAAATGTTATGATTCGTATTACAAAGAATACGCGGACCGCGTATTAGTCACGAGGGAAGAATGCAAAAAAGGAAGGCAGAAAAATCTATGAGCCGTCTGGTGGAACCGGAGGCCTCTTGACAAATGACTCGTGTATGCTATATTTGTAGATGCTTTTTTTTCTGCAACACCAGAACAGGGTTATGTGGTTTAGTAAAACACATTATATTTCTTTTGAAATCGTTATATTCATAATACGCATTTGCAAACATGTACTATAAATGAAACGAAAATCTATATAATTTTTCATGTTTGAGAAATTTGCACGATATAGAAATAGATAAATAAATCAGACTACATCACATACATTGATCTGACTCCGAGGTAAGTAGCTTAAGCACTTGTGTTACGGATATCAGAATCTACAGTGGTATTACAAATATATACTTAAATATTGGATATTAACACCCAGACACGGAACAAATACAAGTATTCATCACACGAATATTTGTCCTGGGTAGGAATCGAACCCACAACTCTTGGCGCATGGGGCAGGGTCACTACCGAATGCGCCATCGAGCTTGTCATAAGAAAGGCGAGCATGTAAGAAAGGGTGCAGAAGCATGTTATCCAATCTTTATTTATTGTATACTTCGGATACGCATAGATAAACACTTTTAATAGGTTGTTTTATGTATACTTTAATGTTTTAGTATGTACAACTACCCTCTGACCCAATGTTGCAGTATGCAGAAATGCCATTATTCTCGTACGTGTCCCCCGTTGTGTTGCCGTAACATTATTTTACAGTTGCGAAGTTACTAATGTAATTACACAAATTACTGCTACCGACTACGATACGACACACTTTCAACAGCTTACGAAACATTAAAGGTGTGATAAATTGGTAAAGTTTCAACATTAATTACTTATAATAAGAGTAGATCATGGAAAGGTAATTAAAATCTAGCAAGATTTATTGCGTAGAGGTGACGTAAAAGTCATTGTGGTTATTTATGGTTCCCGATTCATTTTGGGCTGTCGTGCGATAGATTTTAATTTACTAGGATTTTTCTATATAATTGAACTGAATATCTACAGTTAGAAAATCGTTATTATATCATCACTACAGTTTTAAATTATGGTGATACTTCCGTTTGTTTTGATAACCAATAAATAATGTTTAATGGCGTTTGGATTTTTTACTCGACTGTGTCAAAGCCAATAGAAGAGTTATGTTTTCATTGTTCATTGTGTGTTCAGCGTCTGTGTGTTCCGCAGTAGTGGGTATATTACAGAATTTAAAATTATCGTTCAAATAACAAGGTTTCAATTTAACCGAGAAGAAAAGGTACTTTTTTTATCGCTACTTTTTCGTAGTTGGGTATAGTTTTGAAATATTGAAATTAATAAATTCTCCAGACTGATACCAATTCCCTAATCCCAAACTAAGCTCGTGATTAGGCTATGAATGCTAGGAAAACGGATATACATACTTAAATATGTTAATAAACATCCATGATTCGAGTACAAATGCCCACGTACATCACACGAAACCTTTGCCCCTACCAGGAATCGATCCCGCAACCCTCTTGTGTTGGGCGAGTGGTCCTCTGACCATTCGACCAACGGGCCAGTCATTTGAAAGTAGATTTTTACACTGAATGTTTTTAGCCACATAATATCAACATCATCTTCCTAGCGTTATGTCCCGTGTTTAGACGGGGTCTGCTTAGACCATGATCCAGGATTTAGCGAGTCTGGTAATTACATTGAAGCGACTGCCGATCTGACCTTCGTAACCCGTAATAGGGGAACCAGACAATTTTTGGATCATGGTTACAAATCCAAAGTTGTTTGAATTTGCAGGTTTCATCACGATGTTTTCCCTCACCGTCGAGCTAGTGGTATAAATACGTACATAGATTTGAAAAATCCAGAGGTACATGCCCGGGTTTGAACCCGCACTCCTCGGTTAAGAGGCGCGTGTCCTTACAATTGAGCTACCACCGCTCAATGAAGTAATATCAACGTTATACGTAAATATTTTGTTATGCATCTGCATAATGGCCGCTTTAATAAAGTTTAATCATTGCAATAATCCAATAATTGGCAAATGAAGTTTTGAGTTTATGTCGTAAAGTATTAAGTATTATATTATAGATAATGTATTGCATTATTGTGATCAGTTTTACATTGTATTATGAACTCCACGCAATCCTGCAAGCACTATCATAAAATGTACTGCAATTATATTTCATTACCTATTTAAAATGTAACAACATACACCCGTGTAATAAAGTAGTGAATAATAACAATGAATTTTTATAACCAGACAGGACCTCGCGCGAAATCCTCCCAGAGTCTACTTTGTTACGTTGCTAATGTGTCTCCCGGGAGCGAAGCAACAACGTTGCTAGAACAACAATGATACGGGCACGTCTACATTGTAGACTCTACAACATGCGCATTCAGCTTTTGTGCCGTCTGATATATAATATCTATATACGACACTAGTTTGCGCCTGTGGTTTCGCTCGTGTAGAATTCGACGTGAAATGTAAAGTTTTCATGTGAGGCGAATGGGAACTGTTGATTTGTTAGAAAAAAGAATGGGAAACCAAAAAAGAATCCTTGGGTGTTTCAAACCACGATACCAATCGATGAAATACAAAATAGTTCTTCCCGATTATACCAAGGTGTGAATCAACGACTTCAAAAAGGCTCCTTGTGCGATTCATACCATGAGACGAACAACTTGTAGGGTGAATCGACGAAAGACCCCACATTTTTATCCAATCGAATGCTATTATTATGGGTAAACATCGTTTGAAGGAATTGGTCATGACTAGACTTTTACCTAGAAAACACGTCTTTCCTACAGGATGGGACTTCGAAACCGGTGAACAGAAGTTAGTAGTCATACAAAAAGCTTCTTCTGATTAAAAAAGCTTGCTTGTTTTGAATCGGTCCATTCATTCCAGCTCAGGTACACGAGCGGATTTAATCTGTCTAAAAATACCTTTTGCAATTATAATTGGACGGAGATACTAGAAACTAAGATGGTCGAGAAAGGGTTTATTTTTGTATACCATCTAATCTTCAGAATATAAATACCTTTCTACGAATCTCGAGTATCTAACAATTTTTCTACGTGCGCCACTTTAAGCAGCTGTTAAAGTTAAAGCCTTGCGCTTCAGTTGGAACGCAAAGTTAGCG
Source organism: Glyphodes perspectalis (assembly GCA_951394215.1). Lineage (NCBI taxonomy): Eukaryota > Metazoa > Arthropoda > Insecta > Lepidoptera > Crambidae > Glyphodes > Glyphodes perspectalis. Next base: position 13,133,380 of record OX596203.1, on the reverse strand, counting down.
AACCTATCGAGTACGAAACACACGATTGCGAATTGTAGGTCGAAGTCTTTAACTAGAACTAAAGCCAGAACTTAGCCCACAGCAGAGGACTGTGCTCCATGCTGATACCTCCATGGAATATCCACCGCTATCGGGAATTTATTCACCCGTTTGCGTATGCACACTCCAAATAGTTTATGCAAATTTTGAAGCGGGTCAAACGCAAACTGATAAACCTTGGGTCGTGGGAGGCTTCCGTGCTTTAAATAAAATTTTATTAGCACTCGAAAATCTGTGTGCACTCAATTCTGTTTTACATTTTCGAACAGCTGTTTGCTTAACACGTCGGCGGTGGGCGAAAAAGAGAATATAGATGCAGGCTCGATGCGGTCGGTACTTGCTTTGAACTGTGAAAGTTTAGAGTTATGTATATTTTAAAATGTTATGTGTTTAAAATATCCCCTAATATTGTTGTTAATTTGACGAGTCGTTTGGTATAGTCAGTCTAGTGGTTAGAAAACTTAGCAACGAAACCAAATCTCACTGTTTCGGCTCCACAAGGAATATGTGATGAACATGATCATTTGTTCTCGAGTCACTGATGTGTATAACCTTATAAATATGTTTTTAATTATGAAAAAATTAATTAGTCAGAGAGTAAATTTACATATTTAATAAGATTATAGATAATATATCTGATTTAAAAGATATATGCTCAAATACTGTCAAACGGCGGCAAATAGGGTGCGGGTGTCGTTGCGCATATTGATTACCGAGTATCAACGCGAGAGACTCAACTTAGGAGCCGAGAGTTTAGCAAACACATTTAGTAATCGATAGAACCATAGCGAGTTGCGATCCATTGTCGCAGGAAATGCAATTTCCGCGTCGCCGCTTTCGGGAAAGCTACGCGCAGTGAACAAGCAGAAATAGTGACAAAATATCGCGTAGGCGGCACTGACGAACGCATGCATTTGAATAAAATGACTTGCAAACTCACATAGGAATCGATTTTTGGTAGCTGTTTACAATATACAGCACTACTACTAGGCAATAAAAATACATATCTAATGAAGACATTAGAATAGTAATTGGAAAATAGAATTATTGATCGTTTTTTATCCAATTAATTTCTACGATCATATACAAAGCTTGCAATCAGTTTCTAGTCCACCACATAACTTTTAGAGGTAATAGGATCGTGACCGAAAGTGACATTTTCATTAATATCAACGAAGTTAACAAAGTACTAATTGTATCGCTTCGTTAAGCGGTGTACGGCGAACGTTTGGGTGGTTATTGAGGCGATTACTTGTCGTGCAAGTTTGCCCATAGAGGCAGCCTGCGCCTCAGCCAGGACCCCAGGTCAACAGTAATGACTTAAGTTTGTTATCGTCTCTAGCGCATGTCTCCCTTTTGTTTGTTTGAAAGATTCCTTGATTGCCAATATTCGCCGATGTCCGATACACGCCATACTACGATAGACCGCCTTGCAATTTCGTTTATATAGTCTTGTAATTGCGATGGTCGTAATAGCGCACCGATTAAAGCTTATTAGGGTTTAAGCAACAGCTTTCGAGTCAATGATCGCCGATTCGGTCTTTTACCGAAGTTCGATTCGAATATTGCCCGTTGGAGTTTATTTAATAGTACAGCTAATATCTTTTCAAAAGCTGATAGTAGTCGTAAACTTTGGACTAAACTCGCCTTATTAAATCTATAATTTTTTTGGGGGTTTAATGGTTAATTATATGTCGATCTCATTACCTATAGGCTGATGATTGTGCCTTTGGTTTTATATGATACCTACGGGAGACGATCGATACATAAGTTTTTATAATAAACGTGTTATATAAGCGTTCAGTATATGCCCGTTAAATTTATCTTGAAAGTTACGATCCGACTCATTACATTTAACTGTCTTCAGTTTCAGCTTATTACATATCATTTAACAAATAAACTTGACTTAAATACAGTTATTAAACGGTGTTTACGTAGGATTAGTATGAATATTTGTTAGTTGCGATCAATGATGAGATCACTACAGACAGATAATTACAGCATCGCCCACACACACGATATAGATATTGGCGACTATTATGTGTGGGTGGTTATTATACAGCAGTAATTGAATTCATAACGGGACTAGACTGCCAGCGGATAGTTTTATTATAATATATTAGCGATCCGCCCCGGCTTCGCACGGTGAGCACCAAACAATAAGAAACTATATAGATACATACTAGCCAACCCGGCGCACTTCGTAAAGCTCCGTTCTCGGATTTTCAATACCCATTTTTTTTTAATTTTACCGTGCACCTTTTTTTTCTATTATAAGAACCTTCACTTAACAATAACAAACACAACTAAAAAAGAATTACAAAATCGGCAAAGCCGTTCCCAAGTTATAGCTTTGGGGTGGAGTACCCTTATCACTTAGGGGTATGAAAAATAGATAACAACCTATTTTCAGCCCTACCACGTGTACCTATAAAATTTTATTAAAATCGGTTAAGTCGTTTTGGAGGAGACACTGTGATACGAATTTTTTATATATATAAAGATATATAAACCATCCTCTTCAATATATATCTATTGGTGAAAACCGTATCAACATATCTTGCATAGTTTAAAAGATTAACGGAAGCAGCTACTTTGTTTTATACTATCTAAAGAGTACCTACTAATATGATAAAGAAGGATGCATTGTATAATGATAACATGATTATTTTCTTTTTCCAGAAACAAAGCACGAATTAGAAGATCTCATGGCTGACGTCAAGAAAACTGCCAACAAAGTCAGAGGAAAATTAAAACGTAAGCATAATTCAACTGTTTAACATTATTTGAAATGTTAGCATCAAATGATCTTAGTTGGGCAGGAAGTAACAGATAAATAATTTTAATGGCTACTGGAGTTTGACTAGACTTGGAAAATTTCGTAGAATTTGTAGCGGTAAATGTGACGATGAATGCTTAGACCATGAACCAGGATTAAGCAAATCTAGTTTTTCCATTAAAGTGACTGACCGAATCTTTATAAACTTTGATAGAGGAACCAGACAAGTTTGATCATGGTTACACATCCATAGTTATGTATATTAATTAAAAATCTCATCTTGACTGCCTCGTTGGTCTAGTGGAAGCATGCGCCGCCTAAGGACTGAGAGGACGGGCAAAAATTTTGTTTGTGTTTAGCTGTGTTTTTCAATATTGAAATTACTCGGAAACAGTCCGGACAATGGCGGATAAGGCCTGTTGTAGGCCTGGGCCGGCAAAGAGCTGTACGAGATCCCTAGTAAGGATACGAGCAGTGTTGCTTGCCTGAAATGGGAAGGGGTCCACTATTTGATATAGGATGACTACAGAAACCTAGAGATAACATGAGATTAATGAGACCCCCAGGACCAGAGACCCGGGCGGGCCGCCCCTACCGCTCCCCGATTAGTTCGCCACTGAGTCCGGAGTCAAAAAGTTTGCGGTTTAATCACCCCCGTACATCGGAAAGCACCTTAAGCCGTTGGTCCTGCGGCTGAGCTCTCTCCGGTCATATCTATAAGAGTAAAGGAATAGATAAAGCGCCCGTTTTTGTGCACACACTTGTGCACTATAATATCTCCTGCGCAGTTAGCAAATCCTCGTTGAGATTGGCCGCCGACGCCGACCGACGTCGGTTAGGAGGACATTTATTAAAAGTCTTGCGTCAACCAAATCCACAGACATAGAGCAGAACATCGAGCAAGAGGAGCACTCGAACAAATCGTCGGCGGATCTCAGGATAAGAAAGACGCAGCACTCAACGCTGTCCCGCAAGTTCGTCGAGGTGATGACCGAGTACAACCGCACGCAGACCGACTATCGGGACCGCTGCAAGAACAGGTGTGTGCATACCTCTCATCATCATCACCATCATTGTCATATACTCTCTTATGCCCCCGGTACTTGGTAGTGTTTTTTATAATATGTAACACATTTGGATATTGCAATATGCGTCTCACATACGTCCTCCTCTACGCTAGCCAAGACAATGCTGAGGGTGGCAATTTTAAAGCGGCTGCATATATTTGGTTTATTCTTGTTTGTTGCATTTGTTATTGCCAGGACACGGTGTGTTCATACAAAAGTTTTAGACAAATTATTTAAAAATTGTCTAAGAAAATTATAAAATTACCTAGGTGGTACTTGAAAGTTTTTATGTAAAAACATTTTGATTTAAAATTTTACGTTTGTATTAATTGGCAGATCATCGAATGTCTGGTCTGGTCAGCTAGTTAGGTAAATATGTTGTACATGATAAAATACTTTAAATTAAAATTGTTTTTGGCAGGATACAGAGGCAGCTGGAAATCACGGGCCGCGCTACCACCGACGACGAGCTGGAGGAAATGCTGGAGCAGGGCAACTCCGCCGTCTTCACTCAGGGGGTCAGTATAGATCTTACTGCTGGTGCCCGCGACTTCATTCGAAAAATATTTTAGTCTTAGCGCGTCACCCTTGTTTAGTAAGAATGAGGTTTTTTTTTAATTAAAACATCAGATAGATGGCGTAACTGTGACGTACGGTCTTGTCACCCTCCTCATTGGTAAGTTTTCAGAACAAACTGACATGCTGTCAACAAAGATCCAATAGTGACAGTGATAAGACCACAAGACTCCCTCGTGCCATCTGGCGGCTTTTGTATTTTTGAAAACCCTCGTTAGGGTGCCGCGAAACAGACATCCATCGTACAAACATCTAAAAGAAATATCAATCAGGTATATGACGGCTCCGTCAAAATTGGTTCGACCGACTTTTCAGTTTTGTATCAATTTCATGCAGCGAAGGGATTAATTGCATGTATAGTGCTATCTAACTCAAACTATGCCACATAGAATCCAACCTTTGGGGCTTTGCTGGTGGAAAATTCATAAATATCTATGTACTGGCTATGCCAGCGGTTTCACCTGCGTTTAGCTATAAAACACAAAAATAGTATTTAAATTCGGACCAGTAGTTCCTGAGATTAGCTCATTCAAGTAAACAAACAAACAAATTCTTGATATGAATACTAATCTTTTTAGTATACATTGCGTCCGCAGTGTGTTGAACGGATGAATATTTAATATTTTCCTGTAATTCCTTAATTACTTTGAGAAACACAATAGAAGTGATTCCTTCCTAATGACTTAATTACTTGCGAAGCACCTGTTTGCCCGCATATAAGTGTCAGACAGTTCAATTGTCTATGTTTTTATCAGAAACTATAGATAATTAAGTATAATTGGTGACTTATTAAGTCTAATTACTAAGCAAACCGGAATTTCTTGTAGTTGAGCATTGACCCATGGAAAAAGGCAGCAAGCCTTTTGAACCATATTGGACTAAAATAAAAACTGGTTAGATGGAAAATTGTAAAATAGTTATTTGTTAAAATTTTTTTTTTTTCACGATATGCTGATCAAGGAACACACAGCACAAAACCCAAACTAGCTTCACGCTGGTGGAATAAGCAGAGATTTTATTTTTATCTATATCGGATTCTATCAGGATTTCGTTTCAATCAAGATTTAGATTTTATCTAGTAACTATCTAACATATAAACTTCACGACACTTCCCTAGCGTTATGTATCTAGTACCCCTTAGATAAACACTACTTCGTACCAATTGCAGATTATAATGGAGACTCAGCAAGCGAAGCAGACGCTTGCCGACATCGAGGCGCGACACGCCGACATCATCAAGCTGGAGACCTCCATCCGCGAACTGCACGACATGTTTATGGACATGGCGATGCTCGTCGAGAGCCAGGTCACAAATTCCTTCCTTATTACTTTAGCAGTAGAGACGAATTTTCAGATGGTCAGTGCCGTAACTAGGGTAGTACCAGAGATGCTCAAACACTCATGGTTGCAGGAAATACCAGATCAGCTTGTTTTGGGTCACGCGTAGGGGTATGATCAGAAGCTCGTACCGAGCGCGTCAAGGTCTCGTTACGGCACTGATGGCCAAGTAGGACAACGTTTGCTATGTTTACTAACCTATCGTACGTTGAATTGCTTAAAGGCTAAATTAAGTCTGCAGAAACGTGCTTATGCGCGCAGCTATAACGCCAATCTGAAAAGGCCCTATACTTGTATTCTCGATCTATTGCGGTCTGTTATGTATGTACATATCTTTTGCAAATGGTATTTATGCCATTCGGGACTGAAGAAGACATTCCCCGCATCCTTAGTGCGGGGTATTTCCCGCACTAAGGGTGCTGGAAATAGCCCGTTGAAACCCGCCCGCTTAATTTACTAATAACTGCGTTAAAAAATTCCAAATTATACATACACACTTATTATCTTGATTCACAATAAAGTTGCTATATATGAGAGATATAAGTCAGCACTGGGGTCGTGTCCCAGAACACAAAGCTTGAATAGATCCCGATTATTAATTTCTTAAATTGACCTCACCAGTAATGGAATCGCATCGAACTCGGAACCTTCCGCACTTTAAGCGGATTATTCTGTCTGTCTATTAAATGTCATGGTGTCGAGGCCTTCATATTTTTTTGTGCTAAAGATATTAGATAGTTGATTTTTAGTGTAAGTAATAGTAGTGTATAAAACAAATTCCTATGAATGCAGGGCGAAATGATCGACCGCATTGAGTATCATGTAGAACACGCTGTGGACTATGTCCAAACTGCCACACAAGATACAAAGAAGGCCCTAAAATATCAGAGCAAAGCTCGACGGGTAAGTCAAATTGTACCAGTGCAGAATCATTCGTTGCTAATATTATGTTTTTTTTTTTCTGTTCGTCCCGCCCCATCGCCATTCGTGTTCCGTCCCCGTCCCACGTCCTGCCCTTTTTTCGTTCGGTCCATTTGGATGTTTCGTTCAACCGTCCCTGTCTGTTTACGATAACGATCCGGTGATTGGTTCACACCTTGTGCGTTTAAGTTTTCCGTTATGCATCACAAACCCGCTTTGACTGTTGTGTTTTAACTGTTCATGTTGCTCCAACTAACACTGACGGAGGTGGGCTTCCTACTCCCGTACTATCGAATTTATGTATCACTAATAATTCGACCTCATTTGGTGTGTGCGTAATTTGCCTTTTGCATATGTTTATACAATATATGTCATATAATAACTGTTACTAACGCTTCTAAAACATTGTATTGTACTGTGTAACAAGTCTTCGATCGATGTAACTACTATAAACTGTCAAATGTACTATAACTAGGTTAATGCTCTATGTCATGTCATCAATGTAACACTTTCGTTGTGTGTTGAAGTTTTAATATGTATATATTTTTTTAACTCTTTTTTTTACCCATTAATTTTGAATTACCTTACAATATGTCCTCTCACTGTCTATTAACATTCTCGATCAGCTACACTATGGTTGGTTCCTGTAACATTACCCGTGGGATCTGTATAACTCGTATGAACCAATCGGCCGCTCGCAAGCGCCCCGCCCCTTCCCAGCGCGTCGTACCTTAGGCGAGCAGGGCGAACTGGTAGATCGCATCGAGCATCACGTGACACAGGCCGCGAACTATGTCGACACGGGCCACAATGACCTCAAGAAGGCTGTAGACTGGTACAACAAGGCCCGGAAGGTAATGAAAACACGAAAGAACAGCTTACGGGGTGACACTAACCGAACTATTACCGTTAAACTCTTCATTTGAACGGACGGAGCTAACAAGACATCTATCATACGCAACAGGGGGATTTCGAAAATGGTGCTTCAATGCGTAACTTCTGTCTAGGCTGTCCTGCCACAATACCAGTTATTAATATCGGTTTTTTTATACTCACTTTTTTTCAGTTTATTCTCCTATCATACTTTCAATAGATACACGCATGCTGAATTGCATTTCGGTTCTTGAACTTGCATCGTGAGCACGAAGCTCGAAAATTATAGTTGGTACATCTTGTTCCGAAATATAATAACCATAGACGCTTTGTTCAAAGTCTAATGCATGTTTACTTTATAACGCACAGCTTTTGATAATGCGTGCATGCGCACCGAGCAATAAACGCAAAGTATGTATGTAAATGTTGTTTATAATTTTTCATATAATATTATATTTTAGTTGAGTTTCCTCGGATTTAAGTATACTCGAGTCAGAAATTATTACGTGGTATTTTTTTTTAAATACACTAATATTTCATAGGTCCCTAAAAATACATTTAATTATATTCAAAGGACTACTCTGCGATTGTTAAAATTATGGTTTTTGGATTATTACATTTTATATCACCAACATTTCCAAGTAACAAGTTTTTTTAATTATATTTTTTATCCTTGCATTTATCTGTGATGGGTCCCGAAGCTTCGGCTTTCAATGTGGTGGCGGATGTTGCACGGGAAACATTGTTGTTTGTACATTTTAAATCTTGTATAGACATTTTGTGTATATCCCCTGAGATTGCCAACACAGTAAGTTTATAAAATCATTTCATTATATTATCACCTTACAAAGAATTGTACACATCAACCAAAAAATTACAATTTAACGTATTATTGCATAAACATACAAGCAGTAATAATTTTTAAATGATCCTGTAAGGTTCACAATATGTTCTCGTAAAATTGCGAACCTCGCCTGATTGGTCAATCTTGCCAGTATCAGTTATTTCTCACTGTCCCTTCACTTGTTTAAAGACAGATATAATTTTATTACGCAACTCTTAAATGTGATCTATACCTTTAATTTACATGCAGTTTTAATTAAATAATCTCTAAAATATATAGGAACTATTTATAAAGAGAAATAATTTTATGTAAATTTATAAATGGTTGGCTACATTTACAATTTTGCGACAGTTTAAAGCATGTGTTAAATTATAAACTTACAATGTTGACTACCTTACGGTGATATACAAGCTAATGGATGAAAAATATTTTTATATAAATATGTCGTACTGTCTACTTACAAACATAATTATGACTCGTTTACATCACAAGTTGTATTTTTCTATGATTTATCCATAAATATAATAGCAATATACTTAGTTGGAGAGATAAGTAAGGAAACGCACTCATACTATGTGACCCATTTTTTTAAAATTTTTAACCATCTTTAACCATTTTTAATCCTTCCGGTTATTATACCAAAACTCTAGTTTTCAGAAGTATTTGATAAAATTTGCTTATAAATTTTATTGCAAAGAAAAAAATAAAAATATCGTCTCATTTGTTTTTAATCTAGATAGGACCTACCTATACTACCTACCTACAATAATAAGTGATAAATATTATTAAAAAGAAAACACTGAACTAAGAACGTATTGAACATAATAGAAACACTTGTATCTGAATATAGCTTGACAAAGCGCAAGATCGCTACGGGCTACATGAACAATACCAAAGAACTCACCTTTCCCTTGCAACCAACGTAGTATTTTGAAGACCCCCCCTCACGGGTCGCGTATTACGGGTTTGTTTCCTATAAACAGGGTAGAAATTTTATTTAAAATTGTAAACTTTAGCACTAGCTGAAGAGTTAAAGCTAGAAAGTACTATATTTATTTTTTATTAAGGTATAACACTCTCCAGCTATTTAACATCGTACACTTTAGGTGCGTTTATTATTTCAGCGATTTTATTTTGTTTTGTTTTTCCTTTGTCATTCCAGAAAAAAATCTTCATCATAATATGCCTGTCTGTTACGCTGGTAATATTAATAATAGTTCTTGCGGTCTCGCTGAGGTAGAGGGGAGGCGTCGCCACCAGCCACCGGATTAAACGAATTCTGTTGATTGCTGACCACAATACAACGTTTGATATTCGTCTGTATAACATTTACATAATTCGTATGAATGTTGCTTGATTTTTTTTAAATACAGCGACATCTATGTCACCATTTACGCATGACTTTCGGCTATGCATTGTATGACAATATGTGGCATTGAAACAAGGCTGTGTTATGGAATGGAGCTGAGGCGATTTATTGTCACAAGTCATTATTTACCGTTTGAATCATTTATAAACAGATCCCCGTAACACACAATAGTCACTTTTGTAACACAGTCTTATACTATTCATTTGTTCTTGTGAAAGAGAACGTGTTTCAAAAACATTATTAAAATTATATTAAAACATAATTCTACCATCACTGTATAGGTAGTTTAAAGACAATATATGTAAAGTGCAATAAATTGATTGTGCTTTAGGTTAATAAGTCCTTGAATATAGAAGCTTTGTTGGAACAGTCGCGCTACTATTAATAATAATAAAAGTTTATACATTTTTGTATATACACTTAAAATTAGCTAAGAAGTATAATAAATTTTAGTAATATCACAAATAATAATAGAGGCACTACACGTTTCAAGTACATATTGAATGAGTTTTATTTTCTGTGCCTTGGTTGGAATGTTTTTTGTTTGAGAATTTTGTTTGACTAGGTATTTTATTGCCGTAATTATCACAAAACTCAGCTTTCAAAAGGTATTTTACGAAATTCTAATGAAAGGATGTGGGGAGTTTTATGTAGACCTTGTCTCTATTCTCAATAGATTCGGAATAAGTATTCAATAGGATCCAAAAAAGACAAATGTCCTAATTAACAAAATGGGCATTGGAAATTTATTTATAAAAGATTTATACTTTTTCAATGTATAACAATAATAGGGTCCGCATATTCCATTCCATTCTATTAAAAATAAGCATTTTGATAAAATATGAAAACAAAAACAAATCATATCGAATTAAATATACGTTTTAAAAACTCCAAATAATCTAATTATATTGCCATAGTAAAAAAAAATATTTTTTTTTATTATGGCTCTACTGGACGTTCGAATAACTCGTTTCAAAGATGTTCAAGGGTTGGCACATTTCTTTCCATTATCCTTTGTCACATGACCATTTCTTGAATCGTGTGCTAAAAATGGCAATCAGTATTTTGTCTACTCTTAAGTTAATCGAATACAATCGATATAGATGCTTATAATTTGCTTAAGACTTAGTTACTGGTAGACGCACAGACGCTCGTACACATATTGTAGTAGTGGTTATTTGCGATTTTATAATACCACCACAAGGGTTAATAGTTAAGATCTGTTTTTACTGTTAAATATTTAGTTTAAAATTAAGCAGCGGTCTTACTTTACGTTAACTTGTTCAGGTTGTCGTAAATTAGAAAATTATCAGTCACATACATACATCAGGAAGTCACTTTATCAGACTTTCTCATGCTTTTGTTTAAACGAGGAATTTATTATATTTGAGTAATAATAATTATTCAAATATGTTTGTAATTAATTAAAAACTGTCGTGTTCTTTATCATTTAATCATCAGTTGTAATTTTCATCAAGTCCATCTGTACAACCTCAAATAAATTTTAGTAAATTTTTTAACGAACTAGTTTTACTGCGAAATAATATCAGAATCAATGAATTTATTACAAAATTTTTGAAATAATTTGCGACAATCCTAAAATAAATAATAGTACCTATTTGTTAAACATATGTTCCAACTGTCAAGAAAATACAGAGTATTTTTTTTTTGGTGTTGGAATAATTCGTACTTTAATCTGTGTTAACAGTTTTCTTGCTAAATACAGTTGCATTTAATTAGTAGCATTTTAATAATTAAATATTCTGTATACATGTTTATAAAATAATGTATGTTTGGTATACTATTTATCACATGTTTAATATTTCACTTACTATGTTTAAATACTTATTGATTACGCATATTGTATTAAGATATGTACAATGTCTAGCTAGCTCAATGATAATGGTATAGATTTATATGCCCCAAGCTTATCAAGTTATCACACTTATTTATTTAATCGAAAGACTGTGAGATATAATTTAATGCCATTTTCAATATTATCGATTGTTAATTACTTAATTTCGTTAAAACATTAAGTTTTTTTTCATTAAATCTAATATCTAGTGTTAGTTTCCCTTTGTCGAAGGGGTGTTACAAAGTTGTTTATAAATAATGTACCAGTAAATCTTACTCAAGATGTAAATATGTTTATAATTGGAAGATTACATTTATTTATTTTATTTCGATTTGATTTCTTTTTATTTTAACATCCTTCAAACTAATCTAGTAAGGCAAATGACGCACGCACTGTTGTATTGTATGTTAACGGAGCCTGTTAAACAATTTGCTCAGATTAATTTGTCACTGTCATGGAATATTTTTTGGTGAGAGATCGAAGGGTGTCGATGCGAGTCGCTCGCCCGGGACATGTGTAAAGCGTACTGTTGCATGCTTGCCACTGGCGCCAACAGAAGAAGATCATGATCCTAGTGTGCGTGCTCATACTGTGCCTGGTCGTCGTGGGCTACGTGTCCAGCATGTTCATGTGAGCGGGCTCGCCGCCGGCCGCACTATGCTCAAAGGTAACCGTCGCGTCGTTGCGGCGGGTGGGCGCGCTGCCGGGTGCCCGAGAACGGTGGACGGCCTCACCAACATTGTCAAGGGCTATGGCCTGGACCTTATTTCGGAGTCACGCAGATATTGTTTTGTGTTAACGCTGAAATAGTGTCACGAAAAGAAATGGAAGCATAAGTGGAGATGTCTCGTGATCAATACAAAATGCAAAATGCTACTAAATTCCGAATAAAAAGTCATTGGTAAAACAAAAGGGCCGGACTAACTATAATTTGATGGGTTTCAGAACCAAGAAATTGTTAACTTATTTCTAAATGAACCATTTGCATCGAGAGTTGAGTTCCGACTCCTTATGTCGTCTAGTAGTAGATCATTTATAAGCAGAAACAACACAGTTTTTAATAAAAATCTGTGCTTATTGTTAAAGTAGTAGTCTGACAAAAGGAAATAATTGATTCCTTTACTATTTTTAAAATAGTATGACACCATATTAGTGCCAATGGGTGTCTTAGCGTCATTTGTATTTATATGCAATAGAAACGACATGATTCATCTCCGTGCTTGAGTAATTGATGATAAACGCTCCGCCTTGTAATCGCAAACATCGTTCTCGGACGCCACGACAACTACGCCCACTCGCTTATCAATACTAGTGACTAATGTCTGTTGTGTTTGTCCATTGTGCAGAAGAAGATAATGATTATGGTGTGCCTACTCGTGCTGGGCCTGATTGCGACCGGCTACGTGTATAACACGTTCTTCTAATTGACCGGGGTCAGGTTTGACTTGACGCGTATCATACTGGGCTTCTAGTACCGCATATTTAGATATATACCGTCGATTGCGTAGATGCAGACATTAATATCAATTGCAATCAATATCATAATTCATAAAGTATGCTCATTTATCAAAAGCATTTCGATAAACGCCTATATATATCACTATTCGATCAAGTGTAATTCGGCTCAGAAATTTACATTAATAAATGGAATAGAAATTTGCATGGGTCCTTAGGCTCCTGAATATGAAAGCGAGGACCGCAGTATCGCTATATAGGATTATTTAAGCGTTGATAATATCAATTTAGCCTAATAAGAAGTGGAAGCAGAAGTCTTATAAATTCCAGGTTCACAAACTATACATAATGGCATTTAGATTACTTCACACACTATTTCTTCACAAATCTATTTATAAGACATCTTTTTATCCCTTTGCATGAAAGTAGTTATTATTTTGACGCCCTTGTGAACTACGTCCAATGAACTGGCCATTTACTTCATGTCTCTGTTTTTGCTCCTAAATAAAGGTTGCATTTGACAGAGGAATGTGAACAAGTGGTCAAATGAATGGTCGAAAGTGCACAAAGGATTATGGCAATATATTTTTATTGACCTTTTATTTCAAATTTACCTATTTTGTATATTCATAAATATAAGGTAATAATACATTTTATTATCATTAAATACGCCAGACTTCTTTTTAAATAAAGACAAATAAAAAAATAAATAAGATGTCTGGTGTATTACTGTAATTACTTGTTATTGGGATGTTCAATTTGGGTTTACGTATTTTAGTATGCATAACGAATTATTGGAAACATGTAACCTAAATTGAATAACTCTGTAATTAATTTATACTTACCCCACATAATTTTACCTTCTAGCACCTTATTTAGTTAACTTTTATATTTAGTAGTTACTTTAAACTATAGGAAAACTAGGATTTAGGTGATGACATTGTAACACAGTAGGTATCCTTTAAATAATAGATTTTATTATGTAGGGAAAGTAAAGATCATTCTTGGAATATCTTAGTTTATTTATTATGCTTATATAAATAATAAAATACACCTATCAAAAAGATAGATTTCGTATATATACAATACTCTATTTTTAATATACACACTCCTACCAAACAAACACAATAATGTTGTATGTATGTAATAAAAACCAACATGCGAGTTCGTCTTAATCCAAAGAGAATTTAAATATGACCTCCTTTAATAGACGACTAACGGCTTAACAGTTGACTCTTACAGTTTTACATATTAATGTAATTTATTAAAATACTGGGATGTTTTACTTAGTTTTATTGGATTTTGATGGACTACACATCAATATTGTTGTTTGACGTTTATTGGTGTTGTACAGCAGTGGCGTAGCATGGCCTGATAGACGTGGACGAAGCACATTAGCCAGCAAATAGGCCTCTATTCGTTTAGAATATGTTCCAGAGATTCAAAGCTATCGTCTTGTCGGGGCTCTGGGGCTCCTTTAATTAATCCTCACCTTGTAAGCGATAATAAGCCGTATGCGCGAGGCCGCTTTATCCACGCCTAGCTACGCCGTCGATGTACAGTTATCCAGTCAACATGTTACTCGCATTCCAGGACAGTGAAACAAAGAAAAAACGTCGCATACATATTGGTGCCTGCATCTGCCTGGCTACTAACAACATGCAGCGCAGCAGACCACCCGCCACACAGCACATCGCGTTTGTCGTCACGACATCTACAATAAGCGTCACATCATGATCCATGCGCGCATCGCGTGACCGGCTCCGTACATCGCCGGTCACACGCCCATGTTATGCCGAGTTACATACAGTTGTTGAATTTCATGAGCATTCGCTTATACTGTTCATTTAATTAATTATACTAAGACGCAATAATCCATGAATGTAATTAGTAAGTACAATATGTAGACATTAATAACAGTACTTAGGCCGTTTCGTGAATTTATTCTTATATCTGAATGATCCCATAAATTGTCTACTCGTTTATCGAATAAATCCGCTGACGGAATAGTAATCGTATTATTAGTGTAAACATAGCTAAGCGACAAGCTTTCAATAATCAGCCTAAAATCACAACATATTAAATCATATTTATGCAACAAGTACATTATTTATTATATAAAAAATGCATAACATTAATTAATATGTAGCAATTTCGACAACTAACAATTATTATCGATCGGGTATTAGCGTTTAAATATTTCAAAAGGAAAGGACGACAATATGAGTCGCTGCGATATCAGTATTTCAATCGATATTGTGGGACACGAGAGTTAGGGTTCTACCTCACCATACGAGTAATGTTCTCAGTAAACTTGCAAGTGAGTACTTGCGCCAAAATAGGTGTGATGTTCAGTCGAATGTTTGATTTTGGAAGAGTGGTGTAGCCGTAAGGTTGCAATATGCGGGTGCGCTGTGGCCCGGGCCGGCCCGCGCCGGCGGGCCCGCCAGGACGGCGCCGCCGCGCGCCCCGCCGCCGCCCGGGCCCGGCGCACGCGGGGGCCGCGAGCCTCGCGCCGCAGCACACAGCATATCGCGCCGGCGTGCCGACGCCGTAGCAATAATGTTCGATTACAATTGTAAAATTGTTTTAACTTTCGAATGTGTGATAGTAGATGCAGTTGTTGTTTAGTTAACTTTATAATATAATGAATTGTTATTGTGAGTGTAACTTTTAATAAACCGTAAGAGTACTTTAAAACTTTTCAATAAAGTAATACGATCATACAAATTTGGCGCTTTTCGATCAGATTTATAGTTGAATGAATTATTGAAATTTAATTTCGTACCTTTTAAGACGCTCTTCGTTGTACAGTAAGATACATAATGTAGCCGTTTTAGCTAGGATAAATTTTTTAATAAATTTGAAGGTACCAGTCTTCAGCAATATAAGAATAGTTATCAAACAGTATTTTACGTTTGTAATATTACTTACATTTTCGTAGAGAAAAATCACTCGGAAATTTAAGCACCAACATTATATTAGCATTTTCCTATAAGAAACTAAAGATATGTAATATTAAAGGATACTTGCGAAGGTTAAATGTAGTCATCACAATGGCATATTGTTGAAGAGCGGATGTGGAGGGAGCGCGCGCGAGCGTGAACGGCACTAAGCTCCCGGGCCCCGGCCTTGCCCGCGCCCTCCCAGTCCTAGAAGCAGTTGTGCGTACATAAGAATATGAAGCAATGTTAATTTTAACATTTATAGCATAATTAGATTTTTATCCTTAAATGTAGGATTTCATCTAGTTGCCTTCGTAACGGTAGAGAAATTAGGTAATACCTTTTCTCTCAGTAGCTTCATTAAAAGTGAGGTCAGTCGCAAGTCACCACTCGCCAGTCAATTGTCTCGCTTGTCTTCCGAGCAGGCGCTAGTCCCTATCGCAGCCGCGGCCGCAGCGCGCGGCGCGCTGACGTCATCGCGCTGACACTAGCTAGTTGCATCAAACCTCATCATATTTCTAGTCTAAGTATAATATTTGGTCTCAATGCGAGGCCGCGTACCTGACACCAATGTATGGGCGGGCGCGGCGGCGTACCGCGGCCCGCTTCGACAACACACCGGGTGCTCTCGCGTGTCCCGTATAGCTCACGCGTTACAATTAACGAGACTGTTTACTCATCCCTATGAGTAGAATTATTAATGTTCTTTATAGAACTTATAAAGTTAGCCAGTGTTAGTAAAGTGCTGTATTAATTTAATAATTATAATATATGTACCTACCTAAATAGTCAAATTACATAGTACCTACCTACCATTATAATATTTATTTAAGTTTCGTCTAGTTGAGTAATCAAACTCCACAACTAACTTAACTTTATGTATTTATTGCATTTGCCAATTGTGAATGTATAAGTATACAGGGGGATAAACGCCTAAAATCAATCGCAGTCAATCAATATATTTAATTAGGCTAGATTGCAGTATTAGCGATAGATCGTGTTGCAGTGCGGCACTCAGTATCATTCACAGACGTTCGACCAACCGCTGGTAGCTTTCCTTCGTTGGTGGAGGTGAGGCAGTGTTTCGTATTCTATCTTCCTGTATAAGTAATAAAGTGGTTCTTATATTATGTTCCACGTTGACAGCTGTACGGGGAATGCGAGAGAGCCCACGCATTCGCACAAGAGCGCTAGCCCGCTCGCGCAGGCAAGGAGGTCGGTCGCCGCCGCCGCCGGCGGCGCCACTACTCCTCCCGCCCGAATATTGTAAAATAAAATGTTAGAGTAGGCATAACAAACTTCTAGTCAGCTTTCAATGATCTCTTATTCTGATAATCGTAATAATATCGCAGTTATATTCTTCTGTTACTAGTGTACATATAAGTGAGGTCTCGTGTTCAAGTGCCGGCCGAGGCACGTGCGTTCTAATCTAACAAATCTCAATGTTATCATAAAACATATAGATATTTTCATAATCAATAGTATTGCATATTGTTGATTGGATTGCTAATTTTGTATAAGTACACAATTAGTATAGTTTATATACTTATGTGTCAATTCTTATAGCGTTTTATTACATTACCAGATGATAGCTAGTAAGTGTTAAACGTAATCCAATAGTAACTACAGTGCTGTTTACTAAGCTTATTCGACAGTTTGTGTTCACTGGACGAATGGAGTTGACCGTATATCCTTCAGCTGTTAACTTCAACAATTATAAATCACTATCTAGTCTTTATATAATAAAAATCAATTCTATAGCTCCGTTACTGTTTGTACCTAAATAAATCTCCTCTATCTGGATATGCTTGGTGAATTTAAGGAACAACGAAAATTCAAATGTATTATAAGATAATGAAATCATGCAAGTGTTTTGAGACATCCATACCTGTATATCTATCTACTTTCATTATTATTATCAAATGAACGAAATGTATACTTGTGTGGCTGTATTCAATCTATGTCGGTTCGTTTTATCTGGCAATAAATATTTTGCAAGCGCATCCTATTTAGCCTTCTGCTTACAGCAGAACAGGTCGTCGCTCTATAATTAATTGGTAGGAGATTTCCTACTAACTATGTACCGATATGAAACCGGCAATTTGCAATTCAATATTTTATTTATATACCCAAATTACCAGAAAGCTTCATAGCATTACCTACAGTCCAATTTTAAAAAGTTGTATTAGAAGGTACATAAATTGTATTATTTATCTGTGGTACGGTTTGAAAACAAACGATTTAATTACATGTTGCCGGTGACATAATGTTATCAGCTATTTTTGAAAAGCGATTATGCGTCGTGCTATATAACCCCACAAACTTTTGCTGTATTCACAGTGTAGTACACTCGGCTACGCTTTCAGCTTGATCAAGAGGTATCAACATGATTAACACTCGTTTATCGTAATTTAGCAAGCTGGCGTTGTTGCCGCGTGTACTACAAAACGTTATTGTTTATCGGTAGAGTCGCTAGACTTCGATTGTAGTTAAATGTTCGTAATTAACAAATATCCTCGAATTGTGCTTTGTTCTTTCAGACTATTTGATGTTGCTTGACGTTGAATGATGTGAAACATTAAAAATATTATAGTCTATTATTTCATTTTAATAACGTGTTATTTTTAATACATTTGTTTAGTTTAGACAAAAATGTTGAAATACATAGTTTAGTATGGTTCTACGAAAGTTTCTTGTACCTATATAAGTATTTCAGAATTTATATTAAAATTGTATCCCTCTTTATGATAAATTATCTTGTAATCTTCTTATAAAGGAACACTGGCAAATAAACTATCATTACTAAAATATTGTATTACAAACTAACAGTGAGATTCTGGACACACACATGTAAAATTCAAGTTAGATTGGTTTTATAGTCATATTCTGTACGTAGGTTATCAATCTGAAATTCTCTCATAATTATAAAATAAACGGTGTTTTCTGCTGTATTACGTATTTTTACTAACATGACCTTCCAAAACCCATATAAGTATTTAGTCAGGGTGTTTGCAGCATATTAGATGTTAAAATCTCCGACAGAATCAGAAACACCACGTTGCGCTCAAAAACTCAGATCGCGGATGTTGGAGCTGTAACCGCAAAGTTAAAGTGGAGTTGGGCGGGTCACGTATGTCGCATGGAGCCGGACCGGTGGACGAAAATTGTCACGAACTGGATTCCACATGATGGACACCGAAGACGCGGCCGTCAAAGGCGTAGATGGCGGGATAATCTCGCAAATTTCTTGCCAAAGTGGGAAGAAGTGGCACAGTGCAGAGAGGAGTGGCGGTCACAGGGGGAGGCCTTTGCCCAGCAGTCGGATTTAAATGGCTAAATAAAAAAAAATTAAAAAAAAGTTTGCATTTTAGAAAATCGAATTAAGATATCGTAACATGACCTAATCTTGGCAACCCTCCAATTTATTGGCACTCTTAAATTTTATCCAAAAAAATAAGGAAACTACATAATAAACCGTATTCCGTTGAAGACAGTCATAACTTTATGAATTGACAAAACTTAAATGTCAGACATTTTTATAAGCTGATCAACTTTCAAATTTAATTTGAGTCTCTACTTGTATTCTGTTAAAAATTAAGGTATGTAAGTGTTATAATAGTTTGTATGATACATTTTTATAGTTATCCGTGTTTGTTGATATGTTTATAGTTTTATACAGTTAGTAAGTACGTATTTTTGTTAAAATTTTACAGATTAGGCTGTTAGAATTTAGTTTTTTCAACAATTAATTCCAATTTATTGGCTCAGTGCCAATAATTTGGGTACTTTTATCAATATGTTTTATTTTGTTTTTTGAACCCCTATTTACATAAAAATAGTGTGTGTTACATTTAATAAAAAAAAACATCGTGGCCTATAAAAGATATCCAAATGCTGGTTCCGTATTTATAATGAAAAATCTAATTATTTATAGTAAGTAGTGCTAGTAATTGGTAATACATGCCAATAATTGCTAAAAACCAGTTATTGAAGATGAAAGATTGGAAAGATGAACTGGGGTTCATCCTATAACTTTCCCCTTTAAAGATGCCGTAGATAACACCAAAATGCTTAGGCAAAAATAAAGATTTAACTTTTCCAACAGAAGAAGAGAAAATTTTATTATTAACTGAAATTTGAAATAGGTACTTGAAAAGGATCTATAAAATATATAGAAATAGACAAACCCTAAAAATTCTTGTAGAGGATATAGACGAAAAATTTTACATTTTGACATAGAAAACTGGAAGGTGATGATTGCCGATGATTTTGCCAATGAAGTGATCATTGAAGAAATACCTCATCATTCCGTACAAGACACTGATACCCAAGATTTTGAGCCGCATATGTTAGAAGTCACTCATATCGCAGAGATTCATAATATCAATGATAAAGATGTGCACCAAATAAAACATAGTAAATATAAATAAATAAATAAATAAATGAATTCTCCAGACTGACACACCAATTCCCTAGTTCCAAACTAAGCTTATGCTTGTACTATGGATACTAGGTGAACGGATAGACGTACTTAAATACGTTTATAACATCCATGACTCGAGTACAAATGTCCATGTTCATCACACGAAACATTTGCCCCTCGCGGGATTCGAACCCACGACCCATGGTTTCGTGGCCAGGGTCTCTGTCCACTCGACCAACGGGCCAGTCATATACTCACAATATTAACTTTCCTAAATCAAAATTATGTGAAGTTGTGTTGAAAACGTTCCATTTTCGTGTCCTGTTATTGACACTTTAAGACCTAGGTCTTAATGATGTTCTCGTTTTACCTAAACCACTAGAACGTAAGGTAGTTAAGAATACAAGAATAACTCCATTTGCGACGGCCGCGTAAGGACAAAAAGAAGGAAAGGGAGAAAAAGAGGTAAAAGAAAACTTCACTTTTATGTTTCCTAATAGGCCTATACCTTATCAAAGACATAAGAGATTAAAATAGATGGTTCCACACTAAGTGTCATTAAACAGATTTAAAAATGATGAGCTTGCCGAACCCAGAAGCTTTGCAGATTACATGAACACAGAAGAGTAATGTAAGAATAATATGGCGCCATTTTAACTTAACAGAGTTTGAAAATTCGCGCCATAGATTTGCCAGAAATTGGTACAAGACGAACAATGCCGTAGTTTAACTGTGTAACCAACAAGACATTGAGATAAAGATGAAATACGTGTAGCCCAAAGCTACATTAAAAAGTAAAACGTCACATCATTGTCAATGTCAATCGGTCGGTACCACAGACGATGGTGATGATGGTGGTTTTACATTACTCGTCTGTGATGGTGATCGGTACGTCATTGCGTATTGTGATTTGTTTGCATTGCAGCAATAATTATAAATTGTTGTAAGCCTATATTTGTATGAACTATCTTGTTCTCAAAATAAGTGCAAAAATACAAAAAAATGAATGCGCCACCAACATTTGAATCATTTCTTTTGTATGATGGAGAAAAGAAGTGAGTAGTACTAAACCCCAAACGCGGCAGACAGTTTCTAGTTTTAGCGAGATTCTGTTTATTGCAATTAATGTTTTTACTTAACACAGGGTTCAAAAAGAAGATGATACAAAGGTAACCAACGCTGCTATATTCACAGTAAACAAGGAAGATCATACTCTTGGAAACATGATTAGGCAGTAAGTATAATTTAGTGTATGGTGCAATTCGAGCTGAATACCGAATGATTTACGATAAAACATTGATCCTGTTTTATTTTAATTTACAGCCAGCTCTTAAAAGATCCCAAGGTACTCTTTGCTGGATACAAACTGCCTCATCCATTGGAACACAAATTTGTACTGCGCATTCAGACTACTTCTGATTATACACCACAAGAGGCGTTTATGAATGCCATTACTGATCTTACATCCGAACTCTCCTTGTTTGAAGAGCGTTTTAAGGTAAGTGTTACTTATTCCAATAAAGATAGAGTATTAATATGGTGAGAGTTCATAGTTAGTGGTTCCCAGCCAGTTGTTCTATGGACCACTGGTGGTCAGCAAGACAAGATCATTTTGTCTGCGATAAAATATATATTTTGTCCCCTGTTGGTGGGGAACTAAAAAAGAATGTGCTAACTGTGTCTCTTGCCTAGCATGTTGTAAAAGGCGACTAATGGTATATTGGGATTTGGGTATGTGATTGAGTAGGCGACGGGCTGGCCACTTGACACTACTTTTTCACAATTTTCCATCTCACCCGGCCCAGTTTTGTTTTTGGCTGAATGTGGTTGAGGGGGGCTGTTTACGACCTAGTGTTTCCTGATAACAATAATGAAATCAAGGTGGTCCTCGGTCACTAAAAGGTTGGGAACCCCTGGCATAACTTATGTGAAAGTAAAAGAAATAGCAATAGAAACTTAAACCTATATCAAAAGTTTCATAAACAATCTAATCTAATTTTCTAATGCTACATCCACCACTCTCACCAAGATTTTTTGTCAATTCTCACAGAGTAGAGTAAACAAACCAACATGCTATTGCATTTGCAATACTACAGTTACTTTTATAAGTATTTTATAAGTAATTATTAACATTGACAATTTCCTTCTTTTCAGGAAGCTATTAAAGAGAAGAAGGAGGGATTGGATTGATCATGTAATAGTTTTAAGATTGTAGTAACTAAGTTTATAAGTTGTAAATTAATTAAGATCTTGATTGTATTTTGTATTAAATTTTAAGAATTTCTCTAATGTTTCACTAAAATTCTGAATGCAATAGTTTTAAAACCCTTTATATTATACTGAAGTATGTAGTTGCAAAAAACATAAAATTTGATAGAAATAGATCAATTGGGATGAGGAAAGGGAATTTACATGGTATGGGTAAATGTATGCATCAATGAAAGAACAGCTTTTGTTCAATTAATTTATTACTTATAAAAAGATTATATTTTGGTGTTCATTCATTACCGCTTTAAATGTATAAGTTTGAAGTACAGATAGTGTACGAGAGGTTAAAACATGATTGTGATGGAAATTGATCAATTTGTGCCATTACATAATTATTTCTTTCTCAATGTGCATTATAACCAGATAATGCAAAAGAAAAATAAAATACCATTACCATTCACCTGATTACGATAAAAAAATAACATGCAAATATTTATTATATAAAAGATCAATTCTTCTTATTTACAAACATTGTCTAAGATTTAACTAGCAAATAACGGATGCTATTGCGA
This sequence comes from Glyphodes perspectalis, assembly GCA_951394215.1. Classification (NCBI taxonomy): domain Eukaryota; kingdom Metazoa; phylum Arthropoda; class Insecta; order Lepidoptera; family Crambidae; genus Glyphodes; species Glyphodes perspectalis. The sequence goes on along the minus strand of OX596203.1, from coordinate 13,110,116 downwards.
TGGTAAATATTAAATAAATTATTATTTACCTATTAAAACAAGAAATAACAACAACGGTAACATTATAACTAAATGTTAATAATAAATTAGATTTAAAATGTTTCCTCTTCATCACAGTTCTCTGTTGCGTGTCCGAATACTGAAATAAAAAAAAAATACATATATAAAAAAAAGGATAAAGCATTGATGATATTTATTTTTAACCGACTTCAAAAAAAAGGAGGAGGTTCTCAATTCGACTGATTAAGGAAACACATTGAATTATAATTTCTTTTAGTTACTATAAAATTATATATGGATATAAGACAGCAACCTGATATGACCAGAGAGAGTTTAGCCTACATCAACGGCTTAACATGCTTTCTGACGCATGGGGGCGATGGAATGGGGCCATTGGTGAAGGAATTTTTCAAATCGGTCCAGTAGTTTCAGAGCCTCTTCAATGCAAAAAAACAAACAAACAATCAAATCTCTTCTCTTCTATTAGTATGATAAAGACACAGGACACTAGGAAAAACTCTTATTTTCCTAGTTCGTGGATGAAGAGTGCGATTTTACCTTCACAAATATCGCAGTAAGGCCTAGGCGGTGGCGGCGCGCGGCGGTTGCCGGCGGGCGCGGCCGGCTCGGTGTCGGCCTCCTGGCGCGGGCAGTCCTCCGTGTCGTGCGCGTCGAACACGTCGCAGATGTCGCAGAACAGCCGAGGGGCTACTGCGCGGGCTTTGCGGCCGTTGCTGGTAACAAATGTACAAAACATGATATGAAGAAAGAAGTACTCTGCGCTGTCATACTACAGCATGGAGCCACGTATTCTTATTTATTATGGATACCAGATATCGGAAATCTGTCATTTGGATCAGTTATTTCAATGTGTGACGTAAGTTGCGTGTCAATTTGGAGCACCTGTGGAGCTTTAACGTCTAGTCAGTGGCGAGGAGTTCTTTTTTAACCGACTTCAAAAAAAAGGAGGAGGTTCTCAATTCGACTGATTTTTTTTTATAGGCACATACAATGTGTTTTAGACATTTTCTAAGATTGTTCAAGTATTTACGCATGGTACTTATCATCTTATGTTGGTGAGCTGCTGATGGAAGGTACAATACTCCTTAACGATTAGGAATTAGTTTATGATTCTTTAAATATTGATATCTTCGAGAGGTAGGTAAGGTAATTTGTTATAAAGTGTCTACTTTCTTTTAGTTTGGCTGGCACCGACTCCAAAACTAACTGATTATTGTAAATATTTAAATACGTGTTAAAGATTAATACTTTCAACGAAGCAGTCGGAAGAATTTATTTTATACTTTTTAGTGTTTGGACATTTATATAGCTACGAGGGTGGATTGAAAAGTTCGCGGCCTCAGCAAGAAAACAATATAAAATATAAACAAAAGTAATTTTATTTTTCCACGTAATCTCCACTTAACTCAATGCACTTCTTCCATCTGGTTTCCAACGCCTGTATGCCGGTCATAAAAAAAGTTTCTTCAACCCCTTCAAAAAAGTCACCCACCGCAGCTTCGACCTCCTCATTTGATGAAAATTTTTGACCTCCAAGGTGTTTTTTTAGGTTTGGGAATAAATGAAAGTCTGAAGGTGCCAAATCGGGGGAATAGGCGGGATGGGGCAGCAATTCAAAGCCACAATCACGAATTTGAGCCATCGATTCAACAGACGTGTGCACGCGTGCATTATCCTGATGGAATAAAACTTTCTTGCTGAGTAATCCTGGCCTTTTCTCTTTGATTGTTTCACGCAAACGACGTAAAAGGGTGCAGTAATAAGCCGAGTTTATAGTTTCACCTTTTGCAAGATAGTCCACCATGATGACACCCTTAGCATCCCAAAAAACTGACGCCATCACCTTGCCAGCTGACAAAATTGTTTTGGCTTTCTTTGGAGTCGGTTCATCAAGTTTTTTCCACTGCTTGGATTGCTGTTTTGACTCTGGGGTGTAGTGGTGTACCCAGGTTTCATCCATTGTCACAAATCTGGCAAAAAAATCTTGTGGATCAGCCTGAAACAATTCCAAACAGTCGCGAGAAACCGTGAGCCGTATTCGTTTTTGTTCAACTGAAAGCAATCTGGGTACCCAGCGCGCAGAAACCTTAGAAAATCCAAGTTCGTTGACTATGATGTTTTGTGTTCGTTCATACGAGATCCCAATAGTGTCAGCAATCGCCCTGATGGTCAATCTCTGATCTGCCAATATCAGATCACAGATTTTCCCGATGTTTTCTTCAGTCGTAGAAGTCGTAGGCCGGCCGGAGCGAGGGTCATCTTCTATACTCTCTCGTCCGCGTTTAAATTCTGCAACCCACTTTTTCACAGTCGTATACGACGGAGCAGATTCCCCCAATGTTGTTGACATGTCTTCGTGAATCTCTTTTGGAGTTAATTTTTTTTTAAACAGGTATTTGATGACCGCACGTTGCTCAATTTTCTCCATTCTTTAAAAACACTGCACTTAGGCTCACAAAATTCAGTCTAATTTAAAAACAGATAATGCTATTGCGATATAATTTTACAATGTGACAACCAGAGAGTAAACAAATCAAATGAGGTCAGTTACATTAAAATAGTTCAAGTATTTATGTGTTAGGCCGCGAATATTTCGATCCACCCTCGTATTAAGGCAGGTTCTTACTTGTGTTTTTTTCATAAACATTTTTTGCGGGGCTTTTTGTTTTACTAGTCCGTGAATACATTGTAATATGTCAAGACTTTTGGCCTTTGGGTTGATAGGACAGTGGTGTAACTATTGGGTGGCAGGACTGAAAATCTGCCGCGAGACGTCAAAAGGTCGAATTATATCATCACTACCAATTAAAAGGGGAACAAGAGGTCCAAATACTGAGAATTCGTTGCGCCGATAACGGGGAACATAAAGTGCTTGTTGCGCAAAACCTTTAAAAGCAGCGCGAGTTTCAAACCCGTACGCTTGTTTTGAAGGGAAGGTAGAGGGGATAGAGTCGAAGTATTTCGCCGCCCCTAAAAATTTACCGCTCTGGGCACTAGCCCCGAGAATGCCCCTTGTGTAAATCCAGCGCTGAATACCATACAATATCATATTTTAGATCGATCGTAATAACAAATTTTAATTGGTAATCATCCAACGTGCAATACTTACAAAACGGGCGATTCGCTAATGCCGTTGCCGCCCTCCAGCGCCTGCACGCGCGCCATCAGCTGCTCGTTCTTGCGCTGCATGTCCACGATCACCGAGTTCAGGAAGCTCACTTGGCCGTCGATCATTTCTTTGTCTTCAGCCCTGATAATGAATATAACACTTTATTAAAGACATTCGTTGATTTAACATATTGTATAATTAGTAGAACGTGTATGTATATACGGTGGGTGTTCGAGAGATTAAAGGAAAGACGTCGATGGCGGGTAAATGATATTTATTTGTCTCTCAAATTGTACAATGCATGAGTTTAAATATTGTTATGCCTAAACACACAGATATAATGATTGATACACACACTACATGTATATGTATTAATAAATCGGATTTCGACCAGTGAACGATCATAAGTTTTAATAAATAGTGAATATAGAGTATTGCAAACCGTTTTGTATTTGGCCCCTTCAACCGCATTCAGCCAAAAATAAAGCCGGGCTGGGTTAGATGGAAAATTGTAAAAAGCAGTGACAAGCGGCTAACCTGTCGCCTACACAATCACACTCCTAAAACCCGATATACCATTAGTCGCCTTTTACGACATGCTATGCAAGAACCACAGTTGGCATATTCTTTTTAAGTCCCAGACCAACATGGGACTGTCTAGCTGTCTGTCTCAAGTTGCAATAATTGTCATAGGACATTTATGGAATGGAATTCGTTGTACCTATTCTTCTTTATTCAGTAATGAATTATGTAAGCATCGAAGCTAAATTAGAAATATCAATGTATTACGTTTGATAGCTCAATAATGTAGGTTTTCTCAATTTTTTTTGAATAAATGCTTTAAAATATTAATTACTGTTATAATCTACATCTACAATTGAATGAGTAATGAGCAAATGAACAGGTCAAAATGACTAGCTATATTCTTACTTTTGAGTTGCATTGTCGCCCTGTCCTAATACTCCCATAGCGTTATTATCATTTTTGTCTCGTATTTCTCTGCCTTTTGCAGCTAATTCTTTCTGTAACAACACTTTCTCCCTTTCGGCAATTTCTAGTTTAGCTTTATTACTCTGAAAGAAAAAAATACAATATATAACTTTTTTAGGATTTTCCTCTATTAGTATGAGATGATAATTATGTAAAACATGGGATACCTTTATTTCCTCCTGCAATTTGCTTACAATATCCTCTTTGTGTTTTAAATCTTTTAATTTATGCTCAATGTCATTTTTCAGAGCATTAATTACAGTTTCGCTATTTGCCAACGCTTCGGCACTGGATTTCCTTGTAGCTTGTAACTCTAATGTTAGTTTTTCTAACTTAGAATCTTTTTCAACTTCAGTAGTCTGTTGAACTGCTACCAATTCTAATTTTTGTGATAACTCTAAAACTTTCTTTTCTGCGTCGCTTAATTTCTGTTGAAGATCACTTTGCTTTTTAATTTCAAATTTAATTTTTTCTTTGGACTCCTCTAGCTCCTTCTCGGATTCGTTTAATTTAGCTTTGAGGTCGTGTTTGACGCGTTTACTTTCCTTTTTGTATTCATCAAATTGTGTTTGTAGCTGCTTATTCAAATCTTCGTAATTTGATTTCTGGCCATCATTAATATTACTCAATTGTTTAATATCTTTTTCTGACTTAGCTAATTGCTGCTCTAATTCGGCCACTTTATCCTTCGTTTTTTTCAAGTCTTCTAACTGCTTCTCTTTTTCGGCAAGTTGGTTTTGCAAGGTTTTTGTTAAATTATTTAGAGATTCAACTTCGTTTTTGTATTTCTCATTCAGCTGAGCATTTTCTGTTTGCAATTGCTTTACAATTTGTTGCGTATCATTGGTTTCTGTTTGAAGAGAATTGTTGATTTTAGTGAGCTGTGTTTCTTTTTCTTCTACTAGCGCATTCTTACTTGATAGTTCTTTTTTAAGTTCAACGATATCGTGTTCTAATTGTTTGAACTTATTACTCTCAGTCTCACTTTTATCGTTCTGAAATCTCAATAAAACATCTTTTTCCTCTAATGATTTTTTCAAATCATTATTTATATCCAAATTTTCTTTTAATTTTTTAGTAGTACCTTCATAATCTTCCTTTAACTTTTTGAGCTCATTTAGGCCTTCACTACATTTCGTTTCCAAAGCTGATTTGTCTTGCATTAAAACACTTATTTCTTTTCTCAACGTCTCTACTTGTCCTAATTGTTCCTTTAGTAGTGATTCTTCTGCTGAAGAATTCGCTATAAGGTTGTCATATTTTTGTTTTAAAGAAGCTGTTTCCATAACCGCATTATTCAGTTTCTCTTCTAAGTGTTTTTTACTTTCTGTAACTTTAGCCAGTTCCTCGTTTACGTGTAGTATTTGGCGATCCTTTTCGTTAACGATTTCTAAATTAGATTTAAAATCAACATCAAGCATTTCTAGTTTCAATGTAAGTTCTTTTATGATGTTTTGTTTTTCTTCCAGTAAGTGTTTTAATTGAGTTTCTTCTGCTTTTAATTTACTTGTTTCTTCGTTAGCCACGGCAATTAGATTTTGAGTTTGCGTAATTTCTTTTTCATACTGAATCTTTTGGTTGTTTAACTGTGTTGTCATATCCTCTACGACTTTTTGTAAAGCATCTTCGTTCCTTCTTGCTTCTTCCAATTTATTGTTTAAGTCATTCTGTGCTTCGGTTAGTTGATCCACTTTTTCCATTAATTTTACTTCTGAAGTGGCCCCGTCAGCTTTCAAAATATTTATCTCTTCCTTATATCTCTCTATGTCTACCTCTAACTTTTTGCGTATTGTTTCAAATTCATGATTAATTTCTTGTTCTCTATGCTTATGGTTTTCTATTTCATGTTTTAAGTTAGTGTTCTCATCAAGTAATTTGTCACCATTTGTTTCCAAATCATGGATGCGAGTATTTGCTTCCATTATTTGATTTTCTACTTCCTTGATTCTATTTTCACATTGTTTAACTTTTTCTACTTTCTCGTCAACTGACTGTACTAATTGTCCTCGTTCTACTGAAAAGTCTTCTTGCAGTTTAAACAATTTCTGTTTTAGTTCTTGCTCAACTCTGCCGTGATTATTTGTAGATTCCCTATGCTTATCTTTTAATTCTTGTAATTCCTTTTCAGAGTCTTTTAGATGCTGAGACAATTTATTAAATTGTTCATTGGAATCAGTTGCTTGTCCAGTAAGATTCATGTATTCGGATTCGATTTTATCTTTAGTTTTTTGTAATTCACTGCATCTTTCAACTGTACTATCTAGTTGACGTTTGTGTTCTCCGATTTCCAATTCCATGGCTGATATTTTAGATTTAAGATCATTATTGTTCTGTGTTAAATCTGCCACCATTTGTTTTAATTTCTCATTTTCCTCTTTGAGAGCCTTCAGTTCATCCACGTTAACAATGAACTGTGAATTGAGCGTATCGAAATCTACTTTACTTTGGTCTAGGGCTTCCTTATGAATTTTAATTTCTTTCATAAGTTCCTCTATTTTTGAATTCCGATTGTCTATTTCTTTTTTATGTTCTTCAGCAATTTTACTATGTTTTATATTGAAATTGGCTGTTGCCTGTTCATAATCATCCTTTAATTTTATGATTTCCTTGTCTCTTTCATGAATCGTTTGTTTATATTCATGAACTAGTTTCTCTGCAGAACTATTTGTTACATTTGACTCTGAAAGTAATCTTTCATAATCTTTTGTTTTTGAGGAAAGGTTCTTCTGTAGCTCCATTATATCCATTTTACTCTTTTCATTTTGCTGTGATACTTCATTTAGTAACGTTTCATATTCATTGACTTTATTCGCGTACTCATCTTTGACACGAGCTATTTCTTCCTGCAGTGATTTACACGCGGTTTCCTGTTTCCTTCTACTATCTTCTAATTGTTCTAAATCTAATACCTTGGCACTGAGTTCCATTTTCAGTTTTGTAATCTCCTTATTAAGATTTACCTCATGTTCCTTGCTTACACCCATTACTGAAAGTAAAGATTGCTATTTAATTCAACTTCAATTAAGAAAAACATATACAAATAGATTTAAGTAAATAATATAATAAATAAATTCTCCAGACTGACGCACCAATTTCCTGGTTCCAAGCTAAGCTTATGCTTGTACTATGGATACTAGGTGAATGGATAGACATGCTTAAGTACGTATATAAACATCCATGTCTCGAGAAGAAATGTCTATGTTCATCAGATTTAGTTACATACCTTTGTTTAATTCGAGTGTTTTATCATCAACGGCCGCCTGTAGCTGAGTGAGCTTAGTATTAAGATCTATGATAGTTTGGCTATTTTCCTTGTCCAGTCTTTCTAGGTTCTGTTTCTCGTTTTCAAGTTTCGACTCTGCGAGCTGCAGTTTAGCCGTCAAGACGGAGACCTGTGTTTCGAACTCAGTTTGCGCGATAGCTATCTTCGTCTTGGCCTCATTCAGCGCCTTCTCGGAGTCAGCCTTCAACTTAGCCAGTTCATCCGACATGCTCTTACCTAACGAATCTTTTTCCTGCTCTTTTTCTTTGAGCAAAGCGTACGCTTCATCTAATAGTTTTTGTAATTCGGAAGACAATGCTGAAATAAGAAAAGACAATCATAAGTAAATAAAAAACAATATCCGTGAAATAAATTACATTTGATATTTAAAGGCCAGCGTGACGTTATAGCGCAGGGCGCTAACTCTCAGTATAGCCTGTGTGCCAAATATAAGAAACGCCACAAAATGCTATACATACATATGTATAATCGACGCTGCGCTCCAGCGCGCCGGCCGACCGTGTGTTGTGCCTGCTCCTCTAGCATCTGCAGCGCGCCAGCCGTGGCGTCGGCTCCATAACACACGCGCTACTACTATACTCCTGACTCACTGTACGCGGCGGTAAGCTCCTCCCGGTGCTGCTCGAGAAGCGCGGCCGCCTCGGCGTTGCGCTGCTCATCCAGTGCCTGCAGCGCGCCGATGGTGGCGTCGGCTCCACAACACGCGCTACTACTGTACTGTTAACTCACTGTGCGCGGCGGTAAGCTCCTCCCGGTGCTGCTCGAGCAGCGCGGCCGCCTCGGCGCTGCGCTGCTCCTCCAGCGCCTGCAGCGCGCCGGCGGTGGCATCGGCGCGCGCCGCCTGCAGCGCCGCCTCCGCCTCCAGCTCACGAATGCGCTGCAAGTGCGCTGCTTTCTCTTGCTGCAACACGCGTTTACTAACTCATTCCGACTACCGAGCATTTTGAGCATCCGTCTTAAGCATAACAAGCGTAGCTTTGCAGTTTAAGATTCTAATTTTAAATATAGGGTAGATAATATTTATTTTTAATGTTGATTTGACTGATATACAATACTTATGCTTTAAAACTAGCTTAAGAATACAAAAAATGGATTGAAGTAAAATATATAACTTTACTCTACGAGTTTATTTAGTTTAATGACAAGGTTTTTTTTATAGTGCCTCTCCTATTTTTCTCAGACGACCGATATTATTCGATATTTTATATATTACCCATCGAGAAAATCATATTTTGCTTCTAAATCATATTATTATTAAAAAAAATTTGCTGACTATAAAAAAGAAATACAAAAAAACTTACTTCCATAGCATCTTTGTATCTCTGGAAAAGAGAAAAAATATATTTTAGTCATCAAATCACCGTTATACGTTTCCAAACAATAGAATGTAAGTACACATTAATTTATATCAAATTACATTATAGTCCTCTTTGTTGATATTTTCCTCCTCGTTGCGGAACATGAGGTCCTCGACCTTCTGCCTTTCATCTTCTAGCTGCTTGTTCAGTCGACTTAATTCGGCCTTCAATTTTTCGTTCTCTGTGCTGGCCTGAAACATTTTGAAATAATTCCATTAGTTACTTAAAAATATTTGGCTTTTAAAAATGGAGCAACAAAAGTTATACCTAATGACAAATACCTATGGGGAAAAATGTTACGATTGTATGGTCTTTATAACTTATAGCAAGTGTATAGACAAATTAATTTATCTATATCTTGGTCTGGGACTCAAAAGAATGCCTAACTTGGAATAGAGTATCTAGCTAGCCACTTGTATTTTGTACCAATTATTGCACCAAATTGTATTTAGGTTATAAGATCTACTGCCTCGTTAGACTCTGCCTACCCCTTCGGGGATTGTAGGCGACAGGCGTGACGGTGGATGTATGATGGAGACACGTACCTCGGTGGCCTCCTTCTTTAGCTGCGCAAGCGCGCTTTCAGCTCGGTCGGCCTGCAGGGAAACTTTCGCGACCTCAGCCCTCTCCAATTCTCGCTCCCGCATCAACCGCTCCAAGTGATGTTGTTTCTCCCGCAGCAACTCCTATCATAGAGAAAAATATTAGCCACCTACTCAAAAATAACAAAAAATATTGACACCAGCAGTGACTGCTCACTGCAGAGCTAGGTACCTAAACATTTTTGTGCGAATAACCTGACTACCTACTTAGTGGCTGTCGCGGTAAACAGTTACGCCGCTTCAAGCACTAATTTATTCTACCTACTCATTATTCTGTACAAGTTTTGTTTGTGTTTGTAGATTTCTGAAAATTTGCATAGAAACATCGACTTTTAGGATAACACGAAAATTACGGGCTGAGTCAACGTCGCCGAGTAATTTTCGGTGTGATTCCAAAAATATCGGGGAATATGCAATACCGCTGTGCCCGCGGATTCAACCGGTTAATGGTTAATGTTAGGTATATAGCCTATAGCCTTCCTCGATAAATGGGCTTTTTAACACTGAAATATTTTTTCAAATCGAACCCGTATTCCTTGAGATTCAATCAATGAGCGTTCAATCAAAACAAACAAACAGAAAAATTCTTCAGCTTTTCAGCTTTATAACATTAGTAAGTACCTATAGTATAGATTCAACTAAGCACCGCGTGCATATGTATATGTATAAATATTTAACATTGTTGACTAAAAATATACCAACAAACATCAAACAATTGATTTGCTTTAATAAGCAAAGTTTTGCATGGAAACATTATCCTTATACAAATTATAATCATGTTCCAAAATATACCGCACCAAAATAGCAGCTTGAACAAGCGTGCACCTATTTAATTAACATTAACGATGATTGTACAGCGACAAATACACAACATAAGAAATTGTTCATACACAATAACAAGTGTAACCGAACTACGTAAACACAAATTAACATGAACAAACTTATCGATTACTGTGTAACCACTATTGAATAATATTTTACAACAAAAGGGTTTTTCTTCATTCTTGAACACTGGATATTTTCTTCTGCTCTCTTCATAGACGATCAGGGTGTAAAGTTAATTCCAGCATCAATCAATCTAAAAAATTCACCACCTGTGTGCATATAACCATAGGCAGGTACTAGGCGACAAACCGGACGCCGATATCAGCGATTGAAATAAATCACTGAAATTAAACATCACATTTAGAAAACAAATTTCGCAATTATTTTTTAAGGGGTGACATGCGCAAAAACTTTCAAAAAGGACGCCATTAAAATACTTCGCCTAGAGAGTCGTTAGTCCGCGCCATTCGTGCTCATTAACAAAGCCTGTAAAGACAGGTTAATATAAAGCATTACAATTTCACAGTGTCATGAGCTTGTAATTTCTCTGCGTCCGTCCTAACTAGACCAACCATTTACAAGAATATTTGACACTCATGATTTAAAACACTAACGAAGTAACAACGACACCAAGCCAGCCAAGTGAAGCCTAGCCGGGCATTTTACATAAATTCAAAACATTATAAAAAAAAAAACCGGCCAAGTACGTGTCGGACTCGCGCACAAAGGGTTCTGTACCATTATCTATAAAAACGGCAAAAAATACCATTATCTATAAAAACGGCAAAAAATACATGTCTCTTGTATGGAGCCTTCTTAAATATCTATTTTACTCTGTCTGTTTAGTATTTATTGTTATATAACGGCAAGAGAAATACATCATCTGTGAACATTTCAACTGTCTAACTATCACCGTTCATAAAATACAGCCTGGTGACAGACGGACAGACAGACAGACGGACGGACAGCGGAGTCCTAGTAATACCCTTTGGGTACGGAACTCTAAGAAGTAAGTTAATCGACTTCGCTACCAAATATCTTATTCGATTATTAATAACACGTTTTTGTTGAATAATAAATTAAAAGTACAGTAATTTACGTCAGTCAAAGTTAGACATAACCCTGACCTAACAAAGGCAGCTTGACCTGAGAAAGTTAGTGAACCTCCAGTTAAAAACTATGTTTATTCAATTAACATTGTCTGCGTACAGCGAAAAGCGGTCGCCATGCTTTCGTTGTCTGATGTCGGTGTAAGGACACCGGGTCGTACCTGAATACATAAAATTCAATAAGCAACTTCATTACGACAGGTACATACAGGTGTGGCTTTATTATCGTGACACCATCAAATGCAAACACTTTGAACTAAGTTTAACAGAATAGATCCCGTAAAACATCACACTCACAGCCGTTTTTTATTTTTTTATACGGATTGCGGAACTTTTTAAACTTCCGCATTTTTTCAATATTTTTTGTTCAGGTCTTGAATTGAATACAGCTATTTTCTGCGATTTGATACAGAATCCAGTTAGATTAGTGTTTATTGTGTACCATTGCATAGCAGACTAGTATTATTTTATAAGTAGATATGTTTTATATATTTAATCCGTTCGACAATAAACACCTCAATTTATTCTAATCTGTAATCTGTAAGACGATAATAGCGTCATGGACACCATGTCTATTTTACCTACATCGTATAACTCGGTTCACATCTATGCTTACGAAATTTCTATACTAAATACAAATTAATAAGTAATATAAATTCTACCAAACTCGAAGAACAAAACTTAGGTTTATTAGTCTTTAAACTGTTTATATTGTGTCAGCTCTTCAGAGACGCACTAGCTAACTGGACGTTAATAGAACAGACATGTTGTTTATAGGGTGAAATACGATAGGTAGAAACAGATAAAATCATTGGAATTAATGTTTTCTTTGTAAACGCTTGTCTAAATACCTAACCAGCATATAAGTTGTAATGGAGCGATATTAGTGTCATGGATCGTCCTTCGCATTTATCACGGAGCCGAATCCACGACCTTCCGTAGCACCACGCCAGCAGGGTCACCGAGCCGTTTTCACGGGCATCGCCTATCGATCACCAGCTAGCTCAGTTCTAGTTGTATTGTGCGTCTATTTGTGTATGTAACTGAATATCAAGGTTGTCTGTTAACTATTCCATAAAGTGCTGGGTAAAACAATGTAGGTAATACAGCCAGCTGTCTGAACGCTAATAAGTCAAAGTAATCAATTATTAACGTATATATGTATAGTAATACTAGCACATAATAGTGTGTACTAGATTTCTAATAAGTAGTTTATTGGGTTTGGCTAAGTCAATCGCACCTTGCTGCTTTAATTCCTTGGTTATATTCTTATAAATGAAGATCTCTCATTCGTATCGTATAATTATTACTCTTAGGTAATTTTAGAAATTAATTCAAAAGTGGGTTTGTCTGTAACTGATATACGTGTTAACTACTTAACCGATTATTATGATTTTTTGCATATGTGCACGTTGTTTAACTTGTTGAAGAACCCTACTATATAGGATAAGCCGTCGAACTAGAAATAAAGCTGTTACTTATAGATAAAAAATCACTAATAAAGGTCATAATAAAATCGGAATGTGTTCCTATAAATTGATTCAAATGGTTAATTACTTACACCATTTCTGAATGGTGAAATCGAGTATTACAGTATATCCCATCTCTATTTGTAATACCTATTTTGTACTCAACTTATACATAGTAACAGATACTGTCATACCTTCGGTCAATTACAACAAGTGGGTTGGATTGATTACGTATTAGCGAATTTAGTTCATGCAAGTATGATTCAACTGTGTACTTGAAATCTGGACTATAAACTGTAACTGTAACAGATAATAGGTCACGATGGCTTGAGACAGAATTACGTTCCATATCCATGGCATTAATTACTTTGTACTTATGTTTTACTGTGTAAAGTAGAATTACCTCCGCTAAACATGGACAATAAAATTTTATAGAAGCATCTACATACTTAATCTTTTCCTTGTAATTTGCTCAAGCACGATTTGTTTGTACTTTTAATGACACCTGCTTAGATGAGTACGTCGATAACACCACTATATACACCACTGGTGATAAATAATTTAACAATTGTTATGTATGAACTAGGTAAAGTCAATGTCACGTTACGATAGTGTTCGTATACATACTAGGTAATATAACTACTCGTAAAATTTTGTTCGTCGTCTAGCAGTTGATACTCGCCTCTCAATAATACGGTCTATATCAGGACTTTCCAACTAGGGGGGCGTAGAGATATGTCAGGGGGGCAAAATAAATACATTTGCATTTCCGAATGAAAAAAAAATCTATTCATCGCGTAGGTAAACTAAAGAATAAAGTAGCAAATTTTTTTCTTAAACGCTTAAGGGCGATGGGGAGGTCATGGAGCATGAAAATAATATTTTAGTTGCGGGGAGCCTCGGCGAAATAAAGGCTGGGAAACCCTTTTCTAGAAGATTAAAAATTAATCTCACAACTTTATTACAGCAGTAAATGCAAAACATCGACTACATGCATTTCCTTAGACAGTGTAAATATGATCAATAAGTTCAATCTGAACCTGTTCAGTGATTTGGTACTGATAAAACGTCAACTGATGGTTCAATCGAAACCAAGCTCAATTAGACTGCCACGTGTCTTTGGCGAAATAAGTCTCAAATAAATCGCATTAGATGGGCTCTATGTGTTAATTACCCATGCTCGATGACTCGACAAACTACGAATATAAATCTGACCTACATACCTACTACCCGTCTATTTATAATTTGAACCACCGTTGTGATATAACGACCTTTTCCTAGGTCAGTTAAATTTGTAGCCGATCGTAAAGGTGCCAGACGGCCGCTAGACCAAGTTTATTGGAATTTATTGCCTAAATTGCAGTTAAGTGGGTGCCTAGCTAGTTTCTCATAATTCCTACGCATGCATGTGCCAAAGTAATGCTGCTTTTAATTAATACTAATTTCTGCTCGCGAATTAACGCACACAGGATTAATATCTTAGGAATTTATGTTGTATTGTGTGCCTAACAATTATTTCACTTTAGCCGTTAAATCATGATTGAGTTACAAACATCCATACCAACAAACTTTTTTAAATTACATTTAATATATTATTGTCATTACGTGTAGCATTGACCTTTTGCGGGTCATAAAGTAAATTGACAAAGTCACAAACGTTATGTAATGGTTATATTGTTCGAAGTTGTTTTATTTACCAGTTATACCTAGATTCATACATATATGTATGTACAATACGCATACTTTAATCAAAAACAAAACATTGTTTTAGGATTGATAAAAATAAAGTCAAGACTCGGCTATCTGCTTCATCGATTTAAGGGAAGCATTGTTTAGTGACGTCGTTGATTCCATATTATTTCAGAACAGATCGCACTAAATAGGAATCGACTCGTTTTCTAACAAAGCTTCCTTTAAATAAGATCGATATTACTGTGAAGGGCGTCAAGAATCCTACTGTGCTAGTAGCTAGCAAACGCTGTAATTTTAATCAGACTGGGCTAACTTCATCCGCCAATTCAATCCACATCCCTTCTGCAGAGCTATTGATTTTTAATGTGTCTCTTAACAACGGCGGAGAATTGGCGCGGACGGAGGGTCGGCAGGATGCGGGCGAGCGGGAAGCGGCACAGGTACGCAGTAAGTGGCTTGCTATTTTGACTCCGTTAAATGCGGCCCTGGACGCCAGTTAACGTTCTTCAAATAGTCCACATTTTGGATGGACAATTTAGTCTCGAATTTAGTGCCTACTTCATATTAGTGTCGTCAGGTACTTCATCCCACTACTAATATTCTAGAGGTGAAAGTTTGTGAGAATGGATGTTTGTTACTCTTTCGCGTAAAATCGCCTGAATAAAAGAATGAAATACAGATTAATTTACGCATAGGTTCATTTTCATTTTAGAGCGACTAATGGTATATGGGGTTTTGGGTATGTGATTGTGTAGGCGACGAGCTAGCTACTTGTCACTACTTTTTTGCAATTTTCCATCTAACCCAGCCCAGTTTTGTTTTTGGCTGAATGTGGTTAAAGGGGCCTGCCGCCCCTTTGACTCTGCCTACCCCTTCGGGAATTATGGGCGTGATGTTATGTTTGTTTGTATGTTTAAATATCCCATATTGTGAGATATAGAAAGGGTTTATTTAAAATGCGCACTTGTTTAATCGCTTTTGGGGAGGTATATCTATCGAATGTTTTTCTGATCAATACAACTGCTAGCTAATCGTTAATCGATTATATTCGTAGGTACCGACAAGTTTTCTATTGGTAAGCCTAAAGAAAAATTTTTACACATCAACATTTAACGTATAAACTTTTCAGTTCAGCTATGTGCAAACTAATTTAAAATACGCGCAGCCGGCTGCCAAAATGGCTTCCTCTTTCGTCCCCTCCTTGGGGGGGCCGTAAAATACGGGAAGCCTTACGTTACCTACTCGTCTGGATTAGTTTACCTAGAACCGAACTACATTACTGAATGTGTACTTGATTAATTATTAGCAAGCTTTTCTTCCTAACAGGCTTAGAACGCGGATCGAATTAATAGAGATAGCGAACATATTAAGTTGAATAGCCAAATATATATTTAGGACTGTGATACTATGGTCCTTCTACATATACCATTATACATTTCTCACGTATCAAATACCAATTTGGTATTGAAATTGACACAATGATCCAACTAACAATTGAATATAAAAACAGATGAAGCCAACTAGGGTGAAGCACGAATATTTAGTATTTCGTATTACTTTCATAACAGAAATTGGTTATTTTTTTCATAGCATTAGGATAATTATACATATGGATGTTCCGGTGACAATAACTAATGTAAAGCAATCGTGCTCGATCCACTGTTTAACCCGAGAAACTCTAATAGCTGGATTAAAACTAAGCATATTATAGATAAATATGTACCTATGTACACATCACATTTCTTCTTTACAAGTTTATTCAAAATCTATTTTATTATTCTGTATATTTGACTACATGTACAACATGCGACCAAGAAGTACCTATGTTGATTTGATCATCTGTTATGTTCAAGGACCAGAGGGCTTGGTTGTTCATAATTCATGATCCAATCTACCCGGGTGTTCGTAGAAAGTGTTCTGCAGTTTGCAGTGTTATCGGAGTGTAGATAAGTAGGTGGAAAGTGGGAGAGATGCTAAGAGCCAAGTTTGTTTAAGCTCTGAAGATATAATCCAACACAGCACGTATTTACTTTATATCAAAGATTTAATGGAAGTTCCAACGATCCGGATTCATCCGAATAGCCTTATAAGGCAGACAAGCTTTCAACGTGCATTTCTGTTTTGGAATTCCTTTTTACAAGTTGTGCAGTTGTCAACAAGCACGCAATAAAAATCCAGATTTGGCACCGCCGTTAATTAATAAACATTTAAAAACCTTATTCCATTTATTGTTAACTTAATTAGCGGAGTTGTGCATATTTGTGTAGGCTTTAAAGCATTCCGCGAAACTTAACAGCTATTTCTCGCGATAACCTCACCAAGCATGTCCAAAAATAGATTTTACCTGCGGTAACCGAGCCCAGCATTGGCAGTAAACGTTTTCCCGACAATATCTCACATAAGTAACGAATCCATACAAAAAAAAAAATCAGTCGAATTAAGAACCTCCTCCTTTTTTTTGAAGTCGGTTAGTGAGGCTTTACAGACTTGAAGCAAGATAATTGATCCAGTTACAACTGGACTATACACTTTCAAAATCATTTCGTTCAAAGGCGCGGGTAAAATCTGACATTTATTGGTTTTAAAGGAAAGTGTTTCACGATTGACGAGCATAACCTCACAGTGAAAGGCATAACGCAATACGGTTATTAAATTATCACATCATAACTTGAAAATTGCACGTAACTACCACGTACCTATATCGGACCTAAATGCGATTAACGGTGCTTAATGTAACTTTGAAATTAAATCAACATTATAAAACAAATTGAAGAAGCTAACAAACAGCGTTTTTATTTGTTTCTATTGTTTTATTTTATAGGCTGTAAGTATTGGCACCATTCGCTCAAGTTAAGTACCAAGAGCATCTCTTGTCAAGTTCTACGAAACGTATGGGATCGTGGCTAACGTGGATACTCGCTTGACATGTGCATTAACATGAGATATGGGAACACTCAGTTTTAACAACAATAGGCAGCTTATTTCTCGTTTAATGCGATATTGTCCCAGTGCGGTGCGGGGTCATGTTTTATTATTCACACGTTATTCAAACAATCTCGGCCCCTGCTCTGGGCGACACTGAGATTTCATATTAATGCAAGTCAAACGACGAAAGAGCATGCGGCCTCAAGCGAACTTACAGCGGCGTTAGTGCAATAAAACAACCACACAGTTAATAATAATACTTTATTTTGTCACCATTCAAAGGAATATGCAATCCAGAGAGCCCGTGCAAGTGCGTTTCCATTGCCTGGCGAATTAGCAATGCCGATACATAAGCGATAGAAGCGACAGCATTTTTAAGTACTGACATACCTATGAGTTAAATTAGGTAAATATATAGGTATTTGTCAGCACTTACTTTGCAGATCACGTCTCAATTATGTATGTATAATTTGCATCGTTTCATACCACTTGCCTAGGCCCTCACACAAGAAAGGGTAATAATACAAGACGAAAAAGATACATTTTATTGAATTCCTGGCATTCATTTTATTAATTTAATTAACAGTCATACAACATTGCGTTCAATATTAAAAACTAATCTAAACCTATGTTACACTACCTACAAGTAGTACATTAAGTTGTAATATAATAAATGTAAAACTTATTATTTAGTGAAAAACTATATAAAAGCAAGGGAATGATTCTGAGTGGGAACTTACATTTATGAATATCATTACAACTTACAGGCACTGGTTGATTAAAATTAATGAAGAAAGGAAAATTAATTACAAAAAGAAGTTTACAAATCATTGCACCAAAACAAGTATTAAACATATTTATATGATATATTATTCCTGAAATAAATATTAATAAGGATATAAAATCAAACATATCACAGTTCTGCATCTGATAAAACTAAGCATTGATTTCAGTGTATAAATTATTCAGCGAGGCATTTTGGGCCTACGTCGGGTATTGTTGGAACATGATTATAAAAATAGATGTAGGTAATTTGTACTAATAGTGCGTCATAATAATTGACAAATATTGTCTTGTATAGAAATCGGTGATCAAGAAATCATTTTGAAAGGAACTATTTATTCTTACAGCTTCCTTTCAAAATGTTTGATAGTCACCGCTGTAACAAAAACCTGTTGAATAAATTACAATTAATTCTTAAACGAACTTCTGTTAGAATTTTAGTTTGTGAGTTACAAATTCAATGTCGAAAAACAATAAAATGTCACTTGACATTCGTTGTCCGTTTCCATTAGTATAAAAACTTTATCTTTCTGCTAAAGCAGCGAAAACAGTCATAAGATTTAGCCCGTACCGTCTACGACGATAGTCAGCTGGCGACCAGCGACAAACGTGTGCTGAACTTCAAAAAATTTGAATGTTCGCCATTTAAAGATTTTTTAGCTAATTTAGTTAATAAGGATTTACTATGTAACATGTAAGTTTTTTGTAACTACGCAAGTTTTTCAGAGGGACATGATTGGACGATCTTATATATTATTGCCACTTTTGAGTTTACGTTCAATCATCAAATGCAAGCCTGTGTGACCTATTGACTGTATAAATTGCCTCAATTAGCCTCTAGTCGACCAAGTTTAAACGGCGAACGTTCAAAACGGCAATGTATTTTTGACGTCCGACACACGAGCGCGCGCGCCAGCCGGCCTACCGCGCGGCGATCGTGGCATAGCGTACCTGCAGCGCGTTCTTCGCTGAAACCGGGGTGGAGGAGGCGCGCGGACCGCCGACCCGCTGCGTCGTGCCGTGCCGTTAGTGACAGTGCGAATACGCAACAAACATGAGGGGAAACAACACGCGTTAACGCACTCACTCGCTACTGGCATACTTGTACAATGCAGTTGGAAGGAGGCTGCGGTACATGAGATAATAAATGTACACAGTTCAAACTTCAAGTACGCTGTACAAGAAAACGAAGTACAGATATTCACTCATGTAGTTTGGGTGTATGCATGTGATGTGGCAGCCCGCTTGCAACTCTATTGTTGAATGAAGCTCCTCATAGAAGGAACGACTATCTACAAGTACACCAGATAGCGATATTTTGTACACATCCAATATTTTGGAGATATACAAAAAATAACCCGATCTTTGATATATAAAGCAAGAATGTGTGAAAAGAAGGAGATATTGTTTTTAACAAATATAACTTTACATCAAACATCGGATTAGCAAATTAAAAAGAAAAACTAAAAGCTCTATAAACTCTACGATAAGTAGCAATTGCCAAAAAGTGTAAAGTCTGTGTAAATATATAAGTTGCTATAAAAAGATCTATTTATATATGTAACTACATATATATATTATTTACGAATATGGATTTATAAAGTAACTTTCATATAAAAAGAAAATAAGAGTACATACATGTAAGAAGATACACATATGTACATATGTACCTAATATATTCACATATACATTTACGTGCAATAAGTGCAAAGTGGACAGATGTACCATTTATTTATATGCACGGAATAATTGATTGTATTTACTTATGGACGCGGCATTACTCCATATGGTACATAAAATATGATTTCCTTTGAGTTTATTTAGTTAGAGCTTCAGTAAATTTTTAGTGAACTTTCAACACCATGCTAAAATAAATCAATATTGCAGTTTACATATAATATTAGTGTCATTGGCGAGGGAACACTGTTAGTACACACATATGTATAATAATGTACATAATAAATACATAATTCTAGAGACCTAACCATAATGTCCTAATAGGGAAAACTCTTAAAAATAATATCACAGTCGGAAATCATAATTGTTAGACATCATAAGATATGACTATTGCAGTCTTTAGAAAATTGGAACTACATAAATAAAAATGGAAGCTTTTCTATGAGCATACTACGGTGATGGACTGGAATTCTAAATGTTTTTTTTTATGATTATGTTTAAAATGAAACTAAAACATAATGATAATATGCAAATAAATTTAGTTAAAAATAACACAAGGGCCAAACCAAGGGGTGCCAGCTACAGACAAAAAAACTTGTACCGATGTCATGCAAACGAAAAGCTCTACATGAAGACCATATCCCTTGAGTGTCACCTTACCGCCTTCCGTGAACCTCCCGCTAAAGGCTTTAAAACAACAACGAATATCAGAAATCGTTTTTCAATATCATCATGAAGAACCACTTACGTCCTATCATCTACTCTCTCGGCTGTTTTAATATACTTGGAGTGAATAAATATCAAACAAGTGCTTTCAAAAATCAATATGTACAATGACAGCTCTTCTGAATCAGTGCGAATTCAAATGTAGACGACGTACGGGTAGGTAAACTGGAAGGGCGACACACAAGAGAAATGGTAGCTCTTCCCGAAGCCTGAGAAGTGAGTGCGCGGCGGCGGCATCTCCACGAATATGTCGGTAGCTGCGGCGACCCCGTGGCTGGCCCTCGTCACGGCGGCCGGCCGGCCCGCCCACCGCACCACCTCGCCGCCGCGCCCGCCCCGGCCCCCGCGCGACACGGCGCTGCTGCTGCCGCTAGACTCACTGCGCCGCGATCGCTCGCTCGCCCGGCTCTCGAAACTGAGCGTGCTCTCCGAACATCGCCAGGATTTGGGCAGTGTCTCGCTAGCCCATCGCCGAGGATTCAACTCTTTGCTCTTTACATTAGATCGGAACACGATATCATAGTAGACGCGTGGCTGCGGCAGAGCGATAATGGCGCAGCGGTCGTATTCCACGTGCTTCACCAGCAGCGTCTTGTCGAGCAGGCTGGGCGCGCTCCGATGCGGCCGGGTGCGGGCCGGCGGCGGTGGCGAGCGCGGCGAGCGGGGCTCGGCCGAGCGCGCGCGGGGCTAGCCTACCTGAGCGCCGAGCGACGTCACCCCGAGTCTCACCCCCGTCGCGCGGGACGACGCGATCGACGTGCCCAGAGACGTGAGCGACTCGCGCGAATTGGAGCGTCGCAGCGGCGTCGCACGACCGTTGCTGTGGATGGCGCACGCGCCCGGCTTACGGTTCGACGGAGATCGTGACACTTTCGCGATCGGCGCGAACAGCCCGAAGCGGGGCGCGCACTCGAAGTACCTGCAAACGACACCGACTCACTCAACTCTGCATCTCTATAATATTTGCGAAAATCGCTTGTTTTAATATTATACCTCTTTCCGTCAACCGATCCATCATTCTTTCCTAAGGGATCGTCGAGTTCAACTCCGGCCCACACGCCTGTGGCAAATTCGGTATTTCCCACGAATTTGAGCGTGCCAGCTTTGCTGCCTCGGCTGCTCGATACTATAACACGATCTCCAAGGCGAAGTTCTCCGTTTGTCGTTGTCGAAATCGAAGCGTCTGTGAGATATACGGGATAGGTAAATTAAAATGTATTTTATTTAATACACTGCGTACATACAGGATAATGGCTATATGTTCATTACGTACTCATCTTACTGCTGACAATGCTGCGGATGCTGCCGTTCGGCGAGAGCGTGCGGCGGGGTCGGCCAATGCCGGAGGGCGGGCGCTCAAACACGCTGCCCGCGTCAGAGATCGGCGACGCATCGTGGGGTGCATGGGTGAAGAGCGGCGCTCGCGTGAGCCGCGTCAGCCGCGAAAACACTCCCCTCTTTTCCGCACACTGAAAGTAGCGTACTCCTGCTACCGAACCATCATTCTTTCCTGTAAAAAAAGACAATTAAATATGTAACTTTTTACAAGTTTACATAAGAAGCATTTTCTAATTGTTTCTTAATCATACCGATCGGTTCGTCGAGCACGATGCCCGCCCACTCTCCGGGAGCGAACTGTGTTTCGCCGATGTAAGCGATTTGGCCTGGCTTCGTACCACCGACCCAAACGCGCTCACCGATAATAAAGCTGTCGGTATCCTCAGTCAAAATAACACTGTGATCTGAAAGTCATACAAAAACTGTTAGATGGAACAGAAAACTTGCTCATGGGCCATTCCTTTCAATTAATGTCGATCCAATTTTCCTTCATTTAAGTAAAAGTACAATAAGAAAGTAGGCAAGAACGATTTATAGTGTCTCTGTAAATGCGTCTCTTAGACATTCCATATTCGTCCACACTTATGATGTGCACACGTCTTGAATACCGTTGTATGCAAGTGCAACGGCCGTCGTAAACCATTTGCAATCCCGTTTGCATATCGTGCATTACATCGGAATTGCAAACTTTCGCTTCATTCATATTAGCATTGACTAACAAACTGCATTTGACTGAAGAATTGCTGTAATTGGTAAACGAGTGCGAATCACTAGAAGAAGCATGCTTTCAACAATAATTGTCAAACGGTGCGTGACAATCACCACAAGCAGGCAGATGTTGCTGATTGGCACAAACATACAAGAGCTGTGATAGGTATGCGATGTCTGGGGTGTATGACTTGCTATCTAATCTGAATCGAAGTGAAAACAGTCTTACTCGAAACGATTCCACGATAATCGCGCATGACCCACAAAGAAACATGATTTTCAATAACGAACCATTATACGATTGCATCTCTCTTCACTTTCGACTACATAGTTTCGCTCAATCTACGAACATTATAATTGGATAATAGATAGATATGAGAATCACTTTGAAATGTTTCGTCATTTCAATGTTTAATAGGACACCTTTTACTTATATCTACTATTGGGTAATTCAATTATTTTATCGAAATATATCTAGTCAATATAAATATATGTAATCTCGAAATAATTTCCTTATAAGTCGGACACTTCAGTTATATCACGTAGTGAGTCATTAATCATTACACATTTATTATGAGACTTTTGTATACTATGTCAAAATTACTCAATATTGCGAGACTAACTCAGAGCTGTGAGTACATGGTGTGGTGACGTGACACACTTTTAAAACGTGATAAGATTTAAAGGATAAGTATCAGATTAATATCTAAAGTGATCTATAATGTACTTCCTAGCAGGTAGGTATTACTGTCATCCGTATTCCCAAACGTGACATAATTAAACGCCACATTACAGATATATTCATCCAATTAGGGAAAGTGTGAATCGATCACGTGCCAACGTTAACTCAATGAACGGATGAAGTTCTTAAGACATGACGATACGGGGCACTACAAAGGAATTACGGAAACTGTATCATGATTCTCAATTAGAGAGAAAAGGCTGAAGGTCAAAGGGCAAATATACTTCTGCCATTTGCCTGTGGCCCCGCCCCCTTCGATTTGTAACAAAATCTATTGTTGTCCTTTGGGATCTACTTATTTCGGAAAGAGTAGACTATATGGTTTTTAGGATTAAAACTACTGACGTACCAATTCCATTACAATCGGTTAAATGGCTATGGCGTAGAAAGTTAACAAACAAATCTAGTTATCTTTCGTATTTAAAATATTAGTAAGGACGATAGATAGATTGTTTAAAGAAGAACCGATGCCGAAGAAGTCGGCAATACCGAAAATCTGAAGAGAGATTTATAGAGAGATGTATCTATGTTATAGCAGATTTTCGTGCAATCGTTTCGACATGATAAGGATGCGGTGCGGCGTTACCTGAGGACCTCCTAAGGCCGGCCTCGCTCAGGCGGCGCGGGTGCTTCTCCCACAGCGAGTCCATCGACGTGACGCTGTAGGTGCTGCTGGCTGCCACGACACACAATATAAGCGACACACACACATTAGCACTACTGACACACAGCCATCACTAGGTTAACATCAACACCTCGATCTCAAAACATTTATCAATGGAGTCGACAATTATAAGACTACTGGTCTTGGCATAACATACAAAACTAATTCGGGCATTGTTATTTTATGCTTTACACGGTCTTGTTAAAGTAAACGTTTCATGCAATAAATAACGTCTAAATTATCCAACCGCTACCAAATAAAGAACGTAAACGGGCGAGGACGTAAATTTTAATAAAATGAGGAAATCGGCGTGGCGTATAAGAATTTTAACGTGGCGTTTCCTCGGTCGTTGGAGTATAGTTGTGTGACAACAACAGGTTGGACATAAAAAGAGCAAAACAATAGATAAGATTTACGATATTGTTGTGGAGACAATACGGGTATGATTGGAGTACGTGGTCGGGTGTGGGCTGAGCCTGGCTTATCCGGCATCGGCACGCGAGCGCTCGAGTGCTCGGGCGGCTGGCGTTGAAGCCGATCGAAATGCTTAGGGAAACGCCACGTAAAACGCGACACTTTAATTGGATTATTGAAACATTTCGGGTTCTTATAATTTAAACGCTTACGCTTTATTATACATCAATTACATTTTTCAATTGAAAACCTACGTTACGTTACTACGTTATTCAAAATCAAATTGTTAATAATTAGAAATATCATTTCACAAGCATCGTATTATTACTAGCAATTGGCAATATCTCTACTAATTTAAAATTTTATCAGTAAATTCAATTCAATCAATTTCCTAAATATGCTTAGTTAAAATTTATGGTTATTTTATGCATAATTAATATTTAATTTCCTCTATGATCATCGCTTTTAATAAAAATATTAGTATCGAATCTATAGTATCGTGTTATTTCGCTGCCGCGTATTTGACATGCAAGAATTTTATCATTATAGCAATTATTTCCGTGTAACCTGTCATTTTCATATTATCCTATAATTGGTTTTATACTGTTAATCGACTCGACAAACCACTTCAAATATTTATCTGACCATGCGTTTTTCCAATCTAGTGATCTTGAGGCCCATTACCAGTTTGCTAATTATTTACTTTAGCGTCCCTCCACCGTATGTTGGTACAAATGTTTGGGTGCTTGCTTATTAGTTTGTAACCGACTTACTAGACGCCTTGCGGTGCATTCGCGGTCTGTCCGGCAGACTGCTGCTCACCTCGTCCTCCTCGGCTTCTATAAGGTCTGCTCCGCGAGACGACGATAGAAAAGCATCGTGAACAATACATTATTTACAGTTACAAATAAATGATCGGTGACAACAAGGGCACGTGCATGTATGATGAAATAAAAGCATTGTATCATGCACGCTCGCTCGTGGTGCTCACATGCGATCAGAAACAGTTCATTGCTCGGTGCATTCAAATGTTGAACAAAGCACAACTCACCTGACAAATGTTTTCTAGATGAATCGTCGCTGAACTTCCTCAGCGTGTCCGAGGAGCTGCCGTCTATGACAACAAAAACAAAGACACATAAAGCAAAAAATAAAACATGCCGACAAAAACTATCTAGAACATGTAACATTATCTTATGATTGACGTACAAAAAAACTGCAAGATGAAAACACGATAGACTTATGTTTTATGATACACCAGTTTGTTTACAATTGAGATAAGGCAGAAACCGATAAAATAAATTTACGCCTACTGCATATTGCACGAGACACAGTAATGTACCCATTCGACACGTTTGAGTAGGCTCCTAAATTGCAGTGGGTGATAATAACGTTTCAACTTCGACAATGTTTATTCAGAGTACTTTACAAAAGACTATTAGTTCTGCTTCGATTGTAAATACGAGAGTAAGTAAGCAGGCGTTGTTTCGGTCAAAATTAAGTGATTACCAAGTTGTCAAACCACACATATTATCTAATAAAATAACCGTTAATAGCGCGTAAAATATGTAAGAATTTGACAAACATAGAACTGGTTGTGGAGCTAAGTTCATTATCCGGGCAACTCATCAAAATTCATAAGCTTGTGGATATGTAGCACAGAAACAACAATAATGGCTGGCGTCCCTTTGCGTCGAGATTGTTCAAGCAACACTTGGTAAGTAATGGCACTCACTGGAATTGTGTTTGTATTTGTTGTGCAGGTGAGTTGGAAGGCTGTTAGGAGCCGGGCGCCCGTGGTCCGCGTGTGTCCAGCACTGACACGCCGGAGCCGGATTAATCATCTGACATAACTGCGTAGCGGAATGGCCTTGCGCCAGCGCGTGGGCCCGTTATTATAACTTAGGTATGAGGCACATCTTGCGCCCTAACAAGTACTAGTCATGGTACCTACCATGACTAGTAAAGAACAAAACATGTAGATAGAGGGGGCCTTGGCAAATTGTATTTCTGTATTTTATTCATACCATTCCGAAAGATAGTAACCAAAAGAAACTGTATTCATAAGTTAGCGCTTTTTTTTTCTGATGAATAATGCATAACGACGAATGTAAATAGCAATTCTTGATAAAGCAGTTGTGTCAGACACAGAAATATCTATTGTGAAGAATTTGCAATACAATACACTCATAGCGGACTAATTGGAACTAGTTGCGTCGAGCAAATATATTGTGAAACTGTCACAATACCCATAATTAGATATTAATATCTATGCAATCATCCTTGTATTTGATCATAAATTATACGATATAGCAGCTTTTCCGCGTAGGTTAAGCAATAACGTCACCAATTGTGATGTTAGCGAGACAGGACCATATTTCTAGCGATACGAGCGCTTAATAGAAGCAATTGGGACACGTACCGAGCCAAATTGAAGCGTTAGCTCCGTAATAGAATACTGCATTGCGGCTACTAATAAATTATTTAACTTTTAATAAGATGCGTCGCGCGGAGTTCCCTTCACCGCATGCACTTGTTACTTTCCCATATAAATTCCCGCCTTTATACTATAGCCACATATAACATCGATTCCACTAGCTGTCTTTTAAATTGCAGTTCGAGACATGTCGTTGTCTTACTGCCTCTACGATACGGAAACTTCCTTTGTCGTCCAAATTCTTACGACGCCATTCAATTAAATTGACAACATTAACATAACAAGACGACATTTTTTCACGTTTGCCTGCAACGAGACTGACTACCATTGTTATGTAAAGGAGACATTTGTCATAGTTATTGAATACGTACTTTGACAACAAGTTTGCGAATCAGGCACAAATAGTAGCAATAAATTTTAACGTCGCTCACTTGTGAACCGACAATTGTAAAACGGATAACAGATAATATACAATTCTGACTAAAAATGATGCATGTACTTGTAAGTAATACAAATACGAAGATAACCTTTTAGATATAGTTGGCGTATCGGCGAATGACAGGTAATGTACAATAACAAGAAACGAAATGGCCCACGTCAATTTATTTAAGTATTCAGTTCGAGTAGGTATGAGTGGAGGGCGACGACCATATCACAATAATGCTCTCTACTCGTAAATTATCTTGACATGATCAGAACCTGTTGCATACAAAATAATGGCGCCTATTTAGAAGAAAAAAGTAGATTGTTTGATTAGGCATAAATAAACTATGAAAAATTTTATAGAAAAGTAATCCATGAGTTATTATTGAATTCAGTTCTAAAGTAAAGAGAAACCCCAATTTTTAAGCTTTGTCTTTTATTATTTTTAGTCTACTTTAGTTAAATGCTGTAATTTGCGCAAAATTTACAATATTTTAAAACCGTTAATTACATATAAAAATTGGCATAGTTTACAATTACCATGCTACAAAAACGGAAACATAAGTGTAATCAATTGCAGCAATTATCGAATTCCACGCGCATAATTTGCTAAATATAAATAAAGAGAAATCTCAAAACTAGCGACATTATAGCAGAGGCTGTTGCACAAAAAGTTGTTTGCTATAATGATGTAATTTCTATAAGAGTCGCGAACATTATTTGCCCATTTTATTAGCGCGCTGCGAGATACTCGACAACAGACCGTGTCGGACCGGCGCGTATTATGTACATATGACTTTGGTTTTTGTGGTCAAGTTCAAGTTGAAAATAATTACGAACTCCGACGTACGAACGAACAAATACAATTAGGTAATGGTAGATATCAACGTTTACTACATTTTAACGAAGACGGACAGTTACGTATGTCCACGCTCTGTTGCTTTTATTATCAGGTTCTCCGTTCCATGAATCACAATTGATTCATAACATTTTAACGGTTGCCGTATGGCGCTTGGTGGCGTCAAGTCAGCATCTGCGGTTAAGACACACTAATCTGACATTTTATTCAAGTTGTTGGTCTTGTGTTTTTTAAAAATTGCATTCGTTGAAATACGCCATGTTGGATTGTATGTGGTTTAAATTGTGGCGTCAGCACTAGGTTGACGTCAATAATATATATGTCAAAGAGGTATTTAGTATTATACCAGAAATATTTAGAATCAATCATAATAAGAGAGGTAATCAAAAGGCTTCATTTGTTATCAGGTGTTTTCATAGATTCAATACATCATCCCAGTGAAATGGTATTTATCTTTCAAAGTTTAATGCAAAAAAAGCTTATATCGCTGACACAAAAGTTCGAATAAGGGCTTATGACGATAGTAGATTTCATGACGTCATTTCATGATAATGCCATTCGATATTTGTATAGCGACTAGACAATAATGTTGGATTAAAATAAAATAAAAAATCAGTAAAATTCAGAACCTCCTCCTTTTTTTAAGTCGTTTAAAAAGAACTGGAATTACAAATAAACAAACGAAACGTGAAACGAATGTGTAGGTACTTGTAACATTTTAGTGTCGGCAAATTAAAATGGCCCAATTAATCCAAGTGACACTTTCACGGCTGATGGGGGCTAACGTGCCAATTGAGGGCAATTTGTACTTCATACCATGAAAGAGGTGTTTTAGCAATTGGTGCAATACCCGCATGTCGCTGGACGAATGCAATTCACAACGGCAATTACACAGTTTAGCTAATCTTACAAGTGAATCCAAGTCTGTTAAAGAAATTACTGGTAATTAACACGATATGGTAAATGACAGCGTGAAACGTCGTTTGTAGAGGCTATTATAAAATCAAAGCCGCAAAACATCAAAACGACAATTAGAAATCCTACTTTCAATACAGTTATCTGTTCATTGATTATATATATACGTCGTACTTGTGTAAACAGGCTCTAACAACGGATTAGCGGTGTATTAATATCGAGTACATAACCAGTTATAGCATTAGGTAACGTGATAAGGCTTATATGATAAAAAAACTAGGATCCTACCCGTACGACGTGCTTTGACTCAATCAATTTAAAGGGTTTACTTTATAGCAAGACGTAGAGCCAAGGATAGTTTACTTTGATATAGATTGGTAGTAGTTGACATTCTGATGAATGTTATGGCCCCTATTACCACTGAAGTTTATATGTTCAATACTATGTAGGAATAGGCTTAGTGGTATTTGGAAATGCCTAAGGAGAAGGGCAATAACTACAATGAAGAACAGCGTGGAATAGAATGATTGTCGTGTATTCTTTCGGCTATATTTTCGATCTATTTTTATTTTTCTTCATGTTGTATTCATAACATTCCGCGCTGGAATTAAAATGATATTCTCTACAAGTAACCGATCGTGGTAGAATCATTCATCATAGCCATACGATCATAAGGAAGTGTTTAGGACTCACGTGTGTATGTCTCGTACGAAAATACTTGGTTTGACCGAGTTGGCATCTGCACTATGCTACCGCGATCCTGCGCCATTGCAATGACTTTGACAAACATTTATATTACACCCTAAAATAACAAAGTATTTATTTAGATACTTAATAGGCGGTCCATGTCCTTTGTATGCTATTATTGGATTTATGCAGAATGTGTTAAAAATGGAAAACACACGTAATGGCTTCCTAGTAAAGACACCGACTAAAAATGTTTAAACAAAAAATAAATACGGTAAAAGGATTTTTTAGGATTTCGACCCATCACAAAAAATGTCAATATGTGGAATTATTCGTATATCCAGGATACACAGTATTTCTATATCTAAAACTGTAAAATAGCAACAAACAGAGACATCTTCGCATTAATTATATAAGCATCGACAATTTAATATTCAAGTCATCAAACATTTCGAAATGGACGCTCTGATGTAAGAAACTAGTGTTCCATTGTTACACGAGTACAATGTAAAAAAAAAAATCAATGAAAACACTCACACCCAACTTCCCGCAAAGGAAGCACGATCAAAACTGATTAACATACCCACTGACCCAGTGCATCTGCGCTGCATCGAGGTCGTGTCAATAAACATCACTGACTCACCGATCCCATATTTCAAGCGTTTATTTATCTCGTCATTATCATAACTGAAATATTTATTGGTAGGCATTTAACGGTCGTAAAAAGCATACTTTCCCATGATATCTGACTAGGGCCATCACTGCGCAAATGAAACATCCTGAACATTTTCCAAAAAGCGTATTATAAAGTCGCAAAATAATCGGCTTTGCAACATCACTTAGTAAGGAAACGTACCATTTGTCAACGTTTGAAATAATAATCGTAAGTTATATGAACAAATTAATAATAAAAACAGGGAGATGTACAGATAAGTTGAAACGGATGGCGGCCCTGAGTCTGAGTCATCCAGCTTGTTGATCATACTCGTAAACACTTACACTGATGGTGCACCACGTAAACAGAAAAACTTCAATGCTGTAATTTGTATTCCTTCGCAAATGAAAAGGACCGAATCGTGCCATCTAGGGATAGCTTTAAAACGTAAATGGTATATTGTGAATTAAAAACAACACTCTCCCTAAAATTGATAAATAGCCATCAGTGTACAGCCAGTAGGTACATAATTTATTTATTCATTGGTTGCCATAAAGATTTATAGACTATTGTACTTCTGAAAAAAATACATAATGTGTATGGGCGAAAATAAGCCAAGATGATAATCTGCCACTAACTACACACTCATTAAATGTAGGTAAATGAATATTACCTCGACCATTTCGCAAAGTGTAAAAGATAAACTTTAGGTACATCAGCATCGGACCATTTAAGATAATGAGAATATCTCAACAACAACGCAAATGGAGCTTATGGTTGTCATCTCCGATTAACTTTAGCGGCTCGGAACGCGTTTACAAAGCTACATAAGTGTGATAATAAGGTGCGTTAATAACTACTGACGCTCAAGACAAAACCGTGAGCCTCAATAAGTAAATCGTTGATGAAATTGAATAATTCAAAACTGTAATTGACGGCCAATCCCTAAAGGGTCGGCAATGGAATGAAATTCGATCTTGATTCGGCACACGTAGCGCCCTCAGCCGATAATGGGCAGTAATGAGCCACGCCACTGCACCTGGCATGCTAAACGAGTCTCGTCACACACGCTAAGCGATGTTAATTAAACCATAATGGGTGATGCGCATGCTCCAGTGAAAAAATGAGCTTTTACTTTCAAAGTAAAAGTTATGATCGACGCCAAAAACGTTACCGACATAACGAATCCCATGGTCAGAAAATAATAACGATAGCTATACTTAATTGATTTATTTTCCTTGATTGGGTTACATATATTAATATACAAATTAAATTGGATTTTGATAAATTTGAATTTTAATCGAGATGTTTCATTAAATTAAACAGGAAAACCCAAAGCAGACGGTACACAAATATATAAATGTATCGCAGTTTATTTTAGTGGGCACGTGACCCCCATGAAAGCATGATTTTGTCCAGTGTTTTTTGCGAGTAGAGTACCACATTATTATTCATGTCTCACAGACGCGCAATAAACGAAAACCACAAAAAGTCTGAATTGTTTTCATGTTACATTGCTAGTCATATAAACGGAATTGGACCAACGCAATATGAGATTCGACAGAGAATAATATAGTATACTAAAATAACGCAACACAACAATATTCTTGTCGTGTGAAACTGATGTGATGATGATGTATGTAACAGTAATCGTGCTGAAAGACCTATGTATGTCGTATAAGATTTCGTAATAAATGCAAAAGAAAGGACACGATCAAATTATCGTTGCATAAATTATTGGACGGCGAACCATTTCCGCAGGTGACAACATTTTCTTAACTGGAACCATTTGAGAAACTGGTGGCATTATCACAAAAGACAACTGCATAGTTCCAAGCAGTTAGGCGATGCAACGGTCACGATGTACGCCGCATGCACAGGTAGCCTTTGTTTCTCACGCCCGCAGAAATACCGCTCAGATTGTTATCCGAGGCATTGATAAATGCTACCACTAAAGAGAAGCTTGCAGGGCGTCAGTACAACACAATTCTAGTTATTTATCGCTACTAGGCGCCTACCGATATTATATTGCAATGACTGAAGTTCTTACAATGTAACAAGATGAATATCACGTTTAAGATTGAAGAAGAATCACATAAATTCAAAGTTAGGTGAGAAACTATTGTGAAGTAAAATATGCAGTAACAACGAAGTTTGGAAGACTTGTACTTTTATGGCATGTTTGGGAAGATGACATCAACGTGAGAATGGAATTTTCTTGTCAAGTGCGATTCTTGGGAGACCCTTATCCGTGGCTAAAGCGTTGTTTGCACACTGATGTTTGCTACATGAATCAGCATTGCTACATAGTTTTAGCATGTATAATAAGAAATGGAGCGGACCTTTGCGAACAACTGTGTACATATAAATAGATGACGTTGCGTTAATACTAGGACAATGTACCAAGTTGCAAACAATGGTAATGAGACTAAAGTGTACATTCTGAATTCGTTTTAAATGTATATCCTATTCTTCAAATCCAATCCAATCCATGAAAACTTAGTATAAGAAAGAAGGAAGAATAAGGATGAGGTGGAATCGTCAAATGAATAAACTAAGCAATACCGGTTTGTTTAAAAGTCTTAGGAATTCATTCATACATTATTCAAGTGCACAGTTGTTGATGTGGTTTTAAGACGTGCTAGAGTTTTCCGACGACCTGTCTCCTTGAACTTGAATACGACTCGAGCCGGCAGTGACGCAAACGTTCTGTCAATAAAACAATTCACACCTGAATGTAGCCGCCTTCGCGGGGACCGTGATAATGATAACAAAAAGTCGATAAAGTAGATTCATTAAACACACATTTACAGATTAGGAGAGAACGATGTTCATTATTGTTAAGCTCATGTAAAACTGCGCAATAGCGTGATCAATGTGAGCGATGACATAGTTATTGACGACATTTTTGCTAAGATTCTTGTTTTGATTGAATGTGGAGCGTAATGTGATTCATAATTTTTATGATCGCATTAGCATCTCAAGAGTAGGTATTTAGGTTGATGATAATAAAAAATTCCAAGAAAAATTAGGAGTCTATTGCATATGATGTAATAAAGAATACACATTGTTATTGTATGTAGGTACCGCTTCTTCACCTAAAAGTACAAAATCTGGTTGAAAATCACAACGTGTTCTGACATCAGATCAGAAACATGTGGTCCATCTAATATTTGCGAGGGCGTTATGTCCCACCAACTATAAATGGTTGATAATTGAAATTCATGCTAAGGTGAACGTGTGCGTAAATCGGATATTGACGATGAATATTAAAAGAGTTGACGCCTCTGCAATCCAGTAGATATCAGGAAAGATGCAAGTAAATACATTGATGTCTCGATACATTAACGATTCATAGCACGGCTTTATAAATACTTAAGTGAGATTAAATGTGAAACAGGCAAACAACATTATAAAATTACAGATACTAACAAAACGTAAAAAAAATCACTGCGCAATTTATAAGTCTATTAAACATGTTCTTTTTTGCGAAAAAGAACTGTGTAAAGTGTTTTTTGATGTCGGGCGGTAATGTAACGCACTAGAAACTACCGCCAAAGTGTTTATCACAAGTGCTCTGTTCGAAAACGTTTGGGGTCCGGGTAATTACTCAATTTCCTGCTTGATCCTAGATAATCGCTCGCGAAGCTGCCAGGATAGACGCCATAAATCCAATGAGATAAGCGGCTCCACTCCTATAGTCATTATCGGCTGTTAGTACAGCTCAAAGAGTTGTGAAAGCAAGGTAATTTGCAATGAAAGCACCTTTTAAGTGATAAGGGCTTTTGTTTTATACGTATCTAACAAATAGGAAGTAAAGTGGAAATATTGTTTACGCAACTCAGTTAAAGGAAATCTTTCAATAAATGGGTCGGTCTAGACGCAACGGCGACTTCGACGCCAGTCGCCATAAATAACGAGAATGTCTTCTACTTATCCACCCCATAAAAGTTGATATTATAAAACGTAGAACTCGTATTTTGGCAAAACTCCAGTCGCACACCGACGACGACTCCATTTATTTGAAAACCGTGATAAGAAGTAGGCTTTAATGGTTGTCACATTTTTCGATTTTACAATCAAAATGTTGCACTATTAAGTAAGAAATATGAAGACTTGACGTTTACTATGAGGATTGTTATTATAGTTTATACTGCGCCAGAGATAATTACAAGGCGTCGTGGAGTTACAAATCGTAAATCATTTGTGATCTTGTATTGTTTTGTGTACGGAGTAAAAACGTATCTCGGTTTAGCATAACAATCTACGTAGAGCCTCTCAAAGGATGATTTTACGAAGATAAATGTTGATGTCACCAGTGTGTAGTTAAATCAAATGAACACGGAAAATCCAAAGTTCGTTGATGTTTCGTTCATAAGTAATTTGAAATATTTGATAACTTTAAAGTTGTATATGATTGAACGCCGACACTTAAACAAGATTTCTTGCGGCAATTTAAAATAATGATTGGTATATTAATAAATAAATTAGATTTGTCAATTCCGACAAACGTCATGCATCTTCATCAATGGTAGTTAGAATTATTAATAACGTATTAACTCCGTTTGATAGCTATTAAAATTTAACATCTTCAGGATAAGGTATGTATATCATACCTATGTACATGTTTCGGAATGATTACACAGTAATACGTTTCATCGGGAGCCGGCGTGCTCGGCAACCAATTTGTCATGTGACTGAGGCCCGGGGTGTGGGCGTAACAGGCACCTCCGGCCAGTCATCCTCGTTTTAACTTACATCTCAATTTCGTAATAAAAATCGCATGTAAAACAAGCCCGCGATCGACGATTGATTACTGAGACATGTTTGGTCCGGTCCGATACGCTCGAGAAGAATCGCTATCGATGCGAAATCGAAACCGTGGTTCAAGGCAGAGTATTATTGATTTATTGTAGTGACAAAAACAATATAAGTTATAAATTTTAAACGCACATATTGTGTTACAAGAAATGTCAGATGAACCGACTATAATCGTGTGATCAATGCTAAAACGCCGACCTTATGGAGCGCGCGTGATGACACTTGTTTATTGTGTGTAACCTAGTCACGTAAAGCCCCTGCAGGTCACACCTGTTCTGCAGCTTCGCCATGGTTGGCTGATAACAATGCCAGTTCGCGTAATTGAGCAATTTCATCATGCCGAGCACATCTCCGATAAAGGTAAGAGACAGGAAGTCCTGATTGTAGCTTTATAATTTAAGAACTAGACTTGTACCGCTCTTAGTGCGAACGTTATCAAAAGTCGCATTAATGACCTTCGATTTAACGTTCAGTTTGTAAAATTGTTATCGTATCACATGATTTAATGTTATACCAGCCAATAGCCACCGAGCAATTGCTAGGTATAAGCGACAAGCATGACGTGTGTCACGCTATGAAGAACAGAAAATAATTAAGAAACACTGAGTATTACGCAACTACCTATTAACTAACAGAGCCGGTAAGCACGGGGCTATATTTATCTCCAACTTAACCAGTGAATTAGCAAACAAAAGGGTTTAGCGTGCCTACAGATGATAATTTTGGTTAACGTGCTATTTAACTCCGTTATCAAAGAACGAAAAACATTTCCACAGTGTTGACGTGCGGGTTTATATGTTATTTCATGGACTTCTAGCATGCCCTTGCCTTCTTTTGTGTTGTTACTTATCTTTCACAATAAAGATAATGCCATATATTTTTTGTAAATTTTACTAACCGTGTACGTGTAGTTTAATATTTAATTTCAAAGTTTATCAAACATTGTAAGTATAGCTTTCAAGTTTTCTGACATAGCAGAAAACGATAAGTGATCATAGAGTTTAAATATTTGAGTAAGCTAATAGTGATTTTCAGTGTCTAAAACATTTCAGACGTTTACAGAGAACGTAGCGGCATGAGGCGTCTCGGTCGATGGGTTTGGCTTTTTTACATGACAATTACAATTTCCTTTGTACGAGGCATGAGCAAGGCCAGGATGCAGTTATGGCGGCGGCGTGGCATGTCACACCGGTGAGCCAAACAAGGTTAAGTGCGTTGTACGAAGCAGTAGACCTACGAGGTAAGGATCATGAGTCCACTTGTTCAGAGGTCACGGTGAACCTCTCTGACTAAATGGAGGCATAGAAAACTAATGCCGACCACCAACGTGCATGCACCTAATAATAAAATCGAAATAACTAGAAAAAAGCTTGTCACTAGTCTTAAATGGACACGACGCCGTCTCACCTCGTCATGTTGAATGTGACCGGTTTGGTCCTGTGGAAACACATTATATTCCTAAGTGGTAATCACGTCAAATAATTCCTGAACTTCTGAGGACAAGTCGTCAATTATTTTGATTGATTATTTTAGTGCTATAATTATTAAAATTTATTCTACATTTTAATTTTTATTTTATGCGGTGTGATGCGTTGTAAATTACGAGCTCAGTTAAATATGATGATTGCAGAGATTAAATATGCTTCTGTATCTACTGACTTTACAGAACTATTTTACAAAACTGCATGATCATTAAAATTTAGGTGTTCTCGTATTTAGGTATGTAATTATATGAATGGAAATGATGAAGAAAAATTCGTTGCACAACAATACGTAATTAATAATAAAAACAGGTTAAAAACGTTAATGAATAGTAGATGTAGTACATCATTATTTTGTACTTAAAATACTGTTTTAGGTCACATATAGGTCACATAGATTGTGTATAAAGGATGATAAGATTAAGAGTGTCTGCGATATAGTAGTACCGTTTTAAAAAAACTACCTTCAAAAAGAAATACCTAACTTAGAACACTCCCTTTTTGCGTCGGGAGTCAGAACAAATAATGTTATTGTATATTGTAAATAAAAACAAAGCGTGCAATATGGGAAATTTTAATTGAAACTAGGTTGGGTAAATTCATATAGCCTTGTGCCCTTAGACAAGGTTAGCGCCGGGGGGAGGCTTGGGGGGACCCCACATACTATAACACGTTCAGACCTAAAAATAGCCAAAACGTTAGCATAATGAAAGATTACACCAACTTGAGTAATGAGGTCATATAACAAGGGACTTACTTACTCGTATTTTTCTACAAATGATTAAAGAGGAAAAAATTCAG
The DNA here is from genome assembly GCA_951394215.1 of Glyphodes perspectalis. Lineage (NCBI taxonomy): Eukaryota > Metazoa > Arthropoda > Insecta > Lepidoptera > Crambidae > Glyphodes > Glyphodes perspectalis. The sequence continues at coordinate 13,072,602 of OX596203.1, read as the reverse complement.
AGATGACCATTGTAGCGAATAGGAAAATGTTCATAAGAATCATGATTATTCTGCTAAGATGGTGACTTAACCATACCTATCCAGACGTGGTTTTAGTAAAACGAAACGACTGTTTTTAAAAAATATAAAATTATGACGTATAGTATATAATAGCGACGTTAGCTTGCAAATATTTGCATAAACAATATTATATGACCTATAGTAGCTTTAATGTATATACCATAATTGGTAACGGTGAAATCGAAAGTATATAAAAGAGAAAGAAAGTTATTGTCTACCGGAACAAGATCTTTATGGAATGGCATATAAGTAGATGGTCCTTTTATGTTTATTGCCAATCAAATACGGACAACATGATAACTTATTTGATTAGAATCAGTACGCACTCAAATCATTAATGACATTATTTTCGTGACGAATCGCGATCTAGTTGAAACAAGTTACATTCACATAACATTCAATATACTCAGTATTATGACCTTCGTAGCCCAATAAAATGTTGGGTCTAAACTTTATCTTCCACTTTGTTCTTAAATGTAGCTGTAGCTCTATAATATTCTATGATGACTTTATTGGTCAAGTATCACACTTGACCAATAAAGTCATGATATATCAAACTTTAAAGCCGATCAATAGTTCGATCACGTGTTACAACAGTTTTTATCAATAACTCGCAATACCAAACATACCTACCATCCTTAATCCGGCGGAAACAGTGCGACATTCTCAGATAACGTTTATTTGCCAGTTGAAATACACACTTGGAAATCAATATAAATAAATTACCCAATTTAATTAACTCACGATTAACTTGAGAAATTTGAATTCAAACACATACTTTAATCATGGAAGAGTCATTAACATGATATGCCAATGAAGTAATAGAACTATATAATGGACTGAACCATCAAGAATTCTTTTTTACACTTTTGCCGTGTAATATAAATATCATGACACAAACTAGGTATTTAAATCGATTTATTCTCACAATCATGTGGTACCAAATGGTTACGTCTTGTCTCTTAAGCAAGTGTAAATTTGCACATACAGCTCTGTTGCAGCCCTTAGCTGGTATTAGCTGTTCATTAGCACACCACGAACTTATTAACAACTGCACTAGATATCTAGGTAGATTGTGTCTAAGCGTGCTATGTGCCATTGAAAACAAATACTATAATTTATAATAGAGTAAGCGTTGAGCATTCTTGTGGTTGTTGTAAAACCTCAAGTTTCATAGACTATAAAATCTAACTGTTCTGCTATGCAACCGAACGATTATTTACTGCTATTACGTGATACTCATTATTAAAATAATATTTAAACATTAATTCCTTACTGGCGATGTGCACTCTGAATAAACACTCACGAAAACGACAGGTGTAAAAAACATACAAAAATAAATATGTAGTCAGGATAATTTCATTTAAATCTATATATTTAAATCTATATATCTACTGATATTTAACTCAATTAATTTGATTTCATTGAACACTACCAACAATTACAAAGTGACATAATTTGGCCAGCATCTAAAATCTGTAACAACTCACCGGAGAAGCTAATTTTCGTTTCGACAGGCATCGTTGATTCGGTGAGGCTCTCGAGTAAAAAAAAAAATATTATCGATACTTCTTGGTGGTCCTTCGCTCGAGTGTTGAGGGAAGTGAGTTACGTGGGTCCTGCGTGGTGCAGATGCGCGGTTTGCGTCGTATCGTGAAAGCGCGCGGATCGCTCGCCCGCCGAGTGTGCACTGCCGACCGGCGTCGTCCTACGCCGCGCCGCCCTCGGTCCTGTGATACTGTACAGCCTACACCCATCCTATAGTCATGTTTTTGTTTTCCCGGCGCCCCTACCCGGCCGCGATAGGAACTGCGACGCGAAATTAGCGATATTAATTTAGTTACTTCGCGTGGAATGGTTAATTTAGATGCTGGCTATAACTTAGCGTTGATTTAACACACAAAAAAAAAAACAAAAACGGAATTGAACGTGTGTTAGTGGCGTAAACGCTTTATGCAGGTAATTTAACTAATTTATTGAACAGATCATAATGAATATGTTTTTTCCCTTTTTTAAACCATAGCATAAGATAGACGTAATTGCCTTTCGTAAGATTTAAAATCGATTAATGCTGTTGTTTTTAATATGAAAATAATCGATACTTATTGATATTTTCATATTAAGACAAGAATCGAAAACAATATCCGACAAGAATCGTTAGAAAATAGAAAAATTATTCAAAGTATAAAATTACATTCCATTAGATATAAGATAAATTTGTTGGATTAGTGGAGACATTTTAGCTCTAATTAAATGTTTTAAATATATTAATTTCACATTATTGGCTGAATATTTTTCATTTTTTTATTAAGCATCAAAAAAAACAAAACAATTTTGTTTTTTTTTTATTTAGCATCTAGGTTCCCTCTGCGTGCCCCGCTTAGGAAATGGCGTCCACAACTTCGTACGATTTTGTTATACAAGTTCAAATAGTACAAGAAAGGCATAAAGAAAATAAAACAAAGAGCCCTTAGATATCTTCGGTGCTATCTTATCACCGACCAGCGATAGTATGTGCGTGCCGCGAATTCCGACCTGCCTAACCGTACTTCGCTGTTCACGGAGAATGTTCCATCTGGACCATATAATGTTGTAGTTGTAGATGTAGCCATCTAAAAGGTATTAACTTTAATGTGTTATCTATCTATATATAGCAAAGATAACAATGAGCGTGGTGAATTGTTTTTTCATCACACATCATTTCAACAGGTGTTAGTTTGGTGACATAACAATTGATGTCCTGAACTTGTTGAACACATGAATGTTACTGATCATGAACTAGTGATATTCTACAGCTGTAAATTTTAGGAGCGAAACAAAAATAATTGGCCTTTAGATTAGAATATTACCTTATTTTCTCATGAATTTTAGGAATATTAAAAATACGATTTAAGTGTTTTTTTTTCTTAACGATCATTTAAAAATTAGCCCAGTATAGTAGCCAAAACTTTAAAAATATATTTGATATCTTATCTTATCTTATATATAAAAATGAATTGCTGTTCGTTAGTCTCGCTAAAACTGGAGAACGGCTGGACCGATTTGGCTGATTTTGGTTTCAAAATATTTGTAATCTTCCAGGGAAGGTTTGTACAGTAACAAACATTGCAAGGAAAATCATTAAAGAAAATCCGAGAACGGGGCGTTAAGAAGTGCGCCGGGACAGCTAGTTTTAAATCATTTTAACTAATTACAAGATTTTACGGGTATTGTGATCCTAGGATTTTAGTGTGAGGGAAATATATACTGATGACATATATCGCACACACGCACATTATAACTTTCTCGTTCAAACTCGCGTTAAGTTAAGACGTATAATAACAAATAGAACTAAAAACTAAAAGTCCATTATTAAGATGGCATCACAAACTGCGTGCACGAAAACGTGTTCTTAAGTTAGGGAAAGAATTTCGATAATTCTTCCTATTGTGTCGCGTGAGTTGAAAACATTTTGATTTATGATGACCATGAACACTTATCCATCAATGAGTGTGGGAAAGTTTAAAAAAATGTAAGTAGGATTTAATACAGCATTGTTTCGAAATAACCAAACGAAATGACCAGGCCAAATTGATATGCACAAATGCAGTGGATTACGAAAGGGAAAAGGAATGCGATGCTCACTGAAATGCTAATTAGTGATGCAGATTTACGAGTAAGGTCCTTAAGATGCGTATTTTATGAATGTAAACTGTTAACTACCGAGGTTATTCTAGAACCTCATTGTGTCCAATCTCATGTACACAGATAAATATTGTCAAAGATAAACTGGAGGATGTAAATATTGTCGCGTGCTTCATTTGTCAAGAGACTAATCCAGTTAACGAGCTTGTCTTTGAAACGGTGGGTTATAAAGAGTTCTTTGTCGTGACAGCGACCACGGCTAAACAAGCCACGATTTCTAACAGGTCAAAGAAAGCGAGTTGGCGAGGTCGGGCCATTTAAAAGAGCAAGTGAATCACGTCACCGCATCCTGCTTTGAAACGTTCCAGAGTAATTTGCGGTTATAAAACACCCGTCAGAGGCGACATTTCATTGTGCTAGATTAGCAAATAGTGTGATTCGCTCCTTTCACTGCTAGGTACAAGTGGCCAAACAAAAGCTAATTTACAATCAGAAAGTAGGCTTGGACATGGCAGAGGGAACAAATAGCCGTGTTCAGTGTTTTAGAGCGGTCAGTAAGCTTATGCAACGTAAGACGGTAAAGTTCAAGCTTCCTTTCACTAAGGCGCGTCTCAAGTTCTCTGAATTCCTAACATTTGAGAATAACTTAGGCCGCTGCAATTCGACAAAACGAACGATTTCAGACGATGAAAATAAGCTAGGATCTATCTAATCTAATAAAACAGTTAATTCCTAAAAATAAAAGCTTTGTTTACAGTGAGACATATGAATGACTAGCTTCTGCCCGCGGCTTTGCTCGCGTGGTACATCAATGAAACAAAGCTTATGTGTTATTCTAATGTATAAGCTATACTTTTGTAAAGTTTCATTAAAATCCATCCAGTACTTTTTGCGTGAAAGAGTAACAAACATCCACACATACTTTCGCGTTTATAATGTTAGTAAGAAGTAAGACTAGTAAGATGTTCAGTGTCGTATCTCAACGATATAATTTTAATATATATAAATTACGCGTCACGTTGTTTATCTGCGATGGACTCCGAAATTACTTAACCGATTTTAATCAAATTTGCACACCGTGTGCAGTTTGATCCAACTTGAAAGGTAGGATAGCTTACACCTCAATTTATTTAACCCGATTATGTGTCATTGACTGTTAGGCAGAACGAAGTTCGCCGAGTCAGCTAGTAATATATAAGTTAACAGCAGATTACGTAAAAAATGCTAACAAATCTCAATTCACGTACCTATGTACATTTGAAATAAATGCATCTATATATGTTATAAGTAGTTAAATCTATTGGTGTATGATAAATTCAACCATAAAAGGTTATTTTTTTTTCCCAGATTTGCAAGCAATGTTATAAAATTTAGAGCATGCACACTGCGCAGCAAAAGAAACGTTCAAGTATAATATTGAAGGTCACATAAATAAACGTCAGTAAATCTGATCTCGACGTTTTAACATCATAAAGTACCACAAAAATATCAGAAAAACTGTTTTACGTTTTTACGTATAGAAAAATAAATTTACTAGACACCTAAGTGGTGTAATCTGCCGCTATAACTTTTTGTTCGAAATTGTTAGCGAGCTACATTATATATAAAATTATCTATTGTTTCTATGTGTTGCCATGTCCATGCTTATCCATGTCACCATGTACATGGGCATACGCATGATTCCAATTATATTGCCATGCTAAAAAGTAGGAATTTTGGCCATACGCTCCTTTGGCGTAAAGGCGTTTGTATTCTATTCATTATAGATAGATTCACTTAGCAATATTCAACAAATAGAAAAAACATGTTTTTTTTTTTAATATGTCATTTGAATTTAGCGCCTTTTCTGTGACAGCTCACACTTGGCCACTTTTAACTTTTTTTCTCTCGGATACTTTTACTCTGTGACAAAATTAGCGTGTGTATTTTAATTAAAAAATATAAGTGATTTGTTGCTCCAAACAGTTTTATTCATTAATCTTATCAAAAATATTACCTAACATATTAGAATTGCGCCACAAAAACTAGCTGCGGTGTTGACGAACCCATTAAACACGCTAAGCAATAAACGAGTGTCTACTGGCACAACTTACATCGATCCCTTGAATAAGTACCGGGAACTCTCTCTCAGCACCACTTTAATAATTCACAAGATGAACGAATGGGATCGCTGACTCAGCATAATGTTGCTGAGCCGGCGACCCTCTCGACCTCTCGAAATATGTACTTTCTTTATGGAACGGACGATGACATGGGACGTCAGGGCAGATACTTTTATATACGACCCCGATTTTGACACTGATGTTATTTGTATGTAACTTTTACTGTAATAAATGGTTAATCTTAAGTATATTTAAGGATTACCATTACATATTGAATTAATTATCTGGGTTTGGTTACAACATAAGTAATTTATGTTTCCGTTTAAAACGCATGTGTTTAATGTGTTTAATTTTGAGATATGTAAAGCCATTATAACTTTCAACCATTTTATGGAAGAACTTCCAAGACAAATGTTGTTCTTTATATTATTACATATAAGAGTTCAACGAGCAATAAATATTATTAACCTGTTATCAAATAAAAAAACACTTCCACGTGGGTGAAATGGCAGCGGTTCGGCGATTCAAATAGCAATAATTTAAGACTTGTTATTATGCACGATACAAATTATTATGAGGCGCATTACATCGTCGTAATTAATCATACAAATAGATGTAATAGCAGGCCATATAAGATTGGGGCCGCTGACCGATAGATTATACTTCAAACAATCCTTGAGTGCGTCGCGAAGGTACGAGCTGCGGGTTTACAGCGGAAGGCACGTACCAGACCTAGCAGTTCGTGCTCTTTCCCCTTATTGGATTATTTTACAGCCAATGGATACTCTTTCATGCAGCGCTTGATCGGAAAAAGCCTGACTCACAAGCAGGCGTAAACTAAATACGCCGTGACCACCTTCCTTTCCAAAACATGAACTTTAGTAGGTAACAAAAGTACAGGTGAAGGTGGTAACATTTTGTTTCTTTTTTCAACAGAATTGAATGTTGTTTCGAAATTCAAAACGAAACAAAAGGTGCAGTTTGAAATCTGGTGTGGCGATTTATGTAAAATACTTTATTTAGATTATTTTGATGGTGACTTCATCTTATAAGATAGATATTCTAGAAAGTTAACCAATACTCTAATACCTTATATAAACGCTTCAATAAGGATGTTGACATCATACATAAACAATTCCACCACGGTCTTTCCAATAAAATTTATCTTTTATTATATGCAAAATATGCTGGGTCAGTTGAGTCTGGCACAGCGTGACGTCATAGTATCCACTTGTTATACAAAATCTATGGAAGCATTCGCATTGCTTTTTGACCTACAGTCAAGGCCCATAATTGAAAATTCAAAATGTCTTTATTTATGTAGGCCTCAAAACAGCACTTATAAATCGTCAATTTTACAAAAATCTGTAGAGCAAACCGGCAAGAAACTCGGTAGTTACTCTTTTTAGCGTCAAAATATACATGAGTAATATATTTTTTTTTTAAAGTTCTCAACCAAATCATACAATCAATTACTGTGGGAGATGAAATAATATGATTACAATAAAAGCCACAAAAGAATTACAATAATATGATTACATATACCAATCGAAATAACAGAATGAGGCGATTCTATGTCCCTAGTCATACATTATCATTAATCCTAAACCAATGTACTTACATTTATTATAGAAGACAATTTTAGGCCTCCAGGTTGTGTGCTGACGGCCGCTACATACAAGGTCCGTGTTTAAATTTACTAGTGGTCAACGAAATATTGTGTACTTTTGAGTTAAAATAACTAGCGAACAAGCACGACATTGCACGCGCGCTCTGGAAGTACCTTCTGTGCAAGCGAGACCGACTTCCTTTCGCAAATGAAAGGAAACATTTAAAAATCTATATCTGGATTGGAAGGAAAAATTTATTAGCAATTGCGAATGACACGGCACAAATAGAGTTGGTTGCGAAAGTTTCCGTTTGTTTCATAGACGTCTATGGTAAATACGCTATTCAATAACTTTGTGCACTTTATTTTGTTTTCATCGAAGATCCATTAAGCACAGATTTAAAGGGAAGGGAATTAGTAAACAAGTGCCTTTATGGCTTATTAAACAAAGTACTGGAGGAAATAACAATGAAGTAAGCCTCTATTTTCGACTTGATAAGCAAATTGAGTTTGCAAATGCAAATACTTAAAAAAATTAAGATACCTTCGCGGCGTGAGATTGGAGTGGAATCGAGTGGATATTTGTTTTGACTGACGGGCAGTGAGCTGTGACCGCCAACGATATCCTGCTCCCAGTCACGTACAAGAAGCGTATTTACCAACCTCGACATGATCAACAGTAATTTCCTATCGTAAAAATAAAATACAGTGTCTCACACATTCGCATAACAATATTTAATTGTTTAGAACGCTAGATAAATGGTATGAATGTAAATCTTACTAATATTATAAATGCGAAAGTTTTGTATGAATGGACATATCCATATGTGTGGATGTTTGTAACTCTTTCACGCAATAAGTACTGCATGGATTATAATGAAACTAACAATAGTATATGGTATACATTAGAATAACACATAAGCTATGTTTCATCGATGTACCACGCGAACAACGCCGCGGGCAAAAGCTAGTAATATTTATATTTTTTATTAAGAGCGCTATGTATTAATTTTCGAATGTTTGAATTTCGTATTTAACTCGAATAAGTCGGTTCAGTGATTTTTGCGAGAAAGAATAACATATTACTTACGTACGTAATATGTTATTACGTACATTTTAATTTCTATACAATAAGACATACATTTTGTTGGTATGTTGGTTTACATAACATTACTTATTCTATTATGAAATCAGACAATTCTGCTACCTTCAATAATATGGGTAAACGTTAACGACATTTATAAACATAATAATATGTTTATGCTTTATATATTATAAAAATAATAAAAAGTGTTTAAGTATTTATTTTCCGCGGCTTATTTTTTACTTGACATTAAGTCCTCAATTCATAATAATGTACGACGCCTGTTCCGGCACCGTCCGGCGCAGTGGGGCCTTTTATTTACGTTATTAGAGTCATTCTCCAGATTTTACCGCGCCATTTCTCCTTATTTTGGGGCATGCGAATGTTAGGTTTCAAGTATGCGTATTGTACCTACAAACGCACTAATAATACACACAAGTACTACAAATAGAATACAGACAAGGTCGCTGCATATGCAACAGCTATTTAGCCGATTTCGTTTTCAAATTCATAGCCTTTAGGTCCATATTCGCCGCAAAATAATCTTAACAGCATTAATCATTACATTTGCGGGTTTTCCACACCTGCGCCGCGGAGCCGACGCGGCAGAGCATAACACTTTCCAGTAATGATTTCAACATACTCAAGTTACTTACAGGAATATCGGATCGTTCACATGCAAACCCGGCTTTGAGTGAAAGACCAGGATATGAGTAAGCCATACGAGTTGGATTACGTCAAAGAGATGGCGAGATATCCGTACCGCCTTTAATTGCACCTTCATTGGCGGTAACAGATAATCTAGTTTCAATATTAGGCTAATAGAAACCAGTTTGTCTGAAGTAAGGTTACGCAGTTTCACATTGTGTACGATTTCTGAGAATGACATCAATAGCTGTACATTAATAATGTAACAACCTTGAGTAAGTAAGACCAAACAGCGTCACGATTGTCTTTATGAAGCGAGACACTAACATTTACCTCATTTGAATAGAATATGAAGTAAAATTATTTCGGCAACTCTCGCGATTGCTGCAATGCACACCAATATCGTAGATTTATTTGTTAATTTGCTTCTGTCCTGGGGTAGTTTAGTGCACTTAATGCACTTATTTTACGTGGGCTATTTAATATTATTACTAGTAGCATTCATCATCGTTGTCGATGGCATCATAGCTGACTGCCTATTCTACAAGACAGCGCCGAGTGGGCGCAACGAAATGCATGCGTTTATTTTACGCATGTAGCGATGCAATCTCATAGGATTTTATAGGCTTGTAGAAAATGTTTGAAATAAGGATGATGCACGAAGGCGCATTTCATAAATCGCGCTATAATAGACGCAGATGACGAAGAAGTGACTATGATTAATGGGAATAATCAACTGTTTATAACATATTATTAAGAATAACTAGCAACCCGCACCGGTTTCCATCAGAGGGCAAAAAACAATATGAACATTCCTCGCTATCTATTGGTAAAAACCGCATCAACATCCGTTGGGTGGTTTAAAAGATTCATGCGAACAGACAGAAGAAACTTTGTTTTAAACTATGAAAATATGAATTGGAACAGTGAAATCAGTTTATAGCTCATACTTAAGAATATTAGAAATGCGAAAATAATTTTGTATGTATCTGTCTATTAGGTTTTAACGTCAAGGAAACCGATAATATGCTCTTTTTATGCACAAAAAAAAATACAAATCCCATGGGAAGCATGGTGGATTCCAAATTCCACGCTAAAATATTTTAAGCAACTGTAAAACAAGTAAGGGACTAATGGCACAGGATCTAATGGACCATGTATTTTTCGTTGGAAACATGTCGTTGTATTCGCTGATAAACAAAAGCGAGTCTTTGTTTTAAGGTAAACACAGAGTCAGTCACCTACTTTTCCATTCAAGGACTTTCGCACCTAAAACAAAAACATTCAAGAAGCATAAGAAACTGTTTCAACTTTTAAAGTAAATTAGTGGGAGTTGTTGTTTCTCGTACTTGATACATATTAAACATCTAAGTCTAGAAAATCAGTATATTTTTACTTATATCATTATAAATTTAACGAACTGTTTATTAAACACAATTTCTTATGTCTAACTTTTCTACACACCGTAGAAAATAACCAAGTGGTTGGTGAAATCTTCAGTTTGTAGTTTAATAAATGTGGAGAATGACTTGACAATTTTATGCCTTAGAAAAATAGATTCGATTATTGATGATGATGACTACAACCTTTTTTAGTGTTAATTAGAAATCGTGACATACTTACCGTGCGGAGTACTAACGATTACATTTTGAGAATTCGAGAATTGAAGGGACATTTTGACACAATAAATCATGATTGCATTTCTGGATATTATGCGGGTTTTCCTTACGACGTTTTGTTTGCATTTCTTTACATATAGGTAACGTTTATGCTATAAAGCCCGTACTCTGGTTTTTAACGTAGTCAAATTCGAACAGTTCCACAGTTATTCTCCGCTTATATTTCAAGAATGATAAATAAAATAATTAACTATTGTATATAACAAGCAATTATAAAGGTTAATAGGTACGAAAGTCGAGTTGAGAAAGGCAATTCCATTGTATACGAATGCATGTCAGTGCACATTCGTTGTTATTGTTTATTTTGCAACGCATGCAGATGTTCACACTAACATTGGGCAATTGTGGCACTGGCACAATCCCATTGTGCTCCTCCGCGCTGGAGACGGATAGGACTTAATTATAGACGAATCAACAATGTCATCTAAAGTCGTTCAAACAATGATGTCTAGACAATGTATCACATAGGCAGGTGAGCTTTAGTATAACACTAATTACACAGAAATGTGTTCATATTTTTTGACATTAGAATTAACGTACTGCAACACACTTTGAATAGTGAGACTATATTTTTTTATAATTAAGAAAAAATTAGTAATGCTCACTTTTGTAAGACAAGTATGCAATATAAGTACAGGCTTTTATTAGAGCTGTAGAAAAATAAATTTAACAATTGGAAGTAGTTACGTAGCGTGTATAAAATGTGGAATTTTATGTTAAATGTTATTAAATATACGAAACGCACATGGGCGAATAATCGAAGTAATTAAACAACAGTTGCCGTTTAGAAATTATTCGCAATTAACATTACTGTTAGTGCAACAACAGCTCGTGCAATAAAAATCAAAAGGCCGGCCATACATCAACGTTGCAGCAGACTGCAGTCGTGAAGTCGGGAACGAAAATCGAATCGTTTCTCACGATTGTATTCCTTCTAGGCATCGAACAGTTAAACGTCTTGCAACGATACGGCTGCGGAAATATCAGTTTGTCTTGCTTGACATTTACTGGGATTTTAGACGAAATCCTAGATCAGAGAATAGAACGTTCAACGACCAAGGTCGACCAGCCGCAGACGGACAGGATTAGGTGCGTGATATTTTGAATTCAATGCATTGTGAATTGATCCATGGCCCATGGGTGCGCAAGTCAATTGGGTGGCTAGTACAAAACACCGCCGTAATCGTGATAAGGTTGTTAGCCAATTGTTTAGATTAGGTCAATTGTATTATTTTCATATACTTACTTAAATAAATTATACTAACTTATATTAGGGGCCATCCATAAAGTACGTCACACGAATTTCATGATTTTTTGATCCCCCCCCCCGTCCTTGTCACAGCTGGTCACATTTGTGGGACTCCCACCTCCCTAGTGTGACATCACATGTTTTGCAATTTTACATCCAGAAATTGCAAATTATTATGATATATTAGATTTTGAAACGTGATGTAACGAAACTTAGGACCCCTCCCACCCCTTGTCGCACCATGTCACACATCGTAAACACCCCCCGTCCCCTTTTACGTGTGACGTACTTTATGGATGGCCCCTAATATATGTGAAAGCTCGGCAGATTTGTATAACAGGAATAACCTTTCTTTGAATTGATTTCTGGAGAGCATAGGGTCAGAAATTTATATTCGGTAAATGAACTACTCCCGAGTGAAGCGTAAAAAACTTTAGAGTTAATTTAATGAATAAAATGTAAGTCAAAGATGATGAAAATATTGTGAGACATAACATCTTTATCGCAATGTGCCGAGATCTCCCACGCTCTGTTATTTATAAGCCTTTCTAAATACAGACTTTTTAAGCATAGTCTAAAGTTAAAGTGCATTTTAGGACTTTAAAAAAAGATAGGAATGACATCTTATACTTTTGAAGCTAATAAGTATAGTACATACCTTATTTAGGTGCTCTAAATAAATGTCCAACGAAACGGAAAACTGTATTTTGTCATACAATTCTGACTCCTATCTACTCTTCCTTGGCATAAGTTACGTATGTATGTATGTGACTGCATCGAAATTATGTATATGCAATAGAATTGGCCAGTTACATACACTTAAAGTAACAAATATGTCATAACTGCCAGAAGTGCACAATTAATGAATCTCTTACAAAGGAGCGTTTAGAAAGTAAGGATTAGGATATTTGGATTAGGATAATACCTTCAACATAATATTTACTTAATTGTGGTATTTGTAGATTAATCAAGCGCATACGTCGTAAGCAAATGAAAAGTTCAATTAATAAAGTACTCGCATATCTTATCATTACTTAATTAGGAACGAAGTAAATTCAATACAATAGATAGTAGCTAAATTAATGTTGAAGGAGGAAATATATACCTACCTTTAAGCGTAGTTTCTTGCGAATAGTACTAAAGTATGATTACTTACATAACATCACGCCCATAATCCCCGAAGGGGTAGGCAGAGTCAAAGAGGCAGCAGGCTCCTTTACCACTTTCAGCGAAAAACAAAATTGGGCTGGGTTAGATGGAAAATTGTAAAAAAGTGGTGACAAGTGGCTAGCCTGTCGCCAACACAATCACATACCCAAAACCCGATACACCATTAGTCGTCTTCTACAACATGCTAGGTAAGAACCACAGATGGCACATTTTTTTAAAGTCCCAGACCAACATGGGACAGTCCCAGACCAACAAGGGCATACTAAGTTGTTGTTTTTTAAGAAAAAGTAATAGGAACTAGGCATTACAGTTCTATATTTAAGTACTTACTTAATTAACTTGCTACTTAGTATTCAATGTTAATAGAGACATAAATAATAGCAATCTAAATAGGCAATCAAGCCCGTTAATTGGTAGAGCGGACTATTCGTCTAAGATATAATCGATGTCGATTGGTACCGTGACCACGAAAACTGTCAATTGACCGGTATTGACGTAGTAACGGTACTCGATAAATTGATTAACTTCACGGATCGGCTAACTGGGTGAATAACAACTGTAGATGTTATCATTACACTTGTAAGTCTTCGTCTAAGATGGACACTTGGTGGCCTTGCTTGGATATGATCGTAACCTAGGGTAGGTGCTTAGACAGATATGTAATGTAGAATAGCGAATTGAGAGATATGGACGTCATGAAAAAGATAAAACTATTGGGGTCGAAATCTATTTCAATTGTCAGTCTCAAAGAGACGGATAGTAGCTATTACTATGCACATGATTATTATAACTAGTGGTCACCCAGTGATCGAAATTCGATTTTTGTTATTCATTAAATGTATTTCTGATGCATTATTTATTGAAATATTAGCAATTTGCACTCATTCTCTATATAAACTTTAACTGTGCCAAATCTCTTTCGTCCCCGAAATTTTCGTAAAAAGGGGTGTATAAAGTTTTTTCTTCATGTATTAATGTATAGACACTTATGTAGCTATCTTTTCATTTATTCATTCTTGCACACGATTAAATATGTGTACTCTCCAAAATTAAAAGTATTGCTAGAGAACTAACCACCAGCCAGTATTCACTCTCATTCACGAGTATACTCGTCGTACATCAAATTACATAAGTAATAGGAATTTCTGTGTCTGACGTAAATAAATCTGATGAATATAAAATCTCTGCAGGCAAAGGATAAATTTCAGTTATATTTTTTAGCAATTATTGTAATCAACGATAATTTGTGTGTGGAAAATTTGTCTTCCTGATGCCAATTAAATTCTAAAAAAATATAGTCGTGATAGATTATCTAGAAATAGAGTTTTAAATATGTCTTTGTTGTTTATAAATACATCTTTATGATACCTATAATTGAAGAATAATAAAATTATTAAATTATACAATCATGTTAATAACTAAGCGTATATTATTTCTTGTTTGTTTGTGGAAATACAAAATACGTAATCACTGCAACAGCATTAGAGGCTGCATAAATGTGTATGTCTGTGCACTATCAATGTTGCTACACCTAGTATTTAATTACTATTTGACCTCTGTCCGATAGTCACGTTACTATCGATGTGACAATTACTTAAGTATTACTTCTTAGCCGTGACCTATTAGTTATTTTTATGCAAACTACTTAGTATAGTGCGGATTGCGTTCGTCTAGCGACAGACTAATAGCTTTAGAAAAAAAAATACTACACACCATCACGCTTGCAATCACCGAAAATTAAATACATACATAATAACACGACTATAATCCCCGAAGGGGTTAGGCAGAGTCAAAGGGGCAGCAGGCCCTTTTAACCACAACCCAAAAACCCGATATACCATTAGTCGCCTTTTACGACATGCTAGGCAAGAAACACAGTTGGCCCATTCTTTTTAAGTCCCAGACCAACACGGGTCAAAATTAAATATTATGCCTTTAATTTATTTTCAAGCGATATGATTTCGAAATTCAGTTTTATAACTGAGTTTTCTTTGGAATAAAGTTGTGTTATGTTCAACAATAAACATTAAATGTTGAATATACTTATATTCTCTTCGTAATAAATTATTTGTATGAAATAAATAATATAAATAGATGGCTATCTTAGTTACCATTTGACCCATAAAAATAACAACAAAAATTTTTTTATTTAGATTACGTAGGAAAGGGTTTATTCTGCTATCTAAACATGCGGTCTTTTAGCTATATATATATGTATTTTTATTCTTGACAAAAGTAACTAAGCTTTAGCACGATATGTGCATTAAATATCTAATGAGTACATTATTAGAAGTATGACTAATGCAAATCGACCATAGAACTCCATTATCGATATAGCAAATCATGAATGGTTTGCTGCATATCACCACTTTTGGACTATCGATATCGTAGCTGAATTGCGATGTCGTATCTAAGTATCGACAGTTTCATTATCTGTTTCATCATCTCTAGTTATTAGACTGATAATGGCGTGAACAGATGACCCGCGGCGCCGGGCCGACGCGAGCGCAGCGCACGTCACGCCGGAGAAAGTGAATTACGAACAATGCAAGACAAATGGAAGGCTCCAAAGAATCCGAACCATTACACGAATAGGCTATTTTCGGCTCACGATAGCTGTATACTGTATCATTATGGAACAGGTTTAAAATGAAATAATGTCTATTCCGTGTCTATAACATCATACACATTTTCACTAAGCATCTAGATTTGAAAACTTATTATTAAAATACAAGGTTAGTGTGAAATAAATGAAGATACTAATATTCTGAACATCGGAAATATAACTATTTAAGGAGATATATTTTCAATGTTTGGAAATGATTCAACAGTCTCTACTTATAATTCTTCGTTTGATCATTCTAAAATTTGACAATACATAATTAACTAACTAAACTAGTTACTTAGTTAGTTACAATACATCGATTAATTAATTCCTTATCGATAGTCAAAATCCTAACAATAATATGGCAATAAACTACAATAAAAATACTATTAGAACACATCTTTATACAAAACACTGGGAATAACTATTTAATGACGTCTTTGTACGAATGCAAACGATGAGAATGCAAGCTGAACCTTATAATAAAAGTAACGGTAAATCGTAAACTTCCACGTATTCATCATGTTTCGACACTACCAATTAGGTACTCGTGAAGGTCGAATGTAATCCGTCACTGTTCTATATAAGGAATATTTTTTACTCGTTGTTATATCGATAAAAAACAATACAGTTAACCGCGCTCACTTTCAAAAACTGGATTAGTCGAATATGGCTATTAGTTTTTTGTACTGGGCGATTCTTTAGTTGAGTTCACCGACGTCTACGTACTACATTGTTAGTAACCGTGTCAGGGTTGGGTTTACTACGATCTGTTATCGTGATAACGCGTTTGTATTGTTCTGCTATCTTAAAAACAACTTATCTCAAACGAGAAAAAAGTAGATAAAAGAGAGAACGTATAAAATATTTACAAATACTTTCCTAGATTCATTCATTTCTCTATTTATAAAATAGGCCCTCCTGCCTCCTCTCACTGTATAAACGGGATAAACTCGGTCATTACTGATCGGATTTTCAAACGGTTTTTACCATTAGGCGAAATGATTCATGAGGAAGGTTTAGACGTATTACTATCTGAGCGAAGCCGCGTGTATCGCTAGTACTAAACAATAGGCACTCACTGTTAAAAAACATTCGATGGAAGTTCACAAGAAAGTGGAATTGTTGGTAGACTAAAATAATAGATGAGAAAATGCAATATTCATTTCAATCAAAAATACAATGAAGGTCGTGTATAAACGGATATCATTATTTTCTAGCGGACGAATTTCTGTACCAAAACATGATTTATTTCGGTAGTGCCTTCCGTATATTCGTGTGCCAAAAATACGATATCATCTTGGAATTCAAAATAGCTCCTCCGCATATAAAGCCTTATTATTCCTGTTTGTGGTTCCAGGGCTTTTCATGAGATTCGGCGTTATCAATAAACAAATGAGGGTTTCCAATTCACTTAATTTATTTGCTGCTCTTTGTAAGTGTATTTTGTTACCTAAGCTGTTATTTAAATTTGGTAATATGAAAGCAAGGGAAAGAGATGGTATAAATATATCATCCACCCAATTTAACCTTATATGTGCAAATTGCTTTTTAGATGCTAATTAATTTTCATTCCAGACGCTAATTATTCGTAGAGGTTTCGTATTTCATCATTAAAAGTAATTTCTCTTTCTCATTGATTATATTTTATATAAGTATTTAGGAACGTGCCTGTCTTGAAAATTTAAAAGGTGAAAACAATGATCACGTTGGTGTTGTTAACGAATGCCGTTAGAATGATTGCAGCTCACGCGCTGGGGGCGGCGCAAATCGACCATCGGATCGGACACAGTTTAAGGAGAAACTCACCGGCACCGTGTTGGAGCAAAAAAACGAAACAAAAGACAAACGCAAACTAAAGCGCTCTCACTTTCGTGCGGATGCCAAATATTAACAAAATAAAACGTTCAACTAAATAATTGGCAAAACAAACCTTAAAAACTATCAATCGAATCAATTAGACGTTTCGTGATCGGTTTTACGATCGTAGCGAATTTTAAACGACCAGAAGACAGGTTTCTCGCGGTGGTTCACGGTCAAATATCCAACAAATCTTTGCGTTTAACGACAATCTAATTTACGCGACGAGAGGAGCTGAGGTCATTCGGACTCGTGCACCTCATCGATATAATAAGCGACGATGACCTAATCCTATATGATGCAAGTAAACAAAATACATTGATATTAAAATCATAAAAGTCGTATGATAAGTATCATAGTTCAATTTTAATAAGTGGATTAGAGATTAAACCTACTGCTGTCATGGTCACTAGTAAAATCAATAAATATCTAATTTACTCTTAGGGCTATAATGTTACTTCGTCGGGTGGATATTTGTCGTGTTCTAGTTCAGTTACCATCACAGGTAGGTATGTGCGCATATCATAAATGCTAAATTAATAGCAATGACCGTCTTGCGACGGCTCACTGCGGCGGTATATCGCGATGCGCATCTTTGAAACTAGGCCATTCATGTTGCAATATCCACAACAGAATGCAATATCTGAAACATGTAAGTTAAGTACAAACTACTTAGTTACTATACCTATCTAATTTTATAAGCCACTGACTCACTACAACTAACAAATGTGTATTTGGAAATGTGTACTCATCAGCCATATATTTTTGTAGATATGTACCTTGATATAGTAAATGTAGGTACATAGCTATTGAACATCAATTTGGTATTAGCTGTGTCTCGTGGCCTTGTACGTACCTTAGACTTTAAGAGCGGTAATAGACATGACTTCAAAAAGAGTAGTCATATCAATTCACAATTAATGCTATGTCTGTCAGCTATTTTAACATTATCTCAATTTCAAACTCTGCCATTAAATAAATAAATAATAGGTATATTAAATTAATGAAATGTTTAGCTGATGAATGCCTAAAATATTAAATTTATAATAGATAAATAAACAATAATGCTGCAAAGAAACACTTATGTCAACTGCAGTTTGTATTCATAAATAATTATCAAGATAAAATAAACAGCCCTGAAATTATCGTTACAAAGATATAACATTGAGACCTTTATCATAATGACTTGAATGCGAATACAAATCACTTAGCATTTTTAATATTGAAAACAATGACCATTATACATTTTCAAACATTGTGATAGAGGTCTTGGGTATAAGAATAGACACTCACCAGTTCTAGGAGAGATGGGGACAGCTGGCTTGGGAGCTGAGTTTGAGCATAGCCGACCAATCTTAGTTGGAGGTTTCAGGCCAGATGGTTTGGGCAATGAAGATGGTCTTGAATCAGCTGGTTTGGTTGATGCTGACGTGGTGACCGAAGATAGGGTTTCAGATGACGACGAGACGGCCGACGCGGGCTGTGGCGCTGTAGCATCCAGCGGCGGCGTTTCTTGTATTTCACTCATTTTCTATTCACTTTTTTTATAGGCACTTGAAAACCGAACATTTGTAAACTCTACGACCCCATAGTATTAGTGTAAAGTAAATATTTTAAAGTCGTCTGCGGAAAAATATCAGCAGATTGAGATTTACGGTGTAAGACGTGACTCAAATCATCGTGCGAACATTAAACTAAAAATATCGCCAAGTTCCCGCGCAATAACACGACGCACTAAACTGGATCACGGCCAATGTGAAATTTTGTAGGTAAATAATGAACGACAGTTTAGCGAATGAAAACCCTTATCGCAGTCACGCGTGTTGTAAATCTAATAAAAAAATAACGCAAGGCATTTATTTACACAACACCGAATATAAATGTATCGTGTGAATCTAGTATTAATTATAAAAAAGTTACGTAAATTATAGAGAAAAATATAACGGCATACCTTGAGGAAATAGAGCACAAAAAATGCTTTCCGTAATCAAAAGAAAAACTCGAGAGATTTTTACCGCTCGTCACGACCAGCTGAGCTTGACAATGTTATCACTATCACTAAACACACTTGTTTAAATTGCCTGAAACATTATTGATGGGATAAACACACACGGTACCACTGTTACTTAATTAACGCACAAATTCGAGCATTAGCAGATAGCTAAGCTGAGAACCGAGCACGTAACGGAAAATAATTCGTAGCGAAGCGACGGTCGCTCTTTCTTCCATCACGTTCAAAACATCAAAGTTGCGTTTCGATTCTACTTGGATAACATTTCTAAAAGTAAATAATTTTTTTTAACATTATTTTTAAGAAAGTAATTATTTAGCTATTAAGTATGTTAATAAGAACAAAAATTGCTTTTTTAGATCATCAGGATAAAATCCACGGTGATTTTCTAAAAAATCAAAATATTTTTGCGCAAATTTTTAACACGTGGTGGATGATGTGACTTTAACTAAGGAACTAAACGAAAATTATCAGTGTCACAGATAATACATTACTTAAGGGACTGCGAAACGTATATACCAATGAAAAATTTGTAGTGTGCATAGCTGTGTTCTGATTGGTCAAATGGTTTTTTCACTGCGTTTGAAATAAAATACCACGAATGACGTTAGACACTAGCAAAGGCTAGTTTCATGTCACGTCAAATGAGATATTGAAAATTTTACGAATTAAACTTTCCCCAAGTACAATTTTTTAAATAACTAAATAAAAGAATGAGATAATGATGGATTAGATAAGTTCTCAAGTCCAAACAAAATGAAGTTGGTTCATAAAAGTATCGAAAAAGATGGGTGCGGGTGAGTACTTTTCTTGATATGCGATGTTTGTCGAGCATACGGAAAATTTATTAAAATTTATAATTTTCAGGAGTATTAGCCTTATTCCCGAAGAATCGGAAGATATGTGGCACGCATATAATCTCATTGCTGAGAGTGATGCGGTGACTGCTTCTACCGTGCGTAAAGTACAGACGGAGTCTTCCACTGGTTCATCCACGAGCAATAGAGTGAGAACGACACTGACCATTCGCGTTGAAACTATTGACTTCGATACTCAAGCATGTGTTCTACGACTCAAGGGCCGCAATATAGTCGAAAACCAATATGTAAAGGTATGTTGATAAATCCAAACAAGTATCTTAACTGCTTAATTAGCCAGCCTTTATTAAATAATGACTTTTTGACAAATATAAAGAAAACGCTTATTCAGATACTTCAGATAGTCCTATAAAACATAAGCAGTGCAGTTTGAATGTGAAATACAGACACTGCAATAATCAAATCTAAATTGAGAGGGCATAATAATTCTTAGATCCTTTAACAGATGGGTGCATATCATACATTGGATTTGGAATTAAACAGAAAGTTCACATTACAAAAGGCACTATGGGATTCAGTAGCTTTGGAGAGAGTGGATATGGCCTGCGATCCAGCTCAGAGTGCTGATGTTGCTGCAGTTGTGATGCAAGAAGGCCTGGCACATGTTTGTCTCATAACGCCATCAATGACACTAGTGAGGTCCAAAATTGATATGACTATTCCAAGGAAAAGGAAAGGTTTTGTACAGCAACATGAAAAGGTAAGATCTTTTCATTATTTTCAACCCATTTGGTGCCCTTTGGTGGGCGAAACTTTTTTTACTGACTTGTCAAACCTGCAATGGGCAATTTCATTATGTAAGACAAATAATAAAAAAAATTAAGGTTTTATAAAACCTCAATCTATAGCCTTACGCCGAAAACATCTGAGCAGGCACTTTATGCAGATGCCGGGCCAGCCGATGCTGGCAAGCTGTATGTCGTAAGGTGTCATAGGATTTAAGTTGGTACTTTTCAGGAATGAGGGTTTTCAAAAATACAAAAACTGCCAGATGGCTCAAGGGAGTCTTGTGGTCTTATCACTGTCACTATTGGCTCCTTGTCGACACAGGATGTCAGTTTGGTCTGCCATCTAACCAATGAGGAGGGTGACAAAACAGCAAGTCACAGTTATGCTATCTTTTGGATGTTCTAATTCAAAAACCCTCATTGGTTATATAAAGAATCATGTAATGATATCAAAAATAAATTATTTTAATGTCATAACTTAGGTTTTGCCTTAATTTTGATTGCCATTTTTTATGTCACTGATATTTAGGTATATGTAACAATTCCTCTTCAAAAAATCCAACAATTGTGTGAGAAGACCATGCCTTATATATTATATGCCTTCATAGCTGCATATGTTATACAGTCCTAATTGATTTGGATGCAATATCATATCCAGACTTCTATAAGGCTAAAATATAGTAGCATATAACCTATTAAAACTTGTAAATTGTAACTCAAGTATAAAAATTACAGAATTAAGCATTGACTGGCTCGATGGCGCATTCGCTAGTGACCCTGCCCCATGCGCCAAGAGTTGTGGGTTCGATTCCCGCCCAGGACAAACATTTGTATGAAGATTACTTGTGTTTGTTCTGTGTCTGAGTGTTTATATCAAATATTTAAGTATTTAAGTATATATTTGTAATACCACTGTTGATTCTGATATCCGTAACACAAGTGCTTAAGCTACTTACCTCGGAGTCAGATCAACAATGTAGTCGGATATTTATTTATTATTTAAGCATTGTGCTTAATAAAAATTGTTTTTTTGATTATGTTTTCTTTTTACAGGGGTTAAATAAATTTTATGATGCAGTCATGCAAGGGATTCTAAGGCATGTAGAGTTTAGCATAGTCAAATGTGTAATTGTTGCATCTCCAGGATTTGTGAAAGACCAGTTCTTTGAGTACATGATGCAGCAAGCAGTCAAAACTGACAACAAGTTGCTTATTGAAAATAAGAGTAAATTTCTTTTAGTAAAGGCTTCTTCAGGATTCAAGCATTCCCTGAAAGGTAAATAGTTGGCATGTGTTAATATGTGGAGTATATGTCTATAAAAGTAGGAGAGCTGGCACCAATTTTTAGATAGGTATTTGAGGCAAGCTGAAAACTAACTAACCATACCAATAATATTAATATTTATAAATTAAAAAAAAAACATCCCTGCTACTCATAAGCTAGGTCTGCAGTTTTGTGTTGGTTGGGGTATTATAGGAGAGGTATGGGACAAGCTTGCCTCAAATACCTTGCCAAAGATTAGTGTCAGCTCTCGAACCATAAGTATATTAAGCAATATTATTTTTGTTGATATACATTCTGCATGAGTTTTGCATGCATTTTGTAATTTTAATATGCAATGTTGTATTCTCACTCTAAATGATAAATTACTGATCAAATCTGTTTCAGACTCATTATTATAATGTTTGTTGTTGACTTAATGTTTTATCATAAAATTTTGTTGTGTTTCAGAGGTTCTTCAAGAGCCAGCTGTAATAACAAAGATATCAGACACAAAAGCAGCCAGCGAGGTGAAGCTGTTAGAGAGCTTTTACACTATGTTGCAACTGGAACCAGCTAAGGCATTTTATGGAAAAAAACATGTTGAAAGAGCAAATGAGGCACTGGCAATTGAGACGCTAATGATATCTGATAAACTCTTCAGGTGAATCTCTTTTATGCAACCTTTGAACACTGCCAATTCTCTATTTTATTGAATATGTTCTCCAATATAAGTAGAGTGAATTTAAGAGTTATTTTTTTTCTATCATTGATTAGAAAGACATTATTATCATAATTATGTTCATGAACATACTTTCAAAATAATCTTGTTATTTTCAGATGTCAAGATATACTAAAACGAAAAGAGTATGTAACTTTGGTAGATTCTGTAAGAGAAAATGGTGGCGATGTAAGGATTTTCTCCAGTATGCATGTGTCTGGTGAACGTAAGTACACATATTTTTTAGATGTTCTATAATCTAATACCATTTGTTCCCACTGCCTCACACTGATTTGTTTGGTACAAATGATTAATAGTAATTAGGCCTATGGAGTAAAAATATTCAAAACAGTCAAAATGCTATTTCAGAATTAGACCAGCTGACGGGAATTGCGGCCGTACTACGTTTTCCAATGCCAGAACTAGAGGATAGCGACGATGGAGACAGTGACGTAGATTCAGATTGATAAGTACCTACATGCGTTATAAATCAGTCATATAAGATTTACAAAAGTCTGGCTGACAACTATGTAATTGCAGGGGTAAAAAAGACGTGTACTAAAGTTATATGATGCGCAGAATGAATGATATTGTTACAGAGCTTACTTACATCATGTATAAATATCCTCTATAATGTTTTTTATCAGAGGCATCCAGTACAATTAACCCGACACAATAAAAAAAAATGTTGCAGACTTACCACATATTTTGTGTCAATCGACTAGCTTCCAAAAGACGCGACTAGGCTGTGCTTGTGTTTCTATACTCATGAAATCATATCTTGAATCTTATTTAGGAAACCAATGTATAATTTTATTTTAATTTATACATACATAAGTATATTTTAATTTTAACTATTATCCCTTTAATTGTTTCATTGTTTATGTATGTAATAAAATTGTTGTAAATATTGTATTTAGAATAAAACAATTGTTATGGTACAGTGATATTTTTATTTTACCCCAAAAGTGATCTACAGAAGTAAATCTAAAGAGGGCATCATTATTATTATATGTAATAATTGAAGGCAATGTCTTGCAATTGAAGGAATACAGGAAATTAAGTATTTCTTCTGAAACAATTATACTGTGTCCTAAGCAGAAGCAGCTTCAATTGCCTGGATACGTTGCTTTCGCTTCTCTGTCTTCTTGTCTTCCTTGACCTTCTCATCATGGAGTCGCCTCTTCTTCCTCAACAGCCATATTTCCTTCTTTCTCTTCTCTTGGCCAGCCTTCATGCTCTTGTAAAGGTTCCTGTGTTTCTTACGGACAAGTTTTTCTCTTAATCTGAAGGCTTGCTTGTCTTCAATTTCTTTCTGGTATGGGTGTTCTTTGTGTGGCACACCAGTAGTAACGGCCATAGCTTTTTTCTGAAAAAAAGGAAATTAATTTTTATTAATTAATTTGGCGTAGTTTCCATTCCTATGGGAATACGGAGATAAAATATAGCTCATGTTACTCGCTGATAAAGTAGCTTTCCATTGGGAAGAATACAGTAGTTTCAGAGACTATTCAATGCAAACAAATGAAACAATCAAACCTTTCTTCTTTATAATATTAGTGTTAGAAGTCTGTATATTCAATCAAATTTTACCTTTTCCTTGGCTAATTTCTTCTTTGTTGGATCAATGTCATCTTTCTCTTCATCTTCTGTGGAAGATTCATCTTCAACTTCCTGTTGATATTGTTTTGCTAATGCTTCCTCTGGATCACCTTCCTGTTCAGAGTCTTGTTCATCTTCATCTTCATTCTCATCACTGGCCTCTTCAATGTCACTGCCTGAGGCATCATCATCTGGAAAATTTGATAAGATATTCTTGTTATCATACTTACTCTCAAAAATAATTTTATTTATTTGGGATTAAGTATTATTATAATAATATAAGTATGATTACCACTCCCAAAAACATACAAAATAAATTAAATAAAATATTTCACTTACTTAGTGGTTTAAGGTTAGGATCAAGCATCTGTCTCTCTTCTGGAGGTTTGTATATTTGGTCTCTGATCTTATCTGAGAATGGAGACAAGTGAGGTGGCAACACAGCTCCCATCAGGTATTTGTTGATAGGTAGGAGAGCCCTAGCATTTACACTGTCAAACACCCATTGCGGCTGGATATAGTAGCGAGAAAGATATTGTTTCTCCATGCTTGGTCTGTCAACAATCTGGTAGGCAATAGTCTCATCAGATTCATCAAATGTGGCACCAACAAAGTGGTCTTTGTCCCACGATACTTCACCACCGAAACAACGAATAATGAATACTAAAGGCTCACGGGGCACTTCCCTGTTGATGTAGAATTTCAGGCCTTTGAACATGGTTTTGAGTTTTTTAACTTTTTCTGCTTCTTGTTTAGCTTCTTCCAGTTTTGCTGGATCGTCATCCTCTGTGTTGAATATATCCATCTCTGGTAATTCTTCTGCTTCATTGGCTCCAGGTATTCTCACCACAGGTATATTCATGGCAGCTATTCTCTCTGCCACATATGCTGGCTCATCGATGAGCTCTTTATCAGAGTCAGTTGAGAAAGCTGCTGTTAATTTAGGCGGATATACAAGATTTAGGGAGTGGTACAGCTTGAAGTTGACAAACCCAAGCATCATAGTGTAGAACTCCACAAAAGTTGACATTATTTTGAAGTCAACATCATCTTTACTTTGAGGCTGAAAAGATATATTAATTAATATTATATACAGCACAATAAGTAAATTAGAATATAGTTTACAAGGAAAGAAGTACATATTAGTTGATTTATAGTTTGGTATCTTGAAATATGGCTTGATTTATAAAGAGCTTATTTATAATATTTACCTGGAATGAGAAGTGGTGTGGTACAATCCAAGTGATAGTTTGCCCTTCAAGCTCAACTTGGTAATAATATCCTTTCACTGAGACAAACACTTTACGTAGAGCTTTGGCTGCGATAATAGCATGCATGAACTCTACAGTCAGCCTTCGGCATAACATGGACTGATCTCTAGGGACCCTATTCAAAGAGGGGAATGTGCTAAACAAGAAACATAGCGTCAGACAATCGTCTAGGTCTCGCAGTGCATCAACAAATGTTGGATATCTTTCTTTCACAATATGGTCAATGTTTATGTCAGGATAATCACGTAAATATTTCCTCATCTGGCGGTATTCTCTCATAGCTCGAGCCTTCCGTATCTTTTGTTGGTATACCTAAAAAAGAAGAGAAACATTAGTAAAACACACTTTTATTCTGCAAAGTTTAATAGCATAACAGTGACTAATATGCTAACCTTTAGCTCGCGTAGTTTCCATAATATGGGTTCATGAAGTAGAAATTTGATATCTTTAGTGTGATAGAGAGTTTTGATGCCTCCTGCTCCTTTCTGCGCTCTCTTGCGGTTGCGGGGCTCTCTCGGGTATATGCCTTTTAGAATACAAATGCGTCTGAAATCCTTTAAAGATAATTGCAACTTCTTCAGTGCCGCTTTTCTGGTCATAAACTGTGCTCCCTCACCAGATGTATACTGTAAAAATATATTTTTGTGGTTATGATCAACAAAAACACGTGTGTAAACTACACAACAAAATTATTGCCAAACCTTCTTCTTCTTCTTAGATACCATTTTGATGGCTTTATTTTATCAATTTACTGCACAAGCACAAGTTTTATCCGTGGTTTATTAGGATTATGACACTAAATTCATTTTTATCAACACATGCAGTGCAATGGTTGACACCAAAAAGAAGCATGAGAAATGTCAGTTTTGACAGTTGACTTTAACTATATTTTTTTTTGGTTTGTAAGCAAAAATATTGTATTTAATAGATAAACATTTAAATGGGGATGATGAATGCATTAAAAAAAACCTATAATTTCATTTGGTCCATCATTTAGTTTATACAAGAATACTATACACATATTTTTCGCTTTATCTAATTAGCAAAAAATCACAAAGATAAAGAGCATTAACATTTTTGGAGTGGAGGCTTGCGACGTCACTATTTAGTAAAAATTTTACTAAAGGGTGACGTCACGCGCTACTTGAATCTGAGTACTGAAACTAATGGAGATGGCATAACTACGAAAAAGTGAAGCCCAATTTGACTGAGAAACAAATATGGCGCCTGTGTGTAGTGTCATTCCACTTTACTTATTTACATACTTTAAGTCTCTGAAAATTGTATTTATGAAGATGTTTTTGAATGTTATAAGTTAGATTATGTTATAATCACAAATTTTATCAATATTGGCACAATACACCACAAATTCCACTGACATTGACAACTTAAAGCGAGAAACCAAAATGGTAAGCTGGCTTCACTTAGGTATTTCTATGACGTCACTTGATGATGTTACTGAAAATAGTTAGGTCAAATATGTTGTTGTCTTTTTTTACGTGCAGTATTGTAGACTTGTTAAAAATAGATAGAAAGAGATATAAGAATACAATATCGATATTAATCCTATTTGTATAGCAGATTGTTCATATAGAACATTTAACAGAATTTTTTAGTCACCTTGCATAATGTGTACTTATTGGAAATGGGATATGTATGTAATGGGAACAGGAAGGGAAATAGAAATTAAAATTTCACTTGATTTTAACGTATTTTATTCAAGTAATTTAATATAAAATCAATAAATAATGTAATAAATACTGTTGAACTTATTGCTTAAATAGTTATTCCTTTTCATTTCCTACAGGGCTTGCTGTTGTGGAGGGCGCAGCAGGCACCGTTGTTGTTTGAGCTTGAGCCCAAGCATTGGGATCCACCATCACGTATTGATAAGGATAGGCGTAAGAGTGAGGCCACATAGGTGAAGCCTGAGTCACAACAGAGTTGGCTTTTTCGTCGTTAAATCCGGCATCCTTTAGAATGCTCATCATGTTTGCGTAAGCTGACAACATTTGGGGGTAGAAATACTGGTACGGATTGTATTGAGGAACGACAGCAGCAGCAGGAACTTCCGTTTTACTTTCCACTGTAGCTGGTGCTGGGCTAGCCGTTGGAAGCGCGTACGGGTATGCTGGAAGAGCGCTGGGTTCTGGATTAACTTGTCCTGGGAGCGCGTAGGCATATTGGACAGGCGGATTGACAACTGCTCGTTTGTGGGTATTGAGGTCGTCTGTGTTAAAGCCTGTAGGTATGGCGGGCTGCGATTGCATTGGTAAGAAGTGGATGGGTTGGTCGGTGAGCCACTGCGTCTTGACGCCGCTGTCCTCCGTTGCTGCTACGTAAAGATCGCCTGTAGTTCCATCCACTGACGGTTTTACGTAGAGCCCGTGGACTGGATGAAGGTGGTTGGGTGACTTCGAATATGCCACATGTCCGTGGGCAAATGCTAGGATAGCCTTCAAGGTGACCACAACGAGGAGTCTGTTCATGATGTACCAACTACCAGGAACCGGTGAGTGAATGATGATGAGATGGGTATGAAACGACTTTATATATGAAATCTTTCTAGGAATGTATTGGAGATAAGCAAATACTCTTATCGTTATTGCTAAACGTCGGATGAGCAGATATTAGATTTTTAACACGTTTTGCTGTTCAGGAAAAGTAGATATCTTTAATACTAATATTATCCTCTAGATGAAGCACGATAATAATCATAAAAGCAATATGATTGCTTAATGTATTTTATGAATAAATGTTTTACTTTTTAGAAAGTCGGTTTTGCAATAATGCGAATCAGTTCCATTTTTATCAAGACTTTTAGCCAAATACCTATTTAGTGACAATGTGTTCGCTAATATCACGTTGTATGTTATTGCAAATTAAATTATTGCCTACTTTTAAAAAAAAATACAGTAACTGCACAAATATTGTTTCATGTAGGTAAATGAAGGGCTTAGTTTGATATTTTAAGGGCTTATTTTGGAACTAGAGCATATTATTAAGTATAAGGTAACTTAACGTACATGACGTTAAGCATAGATACCTATTATAATGTATTTTGGTAGTTAGGTAATTATGTACATGTTTGCCTAAATTGATTTACGTTAATTCATAATTATGTAGATATGTAAGTATGCTAAGTCGACATTTTCTGTCGGTTTAAATAACAACTTGAGTTGACTAAAATATTGCATTTTAAAAAAAATATTGTATGTCTATTATTTCTCTTTAGTGAAAGAAGATGTAGTGACTAAAATTGAGAAAGGCATGCTTGGATGGATGTTGAATGGATGAAATATATTTATTCGTCAATCTTCTTAAGGCAAGTGTAAATGGGGCCGTCGGGAGAGGTAGACCTAGACAGACTTTCCATGACCAGATTGATAAAGTGGTAACAAAAGGTCAGGTAAAGAGCACCCTTAACCGACGAGCGTGTATGAAAGACTTATGAATGTAGAAGAAGCGAAAGGCATGTGTCAGGATCGTAGCAAATGGAAGGATGTGGTCCCTGCCTACACCCATGGGGAAAAGGCGTGACATTATGAATGTAATATTTCTCATACAAATATAATAAAAAATTACGAAGGTGCATCACGTTAAAATTTCGTGTAACGTCATCAGCGTTATTACAATTTAATGACATCGAAGTCCTTCACTCCAGAATTTGATGCGTTGTAACTTCCTAAATTTGTGTGTTCCTACATATTAAATTCCTACATATTAAATAACGCAAAAATTTTTTTTTGTGGCCAAATGGACTAAATTTGTTTTGCCCAGAACACCCTAATGGGGCAAACTCGCATGGGTGTAATCTTTTTCTTTCAGCACCTGTTGGGTTTTTGATTATGTATGCGACGAGCTAGCCTCTACTTACACATTTATCAATAACATTTTTGGCTATATTGAATTAAAAGAGTTCAGCTTAAACTCAGCTTAGATATCCTTTCGGGGATTGTTGGTTTTTCGTCATTTTCTAGTAAACAATGTGTGTAGGTAATAAAACGCAATCGTAAAACACCTTGCTATAAAAAAATATAATATTAAAGTATTCGAATCACAATATATAAGTTATGGTTATTCTGTACTTCACTCTTGCTTTGGCGGTTGCGAATACGATAGGATATAGGACCTCTACATGTCTCAGGAGTAACGAAGAATTCTCGCTTTGTGGGTGGAAATGTCCACCAACGTGTGTGAACTTGAGACTCATGGCTGAAGGTGAGGTCTAAATACTTACTCGTACATATATACACACATACCACGCCCGTTAATCCCCGGAACAAGACAGGACATTAGTGGGCAAGGAATGATGGGGATTAGTGGAATAACCCGTTGGTAGGTACATTATTTTTGGAGTCCCAGACCAATATATTCGTAAATAGTTTCATGTTAATTGTCGCCGGCTAGTCACATAATGTAAAACACCGATGCTGTACCTACCATAACTAGAATGGTACAATAAATTCCGTAAAAAACCATAATGTTAGCTAAAATGCATAAGGATAACTATAGTTTAATGTCAATTAGAAAATGTGACAGTTAGCCTTATCCTCTTACCGTTCACTACTCGTACGGAATAAAACTTTAATTTAACATCAGACTAGCTTTTGCACACGGCTCCGCCCGCGTGGAAGTTAGCCAATAAACACAAAAACTTAACAAATTATAAAGGTACTTCAACTTCTTTAGAAATCACTGCATTTTGGTGAAAACTGCATGAAAATCCGTGCAGTAGTTTTTTTAATTTATCGCGAACTGACAGTTAGACAATCAGACATACGCTGCGGAGGACTTTTTTTTTTATTATTTACAATGGATTTCTTCGACCGCAGGAGGTACCCTTTGTACTTCAATATGGGAGTGCAAGGTGGGGTGCCGTTGTTCGGCTGGCTACATCAGAGACGAATACAGCAAACTATGCGTACTGGTCCAAGACTGCCCAGGTATATGTATCTCCTTAAATCATAATAGTTGCAAGGTGGTTTAACCTTACTGTAATGGGTGTCGTAATGGGTAAGGTTGGAAATGATTAGAAAAGCTACTTACTATGGCTAAATATATATTTTTTTGATCGAAATAGATTGATATCGTCTGCATTAACTTAAGTCCAGTTGCGGACTAGCCTGGTAGCGGAAGGGACGGTCCGCTCGAGCCTCTGGTCCTAGGGGGCCTCATATTATCTCTAATTCCTGTAATCATCCTATAACAAACCCCCAGTGGAACCCCCCCCATTTTCAGGTACGGAACACTGCTCGTATCCCTACTAGAGACCTCGTACAGCTCTTTGCCGCCCCGGGCCTAAAACAGGCTTAGTCCGCCACTGCTTGAGTCTATTTATTTCAAAAATTCAAACATACATAGTATTCAAATCAAACAAAAATATTTTCTCTATAAAATAGTAGTGTAGACAATGAAAAGACAATATCCAACGTATTTAGTTAATAAGTAGGCCATCGAGCGATCGCAATTAAGTATTCTTGTCGATGACTCGCTTCATTGTTTCGCTTACAAAGCAAGACGTGAAATTCCAACAGTATGGTTTGTTGTTATGAAATCGAGTGCATTAAGAATATTGTTATGCAATCATCTTGTTGAATTGTGGTGAAATTATATATAACAATCTTAAAAACGCTTCGACGTACGGAAATCCGTATTTCGACTTTGACCCTCGGCAGCAGAATCTTTATGTGTTTAGCATAATTTAAAATATTGCGGTCTTGTTCATTTTCCAGTTTCGACACTTTATGTTGCTTATTACATAATGTTTTTAAGCAATTTATCCCATTGCTTAAGCGTTGACATACAGACACTCATGATGATAAGTTTTCTGGGCTAATTCTAGCATTATTCAGGGTGTTAGTATCAAATTATAATAATGTCCTCCTAACCGATATCAGTCACGGCGGCCAATTTTAACGAGGATTAGTCATCTGCGCAAGAGATATTATACTTAGTGCACAATTGTGTGCATAAACACAGGGCACGCTCTGTCTTATAGTTCAGGGCGACGGCAATTCGACATGACCGGAGAGAGGTCAGGCGCAGGACCAACGGTTCATCGTGCTTTCCGAGGCACGGGGGTGATTAAACCGCCGAGTAGTATGAAATGATTTTGGGGTTAAAAGTACCTACTTGTTAGGTAGTTTCCTGGATAATGATCCTAGGGTGCCTATGGGTTCCTAGGGCGCCATAACATGTCTTGACATTAATTTTTTTTTTATACACGATTTGCTAGGTTGACTAAATCGCTGGGTAGGGAGTTGAAGTTTGATTGAATGATACCTAATCCTAGAGTTAGCCAGTCTGAAAATAGACTTATCTGATATTCATACCTTTATATATGGGAGCTATACTTTTTAAGTAGTTTATTTATCTTTTATGCAAGCTTCAGTAAGTTAACAGACTGGTATTTCAACATAAGTATTATCAATAGATGAAAAAAATTAAGAAACGAACTAAATAGTGTATCACCAATTTAACTTGAGCAAAAAATAAAAAAAAATGGCTATTGAAAATCCGAGAACGGGGCGTTACGAAGTGCGCCGGGTCAGCTAGTTATAAATTAATATCAGATGACATCACATACTTATGAACTTTGATCTGACTTCCAGGCAAGTAGCTTAAGCATTTGTGTTACGGATACCAGAATCAACAGTGGTATTACAAATATGTACTTAAATATTGGATATTAAATTAACACCCAGACACAGAACAAACACAATTATTCTTCTCACGAATGGTTGTCCTGGGTGGGGATTGAATCCACTACTCTTGGCGCATGGGACAGGGTCACTTCTGAATGCGCCTCTGAGCCACTAATTTTGTTTACAACTAGCAGCGCCCCGCGGTTTTACCCGCGTAGTTCCCGTTCCCGTGGAAATACGGGGACAAAATATACTCGCTGATAAAGTAGCTTTCTAATGGTGAGAGAATTTTTCAAACAAATAATCAAATATTTTCTCTATATAATACTAGCAGCGCCTCGCGGTTACACCTGCGTAGTTCGCGTTCCCGTAGGAATATGAGGATAAAATATAGCCTATGTTACTCCTTGTTACAGTAGCTTTCTATTGGTGGAAGAATTTTTAAAATCGGTCCAGTAGATTTTGAGTTTATTTTTTACAAACATACACACAGACAAAAATATTTTTTTTTCTTTTATATAAGTATTAGTGTAGATTAGTATGATTCACTTAAAATAAATAATTTACTGCTACATTAATAGGTAGGCACACTTTTTCAATTAATTTCAATTCGCTAAGTGAGAAATTGCTATGATATAGGTATTTTTTATCATAGCAATTTCTCAGACAGGCTTAATGCTCTATGTAAAAATACTCCTAAAATATATCCCCTCTGTTCGAGATGTTGTACCTAATGGTTCAGATTTCTGGTCGAAAGCAAAGGGCGCGGGTTAGATTCCAGCATAGGACAGAAAGATAATGAAACAGATACATATTTCATGGGTATGTCCCGGGTACGCATCGGGAATGGGTGTTTGTGCCTACGTTGATTCTGATTTCTGAAATATAAGTGCAATAACATAACTCACTTTAGGAAGAGACAAATGTAGGTATTCCATGCGGTCTTATATACTTATTTCTTTATACGACATATAAAATAAAACAAAGGGTACGATTGCGTCATTCTAATAAGCTGTAATGTTTCTACTCTAAACTATTTCATGTGTTTATTTACTTACTTATAAATAATCGTAATTGGTATTAGGGTTTCAAATTATTGCGTGATGTGAAATTTAGAATAAGTATTATGTTTTCACATTGCGGGAATTCCCTAATCACATTTTTTATTTTTTAACGCTGATTGCTTCAAGAGGCAGGGAATTGGTGGATGACTGAATATTATGAATTCAATTCCCGGCTTGGAAACTAAGAAAGTAATATCAGATGCTAATATTGCGAATTATTTTAAAGATATGAATTTTGGAAATGCCGAACAGCTACCTACATAATGTAAGCAGCTGTTCGGCAGTAATTTGATACGTCATCCTGATAATTTGTATTAAGTATCCGCTATTCTATTGTTTCATATGAAAAGCGCTGATATATATTTTTTATACTGTTTTAAAATGTACTAATAATCCTTGATTTGATAATGTATAAGTCTGAAATGGCCTCTTCCTTTTTTATTTATTTTATTTTGTTTTTTGTTTTAGTCTTCGTACATCGTTGTAAATGTATGAATATTGCTATAATTTATTTCGTCACCTTAGGTATTACTAGGCCCTAGGTAACTAGCTACGGCAATGTAAATCCTGACTCGACAGGAAATATCGGTCAAGTGTTGCAAAGGCAGACTGCAACCTCAGTACAATTTGCGCCTGAGGAGCCCAAACTGAACACACGTATAAATATTGATGTTTTCCTCAATGCATTCACCATATTTGCTAAACATCGTCAAAATGAAGGTTGTGATTTCGGTGTGTGTCTTCGCGGCGACGATTTTCCTGGTGGCGGGAGCGCCAGCCTTCAACAATGTCTTCGTGCCCGAGACGATGATGTACAACGAGCCGTTCCGTGCGAGGCGTTCGTACGGGGCTGCGTACGCGCCGCCTTGCGCTGCCTCGCTGCCCCTGGCTCCTGCCGGCGGATACTACAGCCCAGCCCACGCCAGCTACGGTGGAGGCTATGGCGGAGGCCACGCATACGCCGCGCCTGCCTACGGCGCCGCCTACAGCGCGCCTCACTACCGCGCCGACGAAAGCGCCGAAACAGACATCAACTTCTCCGACATGGACCAGGGGATGTCGGAGCACCAGCCGATGGCGAGATATGGGTACGGGGGCGCGGTGGCGTCGCACGGGTCTGCCTTAGCCGGTTTGGGGTACGGAGGCCAGCTGGCGCCGGCGGTGGCGTCGGGGCCGGCTTTCGGCGTATTCCCTAACGCCAACGTGGGAGGATGCAACGTGCCACTTCTGCTCAGCTGCTCGCCGTCCATTGTTCCCGGACGCTTGGTGAAGAGCGGCTACGGCGCGGCGGGCTACGGCTCTGGGTCAGCGTCGGTGGCAGCTCCAAATGCTTACCGCGCCGCCGATGACCACTCTCATAGCGAACACGAGGAGCATGTAGAGGAAATGAGTTTACAGTCCTCCGAGCACTCCGAGGATGCCACACACACCGAAACCCACATGTGAGCGTATGGAAACCGATTGTTGTAAATAGTTATAATAGGTTGTCTTAATAAATATCTATTTTAATTATTTTTAAATTGTCTTTTAATTTCATATTTGTATCTCTATCAGATAAGTGAGGTAGGCACCATAGTATTAGAAGTTTGTTTTTAACCTTACATCATATTATACCTAAATAATAATTAAGTATAATAATTCTTATGAAACTACTTGAATAAATCATCTACAGTTTAAAACATGTTCCTAGATTCATTAATTAAAAAAAAAAAAAAAAATTATTTAGACTGACACACCGATTCCCTAGTCTCAAACTAAGCTTGTTCTTGTGCTATGGATATTAGGTAGATATGGATAGACATACTTAAATATGCTTATAAACATCCATGACTCGAGTACAAATGTTCATGTTCATCACACAAACCATTTGCGCCTAGCGGGTTTCGAACCCGCGACCCTAGGTTTCGTGGCCAGGGTCTCTGACCACTCGACCAAGGGGCCAGTCAAATTTTAAGTTAATCATACTCTGAGTATGATTAGCAGTTATAGGTTAAAATATTGTTTTCAAGTCTGGGTGTTATAACAGATCTCAATATACTTAGTCTGATACTGTGCAAAGAATAACTTATTTTGCCCAATATGCACATGATACTTAATTTAGTATTTTGAAAGATTCGTTGCTTAATCTATATGCATAGGTATATTTACATATTTTGCATAAATATTGTTGAAGAGGCGAGTAAGGTGTGTGAGGATCGTGCTATATGGCGTTCAGTTCTCTCTGCCTACCTTGGGAAGTGGCGTGAAGTTTAGTTATTTAGTTTAGCATAATTATTTTTATGCGCTATTATAGTACATAGGTTCCTACACCAGAGCTGGTTCCTCAATAGTAAGGACATGCATCTCATATGCCAGGAGTGCGGGTTCTAACCCGGACACGTATACATATACAAGTTCTAGATTTATTCAAGCTTCATACATACATACCTATTTACACCATAAGATCGACGGTGATTAAGTATAATATTTTGGGATTAAAGACTATATCTATACAATCCATGTTTTTTCCCATTTCCACTTGATATAGAATGGTTTAAAGAAGTGGTCCTTTAAAAATCATTTGGCCAGAAGTAAAATTCAGTTAGCGTCGATAGAAAATTGTGAAAAAGTAGTGACAAAAGATTAGCGCGTCCCCTACACACTCAGACATTCGCTAATATACAATTAGTTGCCTTTTATGGTAAGCCAGGCACTTTTATTCTGTAGTTCAGATACAGTGAAGGCACCAAAATCACCTGGGTGTTTTGTCTTTATCAGGACCCAGAATAATGGAGTCTTATCGTATAACTAGCTGAACGGACCCGTATCCATACTAATATAAGTACTTATTTATACAAAATCTCCAGACTGCTACGCCAATTTCCTAATTCGAAAATAAGCTTGTACTGTAGGTACTAGGTAGCGAATAGACAAATACGTTTAGAAACATTCATGATTCGAGTACAAATGTTCATATTCATCACTCGAAACTTTTGCCCCTAGCGGGATTCGAGCACGCGACCCTAGGTTTCGTAGCTATATAGGGTCTCTGACCACTCGAACAACAGGCTTGTTAATGTATGTATTTCATTTATCGAAGAAGGATAAGCTTTATGTATAACATCACGCTACGGCACGAACCATAAACGAGTGGCATTAAGCAAAACCCTAAATCGTGGGCACACCTAGGGTTGCCAGCTATACTGCTTTAAACAGTATTATACTGTTTTTCACTAAATTATACTTTTTACTGTTGAACAAAAATAAAGTACCTATACAAAATACTGTTTTCAGCATCAAACATTATTATGTGTTATACTCAGTGCGAGAAGCTCTAAAAAATATGTATTCAAAACAATAAATAAATAATATACTGTTAATTTTTTTATAATACTGTTTTATATTCTTCATAGACCTGAATATACTTTATTTCTTGTACAAAAATTGGCAGCCCTAGGCCACCTGTGTAAAGTTTGATGATGATTGGTTTGTTTGTTCTAATTTTTATTTTTCGTATGATGGCTCTGGTAGCTCAATGGTAAGGACACGCGCTTCATCACCGAGGGGCGCGGGATCGAACCCGAGCACGTACCTCTGGATTTTTAAAATCTATGTACGTATATACCACTAGGAACGGTGAGGAAAAACATCGTGATGGAACCTGCAAATTCATAACTTTGGATTCTTAACCATTATCTTAAAATTGTCTGGTTCCCCTATCTTAGGGCTCCGAAAGTCAAACAGAATAGTATTTTATGAGTAGGTACCTAAAACTGTTTTACTGTTTCACATTAATAGCTATTTAGAACCAAAGGTTAAAATATTATTTTGACACAAATTTGTGTACCGATATTATAAAAGACCCAAATAATTACATTTCTAAATTTAAAAACAAACGCAGTAAGTATATTATAGATTTAATCAGGCGTTCTAATATGCGGGAATTGTAGCCCTCTACGTACGACGTGAAGTGTGAACTGAACCGCTAAGTACGTCATTAAAGTTGAAATTTTATAATTGTTATAAGTGCTATCAATAGCGATTCTGCTTAATAATTTGTTTATAATGTTAATACTAACAAATACGACGCAAAGAATGGTTGCAATATAAACTATCGTAATGATCGTTATTTTTGTCATATTTAACTTGGTAGGTATTTTTACGTAGAAATTATTTTTAATTGTGCAGAGTCGGGGTGAGTCGTTAGTCTATCTACAGCCTCACAAAAGAGAAAAAACATAACCAGTAATCTGTGATAGATAACATCTGTACAGCCTACGTGCCGAAATACATATACAATAATTATTTGCTTAGATTGCTAGATAAGTGTATGCTCATATATCTAGGCATCACTATAAATACTTCACATTGGTTTAGCTCACCACACATCACACTCCACCATGAGGACTTACATAGTATTGGCTGTCATCATTGGCTCGGGCTTCGCCTCCCCTATTCAGAGAATAGAAGAGGATAAGGATTTTCAAAGGACGAAGAAAACTCACTCCGAACCAAGCCAGTCAGGGTTCAGAGAGGATGAGCACTTGGTAGAGGAACACAAGGCCAGGACATATTATGACTCATCTCTCAGCAGTTTGTCAGCGGGCTCGGGTGCGTACGGTGCCGGCTTGAGCTCAGGAATCGGCTTAGGAGCCGGTAGCTACGGAGTCTCTGGCGCTGGTTACTCAGGAAGCGGTCCTGGTTTGAGTACTAGCATCGGACTTGGTGGTGGCAGCTATTCCGGAGCAGCTAGCGGCCACAGCTACTCAGCACCTTCCAGTGTTGGCTACTCAGGAAGCAGTGTCAGCGGGTACGGAGCCGGTCTTTCTGGAGGAGTCCATGGTCCAGCGCTGGGAGTCTTCCCGAACGCACACATAAGCGCATGCAACGTCCCCCTACTCCTGAGCTGTGCGCCAAATGTTGTATCTGGTCACCTGGCACTTCACTCTCACGCGTACGCGGCGCCGGCGTACAGAAGCTTCGAAGAGGACGTGAAGAAGGAGGCGGAGTGGGCGCAGGCGAGGAAGGCGAGCCACCACGTCGTGTCCCAGGATTACCCGGAGCCGCACCCCGGGAACCACCATGTGGTGTCGCAGGACTACCCCGAACCGAACGTAACGCGAATAATCCCGGTCCATCCCCAAAACGAGAAGACCGAGAAATCGGAGAAAATTGAGAAGATTGAGAAGACAGAGAAGAACTGAGTAGACGATTTATATAATTACATCACTTATTTATTTTTTGTAATGTATTTTGTACAATATAATAAAGGCACATAAATAATTAACAAACGTTCTAAAAACTTAATAGTCCAAGATCCCAGGGCCGCCAGACTTTACTTATTTTCTCATAAATGAAATGTGTGTTATAGGATAGTATCACTACTTACTATAAACGTACGGGTACTAGCTAGTTTGGGCAGTACGCCATTTTTCAGGTATCGAAACGTGCGAAAGTTAGGAAAAAAAAATCTCATTTCACTTAAATTCTGATTGCTGATTTTCATATATGTTGTGTAGAATACTATTGTAGATCAATATTCAACATAGTGAGACACTTTCTGTCGGTAATAACTTTCAGTTTTTTTAAATTTATTTCCAGCTAATCAAATACCTAAAAATAAATTTGCATCCCTTTTAAGCTTTTTTTCGCATCTAAAAGTAATCTATTCCCGTTCTCAATGTCTACTTTACACCAAATTTGATATAAATCGGTTCAGCGGTTTCGGCGTGAAAGCTTAACAGACAGACAAAAATTACTTTCGCATTTATAATATAAATAGATATAAAAATATTATATGTGAATGATATGTGTCCAGACCATGTTGGTCTGGGACTTGGCCCATGTTGATCTGGGACAAAAAAAAGAATGTGCCAACTGTGGTTCTTGCCTAGCATGTCGTAAAAGGCGACTAACGGTTTACGGGCTTTTGGGTATGTGTCTAAGTAGGCGACGAGCTAGCCACTTGTCACTCCTTTTTCACAGCTTTTCATCCAACCCAGCCCACTGTCCCATGTTGGTCTGGGACTTAAAAAGAATGTGCCAACTGTGGTTCTTGCCTAGCATGTCGTAAAAGGCGACTAATGGTATATCGGGTTTTTGGTGTGTGATTGTGTAGGCGACAGGTTAGCCGCTTGTCACTGCTTTTTCACAATTTTCCATCTAACCCAGCCTGGCTCTATTTTTGGCTGAATGTGGTTGAAGGGGCTTGCTGCCCCTTTGACTCTGCCTACCCCTTCGGAGATTAGGGCGTGATGTTATGTATGTATGTAGATATAAAAATATATAATAAAGTAGGGAAATAGGGACTAAGACTAACTTCTTCAGTGCAATTTCACCCGCATTTACAATTGATAATTTTTTTTCGTACCCATCTCCATGTAAACCTTTTTTTATTGAAGGGATAAAAAACATTTACCACTAAGCTGCAAGCATCCAAACTTAACATACTACATCTGGTGTGCGTATGTATACGCATACCAACTTTTGTGACTAAACACATATCTAATTATCTTCATAGTCTTTTGAAACGTTATGTGCCGGGCTTCGCTTGGACTATCATAGATTTAGCGAGTCAAGTGGCAGCTACTTTATTATAATAACCATATTACATTAATCTCTGTGTTTTATCCTATTGCCGAGGTAGTGATATAAATATGTACCTACTTAAATTTGAAAAGCCCGGAGTACATAATGTCCTCCTAACCGATATCGGTCACGGTGGCCAATATCAACGAGGATCAGCCATCTGCGTAGGAGATATTATAGTGCACAAGTGTGTGCGCAAATACAGGTGCACTCTCTGTTCCTTCACTCTCATAGTCCGGTGAGCCACAATTCCACATGAACGGAGAGAGGTCAGGCGCAGGACCAACGGCTTAACGTGCTTTCCGAGGCACGGGGGTGATTAAACCGTCAACTTCCTGACTCCGGACTGTTTCAATATTTAAATGCCCAGCCACAAACTTTGGCCCGACCCGGGAATGAACCCGGGACCTCTTGGTCCTTAGGCGGATGCTACCACTAGACCAACGAGGCTGCATTCAATTACATACCGGGTGTAAAACTACACCATTTGCGTATGAGCTATGTGTTTGAATTACCATCGGCCTATTAAATATAGGCATAAACAGACCATTTATATTTTGTATACAATATAAAATAAAAAAAAAAATCCACTGATTTAATAATAAAAAAATATTTTGTAGCTATATCTGAAGTACTCTTTAGATGTAGGTATCTATGTGTTAGAATTGCATGTCGCAAAAGGAAATAAATATTGACATTAAATATTTGCTTGTGCTGGGCTGTTTATCGATTACTAACGAAAATAATGATAATCGTAAGTAAATATTCCCAACTGACTTCGTGTACGTCAGCAAGCATGCATGAGGTCAATGTATTGGCATAGCTGGAGGGAGGAATAATGAAACATTGTGTTATGAGAGGCGGTGCTGTACTAAGCCCCTCAGATAAGTCCCTCCTTTCTTAATCTAAGTCAATGGTGCTTGTCACCAAACGTAAAAACGTTAGAGCCCGCTCAATGGTAAGGACACCCACCTCATACCCGATGGGAGCTGGTTAGAACCAGATCTGGATTTTTAAATCGAAGTACCTACTGGCTCGCCGGCGAGTGAAAAAATCGTGATGAAACCTAAAACCTACCCAAAATAACTATAGGTGTTTGTTATATATTCATAAACCAATTTGTCTGGTTGTTATCTGAGGACTAGGAAGGTCAAATAGGCAGCCGTTTAATACAAACAGACTCGCTAAATCATGGATCATGGTCTTCTACTAAGCACAGGACATAAAGCTCGGAGGATAATGATTTGAATAGTTCGGAACATCAGATGTTATTTGTGCTTATCCTTACCATTGAGCTAACTTACACCATGCGTTTCTAATTTGATTTTGCATATTTTAGTTTTTTAATGTTCGATACCCAGGTGGTAAAAACGGTACCCTAATCGGAATCGGAATCACTCGCCGACGCCCTGAGTAGACTGGGAATACTTATCTGCTTCTGGAGGGAGGTGGGCTGGCTGGAATGATCGGCCGCCATGGCTCACGTACAATGGTCCACTCCAGAGACTAAGTGCGGAAACCAACACCTAGAACTTTGGAACTTTAGAACGGTACACTATTACTAAGATTCCGCTGTCCGTCTGTCTGTCTGTCAGTCGGTCTGACACCAGGCTGTATCTCATAAACCGTGATAACTTAAAATTTCCACAAATGATGTATTTTTGTTGCTGCTATAGCAACAAATACAAAAAAACAGAATAAAATAAATATTTAAGGGGGGCTTAACTTAGCGCTAAAACGCTAACATGATTTTTTTCCGTTTTACGCACGATATTAATAACGGGAACAGGTAGACACTTAAAATATTCACAGAATATTTAGTTGTATAGTAGTGTCTAATGTTGTAAAGATAGTGGTACGGAACCCTTCGTGCGCGAGTCCAACTCGCAATTGGCTGATTTTTTGAATGCAGAGTCCAACTCGCAATTGGCATCTTCGATAGACCCGCGGTCGAGTGGTTAGACAGGACCTCTAACCAAAAACGCCTTGCAAAGGGGCAAATATTTCTTATAAATATGTATATTTATTACTTAGTATCCAGAGCACAAGCTTAAGCTATACATATATACATATGCTTAGTTCGGAATTAGGGAATCGTGGTGTAAGCTGGGTGGATTTATTATTGTATAATATGGGTTTATAACATGACGAGCTCGTCTTTTAAATTATTTAATTCTAATATAACCGAATAAACCCTAAATAGTATTAACCTACATATATATTATTTATTTATTTACTTGCAAGGGATTATTGTGGATTTGTGGTTAATCTTGATTAAATACAGATTCAATGTCAATTGAAACCCTATTGGGGGGTATAAGATATTAACAGTCGAATAAAGAAAAATAATTTATTATCGTCATATTAAAATGTTGCATTGCATCGTGTGAGAATATTTGCAA
Organism: Glyphodes perspectalis; assembly: GCA_951394215.1. Taxonomy (NCBI): domain Eukaryota; kingdom Metazoa; phylum Arthropoda; class Insecta; order Lepidoptera; family Crambidae; genus Glyphodes; species Glyphodes perspectalis. The sequence continues at coordinate 13,029,760 of OX596203.1, read as the reverse complement.
AATCGGCAGTCGCTATGCGCGTGACTGCACAGTTCATTTTGACCCTGAGATTGACACGTTCTACGTTCGGCAAATATTCACGATTTGTGAATATTTTCCAAATAGAAAGGTATGTACAACTGTGACCCAATTTGTCTGGTTCCCCTATGTAAGGGTTACGAAGGTTAGAAAAGCGGTCAAATTTATAGTGCGCCCTGCAGGGGGGGCTCCGAATACTCCTGAGGTATCCCTGCCTGTCGTAGGAGGCGACTAAAAGGGCCTTTGGGGTCGTGGGGGTTAGGGGAGGAGGTCCTCTAACCCTCAATCGTCCCCGGAGAAGCCGACTGCAGGTGTTACACCCGGTCCGTCAGGATAGGGTACACAGCTGTCTATGTGGTCGTGAAACACCACCCTAGGTGTTCTGGGGGAGAATACCACTCCCTCGAGATGGGCCGCCAGGCGGCAGCGCGCGCTACGTAGACTTTACGAGATGAATCCCGACAGTGGGGATCCCGTTGGTTTTGCGTTAGCGCCCGAAGAACGACAGCCTTGAGGTTTAGTCGGTAGGGTCTCCGGAGTTTGCTACCGGTTTCGAGCCCGACTCACCCTTATGGGTCCACCCAGGATTCTATTTGGATGGTGCGTAAATGCATTCCTCAAGTAAAAAAAAAAAAAAAAAGCGGTCAAATTTATAGTAATAGCCAGGTTCGCTAAGTCCACAATTATGGTTAAATGGACCTCAATTAAGCACGGGACATAACATAAGATGATAATGTATTTTTGGTTTGGGATTTTTAAAACAGTGGTTAATTAACTTAGATATCTAACAAATGTAATACAATTTATCACTAATATATTATCGTGGGAAAATTGTACGAATTATGTAGGTAAATAAACTTACATAAATACATTCTGGAAGAGGCAGAGTTAAAGGGGCAGTAAGCCCATGTAACCACAATCGGCCAAAAAATAAACTCGGTAGCTTGTCGTCTACACAATCACATACCCAGAACCCCATATACCATTAGTCGCCTTTTACGACATGCACAGTTGGCGCATTCTTTGTAAGTGCCAGAAAAACATGGCACCCTAAATAAATTTGTAGGAACCTATATATCATCCGACCAGGGCGCCTGTACCATTGATGTGACTGATATGGCGATCCTGATTCTATATATATATCCTACATACATACATAACATCACGCCCATGATCCCCGGGCATGATGATATGATGGTATTATGTAGGCACACACAGAAAGGGGTTAAATTAAATATTACAAAATACTCGTCCCCGCCTACAATAAAATCTAATGGTCATATTATTATTTTCCTGAAACCGAAAGCTTTTTCTCAAACTTTTTTACAAAAAAGGTTATTTTTAAGAAAAACTTTTTGTTATCTATAGCTGAACTAATTCTTTTTTTTATTGATAAGAATTATTGGACTAAATATTGATTTAGTAGGTAGTATATTATAATATAACATTAAAGTATGCGAATAAAGCATCTACTCTTCAATTGCAGTGCCCTCACAGGGTCAATATGTACTATAATATTAACCCCTAACACCTTGTAAACAAACTATGGAAGCAAAAAATATTGAGTTATAGTTAGACAAATATATTAGTCTAATATCATTTCAATTTTGATTCGTATTTTATACTATATTTATATTTATGCTAATGTTTTTGTTGTAATTTTTATTTATTAAGATATTATATTTATAAAATTAAAAATGTCTAGTTGTGTATGTATATATTATATTAAGCTTTTGAAATATAAATTTTATCGGTAAAATATTAATTTACATTGTAATATGATTTGTTAATAAGGAATTGTTAAAGATATCATATGAATTTTTGTATCATATGAAGTTATGTTTATTGTAGATTTTTCTAGACATTACAAAAGGGCTTTTAGTATGAAGGGTCATCTGGGTGGTTGGTAAGTTAAGTTTATTTCTATGGCGCAGGTGATGAGTGGAAGGATTGTCTTTGCGTTTTGTATAATAATTAGGGTACTTTCTAACGAATTTACCTATATGTTTCTAAGACATATATATTAACAGGCCCGTTGGTCGACTGGTCAGAAACCCTGGCAACGAAACCAAGGGCCGCGGGTTCGAATCCCGCTAGGAGCAAATGTTTCATGTGATGAACATGTACATTTGTACTCGAGTCATTGATGTTTATAAAACGTATTTAAGTAGATATGTCTATCCGTTTACCTAGTATCCATAGCACAAGCTTATAAGCTCAGTTACGAATAAGGGAATTGGTGTATCAGTCTGGAGAATTTATTTGTTTATTTATTTATATGCACGGAAAGATAAGTATTAAATATTTTTGGAAATATGGTTTACAACTTTCTGCCTGATCTATGTTTGCTATAATTCTGATTAGTTTTTTTTAAGTGTAAAAAGGGTATGTATGTCGCTACTATTCCCCATAAAGAGACACCATAGCTTAACCATGCATATGCTAAGATTGCTAAGGCATAGTATGTTACTATAGGAGTTTCTTGATTTATTGTTTTTTTTTTATTTCCTTAAGGGCATAGGAACTTGATAATTTACTTCAAATATTTTTGATGGGGCTTCCAATTAAGGTGGGTATCGATAACTGAAGAAGTACCAAGAAGGATGTACTCATTAACTACTTCTAATTAAATATAATTGAAACTAAGACTAATTGTAAAGGGGGTTTTCTGGTATGGATAGAAGGTTAATAATTTTGTTTTTGCAAAATGTATCTGTCCATTATAGTCATTCATCCACTGTGACGTTTTGTTTAGGATATACTCTAGTTTTCCACCTAGATTATGTTGTCCAGGCTAGACAGATGTAATTATGTACATATCGTCAGCAAATAAAACACACGGATGGTCTATGGTTTCTGCCAAATCATTGATGTAAATAAAAAAATAATAATAAAATAAAATTTATTGTGTAGCCATGATACAGTTTACAGTTTTCGTTGTAGAATACAATATTACATATGAAAGAATTGCAAGGCTGTTATAGTTTGCGGCAAAATGAAGTTCCCCTGACTTTCAAGCTAGGATACCCTGTGTTATGAAAGTCAGTGATCTCGATGGTCTATGGTTTCTGCCAAATATTGATGTAAATAGGAACGGGGGTCGACCTAAGACACTGCCTTGCGGGATTGAGGCTTGTAAGGTTTGGCTATGACACGGGATGTTTTCTATTTGGTTTGTGACTGAGCTAAAATATTCAAATCTTTTAAGTGGGATACGAACCATTTGTAACATGTGCCACGTTTTTCTAATCGATACAATTTTTTAAATAAGATTTTTATTGAACTGTATTATACGCTTACGACATATCTTAAATTATTCCTATGGCGTTTTTTTTATTATTAATTATGTAGTAAGCTTCCTGAATATTTATAAACTGCTAAGACAGTGGAACGATTTTTTCTAAATATTCACTAAATATTTTATATTTTTATAACTACTAAATATATCATTTTATAATAGTGTTTAATATATTTTTCTGACGCTGATTAAAATATCAAGGTTGATTTATGATCGTTTAATTATTTTAACTTCGATTTCACTACGATAGCTCGTTGGTTACATTTGTACGACGAGGAATGTGTCAGTACAGCAATTCTCATTACGCAGCTACTAATCATATCAGCACGTATTGTTTTCGTTTGATTTATACAGATATACTCGCATCCATTAGTATAAATGCCATGTACACTGGGCTCTTGTCATCAAACGATCTACCATCAGTTCACGATGAAGACCTTAGGAGTGCTCTCAGTTCTGATAGGGATCGGCATAGCAGCTCCGGCGCCCCAAAATGGCTTTCAACAAAACGTTTTCCGAGGTCTGGAAACCTCTGAGGCCATACACCCAATCGACATCCATTCAGAAATCAACGGTCCAAGCATCTCAGCTAGAAGTCATGCTGGATTTAAGAATCCTGTTATAGTCAAGAAGAAAACTGGGTACCACGTGTACCGTGATTCGACTGAGGAACGAGCCAACTCTGACCCCCATGAAAACTGTGGCAAACAAGTAAGAGTTAAGCTTTGCGATGATATCGCCGCGAAGTCCGCCGATTTAAGAAGATCTACTAAAGAAGGACACCATGCCGGTCACACAGACGATGTTGAAGATAGCATCAAGTTGGCAAAAGAAGCAGTTGAAAGTTTACAACGTGACCTGAAGACCATAGATCACGATACCAGTGGTAAGAGCGCACAGTGGAAACATGCCGAACCAGATAAAGACTTACATGAAGACATTGAGGCTGCAAGACTAGCTTTAGAGCACGCTCAAAAAAATTTTGGGACTTTGGAAGCAATGAATATGCGAGCAGCTACGTTAAGGAATAGTGAAGTATTAAATGACATTGGTAAAACTAAGGAAGAAAAAGAAAGATGGGCTCAATGGAAACAAGCTATGGAGAATATACAAAGGAATGTAGAAATTGCTAGAAATATCGAAGATAGTTTTAAAGCTGCAGAAGACCACTCGAGTTTTCTCAATTCCGAAGCTATAGACACAACAAAATTTATGAGGAGCAATTCTCATCAGAACGAAGCAGATTATCAAAAAACTAATAAACAGACAGCTTCGTTAGCAACATCTGGCAGAAAAGCTTTTGGAGAAAATTCTAATAAAAAAATATCTGAAACAAAGTCTGATCACCATACAATTTCCCAGAAAAAAGCTGAAGAGCATTTTGGACACGACATGAAATCGTCTGCTTCAGAAACTGTGGAGATGAAAAACAAACACCAAGCTCACTTGCATCATAATTCGAAAACATCAGAAGGAAAACTGGCTGATGTTTCACTCAACATCAAGGGCCAACCTTTGGCCCTAAAAACCGATGCTAAAGTACAACTGGCAAAAGACAAAGGTATTCATGTAGACGCCTCACTTCGGAACGCTCACTCTAATAATAAAATGTCGGCAGAAGAAAAGGCTACGAAAACAACTCATTTAGAGAGTGCACACAAGACTACATCAAACACGGAAATGTCTTCCAGAACTTCGCATACCGATGAATCCAAGAAGAAAAATTTTGGATCACATAATTTGCAAACAACTGAACATAAGACAATGCAACAGGGTAAAACAGTTGATAAAAAATGGGAATCTGCAATTGTTGATAAAAATTCTAAGCACGAAAAGAGCGCCTGGACAGAAACAGAGAGTAAGGATATGTTGATGAAATCCGCAGAACACAATATTGCACTAAATACCAACCTGGACCACAAAATCGAAAAAATTAATACTAAACTTTCAACCAAATCAGCTGAGCATTCCACTGAGCACGAACACCACAAAAACGATGCTGAACTTTTCGTTAAAAAGTCCGGATTGTCAGTCCACAGTGATATGAAGCTGGCAGACAACGTAGAGGTGGCCAGTGATGTAAATTTAAATGGGCCGATAAACGTGCAATTGAATGAAGGCAAGTCATCTGAACCGCCGAAAGGACTGGACATGGAACATGCGAGAGTTACTTATGGACATCATGGACATGGGCACCAGGATTACGATCACCATGGACATGGTCACCATGATCATTGGCAAGGTCACGGTCACGGCCACGGCCACGGTCATCATGGCCATCACGGCCATCACGGTTACCATGGTAAGTCAGCGGAGCTCGACAGCGCCATGCACCCCAGTACGCGCATGGAAATGAAGGAGTTCTCCGAGAAATCTGCCTTGGAGAATATGTTCCAATGGAAGCATCACCATGATGCCAGGTCATCTTACGATCTCGGCGGCTATGGAGCTGGTGTCAACCTTGCAGCGCCTGGTGGATCAGGGGCTGTAGGAGTGTTCCCGCATGCGAAGATCGGAGGGTGCGGGATCCCGCTTCTGCTTAGCTGCTCGCCATCTGTTGTGTCCGGTAGCTTAGCCAAATCCCATGGATACGCCGCGCCTTCATACAGAAATGGGGAAGAATCGCCCATGAAAATCAAGAGAGACATTATGAAAGCCAAGGAATGGCCAATAAAAAATAAAGACATTAGCAAAACCATCAAACAGAACGATATAGAGAAGAAGCTTCAATGAAGACATTGAAATATTATGAGAAAAATACGGACGCGAATTTTGTAATACTTAATTTATTTATTTTTTGTACAAGGCATAAGACATCACAAATAAAGCATTTTCTTAAAAAACATTTTTTTTTCCTTTACTTCTATGTTGCATTGTTCATTATTTTATTTTATACAAATTTTGAGTATTTTTAATAATATTAGCCTATTATTATATTAAAAGATCATTATTTTGCATAGTTAAAATGGCTAATACATAATTGTATAAAACGCTATCTTTGAGTTCAAAGTATGTACGTATTTCTAAGGTACTTACTGTAGAAACTAGATAACTAACTAGGCACTCGTTTTCGCCCGCATTTAATTCGAACATTTACAGAAACGACATACTGTGGCATATCGTCATTTTGCCGGGTCAAAACTATCCTAAAACCTATGGTTTACACTTTTGGCCCTGCAGTTTATGCGTAAAAGTGTAGCACACAGATATAGACCGGATTACTTTTGAATTTACAATATTTAATATAGTAAAAAAAAAAAAAAAGTAATTCAAATTTTACCATATCAACTCAACTATCCATAATTTTCCAACATCATTAGATGTAATTTTGATCATTAAAAGTAAAGCTATAAATAGAAATATCAATTATGATTAAAAAAAAATATGTTTAAGTTAAATCATTATATGGACTGGACATATGAGATTATCGGTATTATTATGTATATATATTATATACATAATTATATTCGGTTATGTCTAGGTGTGTGTCGGGAGGTGTAGATAATAGTTTTAAGGGTATATATTTTTTTTATTAATATCAGACTACATCACATACATTGATCTGACTCCGAGGTAAGTAGCTTGAGCATTTATGTTACGAATATCAGAAACAACAGTGGTATTACAAATATATACTTAAATATTGGACATTAACACCAAGACACAGAACAAACACAAGTATTCATCACACGAATGTTTGTCCTGGGTAGAGATCCAACTCACAACTCTTGGCACATGGGGCAGGGTCACTACCAAATGCGCCATGTAGCTAGTCATAATATTAAGGTTATCTATAGGTAGTAATATTATAAAGCGAAGAGTTTATATGTTTGTTTGTTTGTTTGTGCGCATTAATATTAGGAACTACTGGTCCGATAAAAAAATAAAAACTATATAGACTATATAACATTAACTATGAACGCAGGTGAAAACGCACGCACAGCTAGTTACAGATATATGTTGAAAGTGATTATGTATGAAGTGAATAAATACCTACGTTCAAATTTGTATAACTTGAGGCATACGATAAGCTTTATCATGTTTTGTTCTCGTGGGATAATATTCATACGTTTCACTTAAGTCTGTGCAGACGAAGGCGTGAGTAAAAGCCTTACTTTTCGTAGGAACTTACAGCGAGTGGGAAGATAAGTGTTGAGTTAGTAATAATATGAGACGACGGGTATCGGCTTACAAGAATACAAATTTACAAAGTCTTAACAATTTCATACAATTATAGACCTTAAAGCATATCACTATAATTCTTGCCAACATGTCATTTCTATGCAAACGAACTGTATCTAATATAAAATAAGACAGTTACTTGTGAGAAGCCTTACGTCTCTGTTGCTTTATTCCTGTGAAAATCTATAACATGAAGTGTAAAGTGGTATTCGCTTTGCTCCTAAATTCGGCACTGGTATTTTGTCGTCACCTCTTAGAAGAACGTACAAATATTGATTCTCAAGAAAAAGATAATACTGATGCAAACAGTAAAGTTCAAGCTTCGACATTGACTTCGTGTGATGGAAGCAAAGATTGTATGGAAGCAACAAAGCTGCCACCACAGCTACCTAAGACATCAGGCGTTATAGAAAACGGAGATTTAGCGACTAACCTACGGCCCCCAGCTACGTACGAAGCGAATCATTACACTAACACAGGAACTCTGGGAGTAGATGTAGCTCACTTTGCAGGCATCTTATATCCTTATGCGCATCCTGATATTCTTGCAGCTTTCAACCCTTTTAATCCAGTAACAAGATTACCTACTGTCTATACGTCACAAGTACGAGGATTTAGTAATATTCCATACTATAATACCCAAACATCCTGCGGGTCTGCCAGAGCAGCTAGACATTCCGATTTGGAAGAAGAAATACTGGATGAGCTCTCTCATGATGCGATGATGCCAAATATTATACCAACCATGTCAGTTCCAATGGGACGATCGAATAAGTATCAAAATCTACGTAATATTGGTACGACAGCAATATTTCCAGGACATCCGGGTACTTGTGGGGTTCCAATTTTGCTATCGTGCTCTTCGAATATGGCTAAAGGATTTTTGGGAAGAACTGTTCCAGGATCTGAAAATGTTATGTATAAACAGGAAGTCGGAAGAAACATCGAGGAATTACATGACAACGTTAAAAATTAAGACAGCGAGGCAAAATTGTCTAATTTTATGATAACTAAGGAGGAAGCGGCAAAAAAAATTTTGGAAAGTTTTAATTATAATTATCGAACGGAAATAACAGATAAGTTTAAAAAAAATATTTGTCTAACTGTCATCTGATAGTGAATCATCTAAGGAAATCTAGTAATATTAGTGTGCGGCTCTACCACATATTCCTTATAAATCAACGATATATCTTGTAATAATTAAGAAATAAAGTTTTTAATTAGGAATTACAGAAAAGAAGATTTATTTCCATTTATACGCCCTTACATAATACACGTTATCAAGAAAAATACTTTGTCTGAATATTATTTATATTTATACATACATACATACATAATGTCACGCCTTTTTCCCATGGGGTAGGCATATTTATATTATCACGAATAAACTTAGGCCAGACTAGCTACAGCTTAACCGATTTAAGAACAAATTATAAAATTAAATTAGGTAGTTTTAGTTTAGTTTTAAATTTAAACTTCTTATCGTAGTGTACAGAAGTAAGTATCAAAACAAAAAGCAATTGAGTGAAGTCGTAGGCAAGTAATTAAGTAAATTTTACATAAATAAACTTGTCATTTGATTTACTTGTATGGTCTGTTTGTTGGTAACTTGTTTAAAAAGTGCACTATATATTATATGAATATGACAGGCCGAACATTAACGTCTGAACTCAGATTTCGTGGCCCAAGTGAGATTGTTTGATTTCAAACATGCTGAAGAAGCAAAAGTTAAGATCGGGTCGTAGACGTATATAAACGTATTTGAGTATTTCTTACCCCTTAGTTAACATCATTTTAACAAGCATAGTAAATAAAAATAATAGTTTTTTTAGACTTGTACACCGATTCCTTAGCTCTGAACTAAGCATACATGTTTGTGCTATGGATATGGTAACGAATATACATACTTAAATACGTTTGTATATACATCCATGACTCGATTACTTACATTCAACTCGCAACACCTTGACCGCGAATAGATACAATAAAGAAATAATGGAATAGCGCAGACAACAGAGGCGGTGGTAAAGGGCCCTTCCGAGGAAAATTAAACAGGGTTTGCTAATCAGTTTGGGGATCCCGGGGGACTGTTCCGCCCCTGGGTGGCTAAGCCGCTGGCAGACACTCGGCCTATTTAAAAAAAGGGTCAAACATAATAATTGATCAATATGTTTAAAATAAATAAATTTAAAGAACTGCAAGACGTTTATTTATATTTATTTTCTATTATGCACGATGTGATAAATGCTAGCTGCAGAGCCGGATCTACCATATGGCCTTTTGGGCTTCAGTCAAAGTTGAAAATAGACGATACTGCGAAAACGTCCATAATTTTATTAAATTAAACAGATCGTACGGTTTGCAGCCCTGCGAATTCTGCGATTAATCAAACCTATTCAATTCATTCAATGACTTATACTTTGAGTAATTAGGAGGGCCCCTAAGTAGTATTAGCCCAGGGCCCCCTAAATTCACGGTCCGGCCCTGGCTAGCTGTCTTTATTGCGTGCCGTTTGAATAACGCTATCCTTTTTAACATTATTTCAACGGAAAATGTGTTTAACATATCATTGTTTATATATAAACGATAGATGAAGCGACGTGCCCTCCCGGCGAGCAGATGGGCTCGAACCTTCAGTGCATCCGGCGCAGGCGCACCACGGCTACTAACGACTCCCACTGGAACCACTACGAAAGATGATATTATATGACATATATTAGATGACATAGTCCGAGTTGGCAACGGTAATAAAAAAAACGATTAATTAGCAATTAAAAACAAATGCCTTTATTTACTTCACTCATCATCATTAGTTCAGTTTCCTTGTCTTTTCTTAGCCCCGTGTTGGTCTGTGACCTAAAATAAAAATAATATGTCAACTGTGTTCTTTGATTATGCGTGTCGTAAAAAGCTAATGATTGGGTATTGTGTTCGTGATAGGGTAGGCGATGTGCTAGCCACTTAACGTGGCTAAGTAGTCACTTAACCCAGCTGAATTTCGTTCTGGCTAAAAGTGGTTGAAGGAACTAGCTGCTTGGGTTTTTTTTTTCTTGGGTGATTGCGAATAACTTAAAAAAAAAACATAAATATGTAGCTCCAAAATTAATCTCAGACAACTATCTATTTCGTTTGCATTTACGTCCACATTGTATTAATCCTAGTTTTATGTCACATATACCATGTTTAAAAATTTAGCACCTCTGATAATTACATTGAAGCGAGTGTCTACCTGACCTTCGTATCGTAACCCATATGATAAGTAAGTCAGAATATAATAATATAGTAAGTAGGTTTATGTTCTTTATCATAGATTAGATTCAATTTTAATGTTGGTTCCAATCGGTGGCAATTTCCATCATAAAACGCAATCACAACATGCGATTGAGATTTCAAAGAAATTTCTATAGCAGCTATGCTGTAGGTACGAGTAAACTGATAGGGTTGGATATGACTGAGTACGCACTTCACAAGTTTAAGGTTTTGCTGATAAAGAATTGTTGGAAGAATATAAGCTATCAGTGCACTTGATATGCAATATGTACAATGAGATATTATACTTACACATAATATTAATTATTATTTTAAGATTGCGTATTACCTATAGGTTGCTATATTCTCTTAACTTATGAATATAATTCTAAAATAATATTATGTTACCGGAAATGTATGAAACCTAGAAATTCTATACAATTCCTAGAAAATGTATACAATGCCGAGGCTAGTTAGGAAATGTATAAAATATTGTTTCTAAGATTCCTTGATACACACATTTTATTTAATGATTTATTCAAAATCCACAGCTCCTTAACTCAATATAAAAATTAAGATATTACTAAATATACGCCAAATGATGGATTTTACATATTATGTGGAATTAAAATATAATGACAGTTAGAGGAATTGCAGAGGATGCATACGTGTAATTATAATAAAATGTAAAACATAACCATACTTACATATATAAATAATATCAGTAGTAAAATAAAAATTAATGCATACATATTTGTATATAAAATTTGTAAATGATAAGGAATAAATGTATACAAATTATATGTTAAAACAATATCTATATTGATGTTTTGTGCCCAAGAAACTAATCTGTGAGAAGTCTGCTTAAGTATATCTTTTTTGAAAGAAGACAACATATCCTAGGAAATTAATAAATTTACAAGGAATTGTATGAAATTCTGATATTGTAGTAGGAAATTTATAAAACTAATGCTTCCTGTGAGTAAAATAATTAAAACAAGTAAGTAAACTGAGATATCTGTAAATAAAATAAAGGGCACTTAATAGAATGTCGAAAATTAAAACAACTACGGGAAGAACTTTAATTTCCAAATATCTACAATAAAAAATATCAAGTGTATCAAATGTCTGATACATTTGTGTCAAACGTATCAGAATGTAATTTTTTTTTATTCCTAAGCTTAAAATGTCTAAGTTTAAAATGCCGGCGTATTTATTGTCGCAAACGGCTTTCGCTCACCACCATCGGCTTACTGGCTGGCTTCACCGGCCAGCCGGTGGAGCTGGAAAAGCTGAGGAGAAGGAAGGAGGCTGCAAGCCGCGGTACCTCTCTTTCAGCCTTCTGCTCATCAGTCCGCAAGCCGCCTCATCTCTCCGCGCCTACGCGTTCTAAATTACACTAATAGGGCAAACAAGTCTGCGTGGAGGTGGAATTACAGCGATTTATTTATTAAGTATGTCACTAAAATTAGCAAATGTCTATCCGTTCGAAGCCGGGACGACCGCTAGTATTTCTAATAAATATAACTCGAATAAAATAATCCAAGTAAAATTATATCTAGAGGATTCTACGAACCATAGGAATTCCATTACATGACTTCTTCATAGTAAATATATATCGATGTTTAGGTAAGTCTGCTACCCCCGCGTACCCATTGACACCTTGATTGTAATACATTTCCGATTGCTATTTATGAAATGTATAGATATTGTAGAAAATGTGTCTAATATAATTTATTTCACATATTTTCAGCCGATTTTAGGAATAGTATACATTTCCTGGGTGTTGTATATAATTACGGATTATACATACATTTTTGATATTTAAAGCTCAAACTCAACCCACTAAAATATTCCCTAAAAAAAACACGTTTTGTATAAGTTTAGGTATGTTACCTAAAAGTTCTTGTGACTTAGGTATAGGGTTATTGAAATAACTGATTCACTTCAATAGTAGAGTTAATAGGCAAAATTCCACTAATCATATAAGTAACATATTTATACGAGCTGTCAAAACGAAATGATTCCTTAGATTTTGTATGAAAATATTGAGGTGTGACGTAAAGGCTTAGCATACCTACTCAACTGACTAAGTATTCATGTTTTCAAATCAATTTAAAACAAAATGCGCGATTCATTGAAATCGCAATTAACAATTTAGAGTCTTAAATATGAATATGACTATGTATTCTTTAAATTTAATTATTTCTTGGAAGTATTTCTGAATAGTGTCAACATATACATTATTACGTATAAAAACGCAGTTCCCCAAATATTATGTTATAGTGGTCACATATAGGTAAGTATGTGGTTTCCTTCGCTTGCTTTTGGTCACGTTGACGTCAAAGGAAAATAAACTCGCAATTCATAAAATTGTGCCCCTCCCCATATGGCGTGATACTACGGAATACTATACCCATGTGTACAATGTCCTCGTACGTACATAACGGCCAGTCGGTTTGGCACCGCTGTGACGTAAATATTGCGTCGTAAAAGATAACACTGGTAGTATTTATACGCTGGAAGGATTCAGAAAATCATCATTCTAAATTTGTGCATACCCTCGACGAAACTTCGGTCATTTGTCTGTAATAATTAAAGTTAGACGTGCACCAATACGAAAAGAAAAAGGATTTAATCGCAAAAAGCGTTGAATAAGAGTTAAAGAGAGATTTTCTTGAATAACCATTATAGGTAGAGAAAAAGGAAAGATTTGGAAACAATGTCCAATTTAATAGCAATGTTTGTTGTGGTTGCAACTCTTGGAGTGTTGGCGCAAGCCAGGCACACTCATCCACATCAGACTATTCACGAAGTGGGAGACGCTGGGGAAATCTTCGATACTCCACGCGCGGTCGCCGATGAAGACTCAATAGTAAGTCAAACTATTTCTTTATATTACTTTATGTAAAAGCTATGTTACAACTAGCTTTTTCCAATAGTTTCGCTATTATTAGGAAATGTTGGTTTTCTTTAAAGTTTTATTTGGGTGAAAGTTATACAGGGTGGCCCAGACCAGACGGATATAAAATATTTTTTAGGAAGTTGGCTTAGGGACTTTTCAGATCGTGCCAAGAAGAAAAACCGCTTCCCATCCGATTACGAGTTATGATTTTTTATTTGGAAATTTTACTATTTTTTTATTTTTATTCTTATGAAAATTAAAGTTTTTTTTTTTATTAAAAGGTTCTTAGTTTAACACTGTACTTTCTTAGAAAAAAGTTATGATTTTATTGTTCTGGCACGATAACATAAGATTGCTTTTATGTCAATTGATGAAGCACAATTTACTAACAGTTTCTAAAAAATCGTGAAGGCTGAGGAGGCTGCTTTTATTTTTTATTGCAGTTTTAAAAAATCCGTGAAGTTCGTAACAAGTCACTTTCCCAGAATCAAATTGAATGTAAATGCACTTCAACTCTGTATATCAGTCTGAATTTTTACATACATATATTACATATATTATGTTACTCAGGAATAATAAACTGTTGCAATATTGAAAGAATTTTTAAAATCGACCCAGCAGTTTTTGCTTGTAATCGTTACATACAAATCTTTCTATATGATCAGTATAGATAAAATTAAATACCTGCTACAGAATTTAACAAAGTAACTTTAAAATTTAATTAAAAATTAATTTAATTAATTGTTCACTTTCTATGGCATGTTAGTAAGTTGCAGTAATCTAATATAATTACTACATTACAGATTAAATAAATTGCGTCAATGTAATATTCATATGGGCTTAATTTACTTCATTTTGTATTTCAGGATATAAACAACTTGAACGTTCGATACGTGCCACCGAATAACGATTTTTTCTTCCGGCTATATTCGACGTGCCAAGAGGGATACCGCAGGGATTTCCGAGGAATCTGCAGAGAAGTCTGGTAATACTACTTACCACTACCTCCATTTATATAAACTTTAAAAAAACTTGTATAAAAGCTAGAATAACAATACCTTTTCTCTCTTTTGGAAGATTTTGAGTACTTATTGTAAAAAATATGATGAGTAGATATTGTTTTAATTTTGCTAGAGATCCATCATCTCCATTGTCAATAATATTGTTTCTCGACTTTTCTGACCACTTTTCAACCGACTTCAAAAAAGGAGGAGGTTCTTAATTCGACCGTATACTTATTTTTTTTTTATATATTTTTTTTTACTATTTATTATTAAAATCTGAGGAGCTTGTTTTAACTTACAAGTGTGTGATATTAGATGATATTATGTAAAAGTACATTGTTCGTGTATCATGGACATGTTATCAATAAGTCGCAGCTAAGTTTGTGATAAGATAAGAGAAATAAAAATAATACAAATGTAAGCCGATCGTGTTTATTTTGAATGCACATTTATTTATTTGGAATAATGATGAATCTATTTAAAGGCGAAACTGTGTGAACTCAATGTGTGTGTGTTTTAGGAAATTTAAGTTTACCTAGTTTGGAGTTTTAAAATCTGGCATAGTTAAGTTTATATACAGAGAATGCGTATTACTTACGCTAATACCTTAATCGTTTTGTTTATTACTTTACACTAATTAATGTTACGACTACATTAAAAATTTATACATAACTCCGAGTGATATACACTGCACTAAAATGGGGCCGTTTAAAAAAAAGTATAGATATTCAAATTCATATAATTCACAATATAAACAAGAGACCCATAGTAAGTCAATAAATTACAATCTCACAAACAATTTCATTACTAACACTACACAAGACAAGAACTAACAATTTATATAAATTTTATATAAGTAATGTAGGTACAACTTGTTTTAAAATTTTTCAAAATTCAATATATATATATATATATATGTAAGTGTCCATCCTTATTAGTTACTTTATGGCCATTTTGATTGCATCAGCGTCTGTCGTAAAGTTCACATCATTTTCACAGTTTTCGATCCTTTTGTGTCAGAAGATAACTGAAAGAAGTTATAACATAAAGAAATATATTTAAAACATTACTTATACCTATTTTATTCATTTATGTAGTTATACTATTCATTATTTAAAACTAACGAAATAGATTTTTGCTAAAAATAAAATAATGAAATTTTGAATTTGGAGTTCCTACGAAATTTCAGACTGATCAAAAAAATTATAAATCTAGGTAGGTACTTTATTTTGAATGTGCTTTAACAAACATTAGCGTTATATTCTAATGTTATTAATTATAAGAAAAGTTCTGAACATAAGAAAAAATAAGTAGGCCCTTGGTATTTAAATTTGAATATCGCACGCTTCAAAGTAGGTTGGCAATACTGATGAGACAAGTTCTATTTTTGAATGTAATCTCCCATTCCTAGTCGTGGTCCGCTTCGACCACGATTAAGATAAGAATTAGTTTTCTCTCACCGCCGAGTTAGTGCTAATTCGTAAAATCTACATATCTAGAGGTGCGTGCCCGGGTTCGAACACACATCGCTCCCGTAATATGAAGTGTGTGTCTTCCTGTTTTCGAACTTCACATGTTTAATAGACGATCCATAACTATCCTAATATCCATACCTCTACGGCAGACTCCCTGCCGGTAGCGTGGTCACATAAGTGAGGCCGGTGGGAGGGTGACGGCTCCGTGGCCCGAGAGGGGAGACGGCAAAGTCGCCACGCCTCGGATCCACGCGCCCCGCTCGCAACAGAAGGACTCTACGTTGTTCAGCGCACGCATGTATATTGTTGTCACACCGCCTGAACGCAAGTTGACGAGAATTTTTTTAGCAATACCATACATACATATCCTCACGCCTGCAATCCCCGAAGTAGGCAGAGTTCGAGGAGCAATGAGCTCTTTAAAACAACTTTTGGCAAATAAATCGAGTTGGATTAGATGGGAAATTATGTATAGTAGTGTCCAGTGACTAGTACGTCGCCTGCATAATCAATCATAAATACAATACCCAATACAACATTAGTCGCCGTTTACGATATGTTAGGCAAGGAACTCAGTTGGCACATTCTTTCAGGTCCCAGATCGGTCTGGGACCCTACGATTCTATCAACGATTCTGTAAAACAGCTTTCAGGTTTGGTATACACTAGAAATAAGGTTTTATAATATTAACATTATACATACGTACGAGTAATGCCTAAGGAAGGTGTGAGTAGCTCATTATGTTTATTAGTAAAGACGAGATAACAACTCTACTAATTAATCTAATTAATCACATTAGCATACGTACATTATTAACTGAGCCAAAAAAAAAAAAATTATCAAAAAAACACCGAACAAGCAATAAATATAATTCTATAAATTATCATCATCTACCTAGCGTTATGTCCCGTGCTTAGACAGGGTCCGCTTAGACCATGATCCAGGATTTAGCAAGTCTGGTAATTACATTGAAGCGACTGCCGATCTGACCTTCGTAACCTTAAGATAGGTTAGGTAGGCAACTTTTGGATCATGGTTACAAATCCAAAGTTGTTTGAATTTGCAGGTTTCATCACGATGTTTTCCTTCACCGTCGAGCTAGTGGTATAAATACGTACATAGATTTGAAAGAACCAGTACGTGCCCGGGTTTGAACCCGCACTCCTCGGTTAAGAGGCGCGTGTCCTTGCCATTGAGTTACAACCGCTCCCGGAACTATAATAAAGAATAATAGAATTTTATAAATTATATTATTCTTTATTATAGTTCCGGGTTGTTATTGCCTGCAACACACATAATCATTTTTATCGAAATAGGATGCTTCATATTTTTATCATCTGACAATAAAGTGATATTTATCTAACGATAAATAAAATAAATCAAGACCAATACATTACAAAACGACGGTACACTTTATCTATTATTTATTGTATTACACATTATCTAGTCTATCGAATACATTTTGAGTATTTGACATTAAAATCATAGAAGTTTGTAGAATACATTCTAATGATTAAAACACGCGTCATGATTCCTGAGAAAGCGGAACTCGCAAGCTAGAATTACGCAACCAAGCAGTTTTTCCTTATGATGACTAGTAATTCTATGACAGAATTTACTTCCCATGTTGTTTGGGGACTATTAAAGAATGTGCCAACTGTGTTTCTTGCCTAGCATGCCGTAAAAGGCGACTAATGGTATATCGGGTTTTGGGTATGTGATTGTGTAGGCGACGAGCTAGCTATTTGTCACAACTTTTTACAATTTTCCATCTAACCCAGCCCAGTTTTATTATTGGTTAAATGTGGTTAGAGGGGCCTGCTTCCCCGTTTGACTCTGCCTACCACTTTGAGGATCTTGTGCGTGTGTACCTACCCTACCCTACCCAAAAAAAAAATCATTTTTTTTAATTAAATATGTAAATAAATATCCGACAACATCACATACATTGATCTGGCTCCGAGGTAAGTAGCTTAAGCACTTGTGTTACAGATATCAGAATCAACAGTGGTATTACAAATATACACTTAAATATTAACACCCAGACGCAGAACAAACACAAGTATTCATCATACGAATATTTGTCCTGGCTGGGGATTGAACCCACAACTCTTGGCGCATGGGGCAGGGTCACTACCTTTCATTTATTTATCAATTACCTATTGCCTACTTGTAATTGATAATTACCTGATTATTTGTTTATCAGTCATCTAGTTGGTTTCCTGTTATCTTAAAAATCCCCATGGTACGTTATTTAAAAATGATGTCATGATAAGCTTAGCTTTACTTAGCCCCGACGACGTGGCATCATTTCGCTAATTTATGTCTCTAGCCAATCCGGAATTGGGTTATAATGACAAGCTGTGCCCGCGGTTTCACCCACGTTTATGGTTAATGTAAATAGCCTATAGCCTTCATCGATAAATTATTCATCATTCATACTCATTTCGCACCAGTATTTTCTGAGATTAGCAAACAAACAAACAAACACACTCTTAAGCTTTATGTGTTAAAGTAGAAGAGGATAAGATAAAGAGACACGAGGTCTTCTTTCAATGACTAAAAGGATTATGATATAAGTATATCATCTAGTTGAGTAATAAGTAACACAAGTAATTGAAGATATTTTGATTTCTATCCTTGAGAATAAATGTAAAAAGCGACTAATAACTTTGGTTACTCAAGCGCTGATCGACCAGTGAGCTCCCTATTAGCATGCCCAAAACCTGAACTAAACACTACACACGTGTAGCCGCCTGGACATATGAACTGGACTGTACTTGACAAGCGAGTAAGAGCCAGTTTGATGTTCGTATAGCGGTGCCCTCTACTTTTGAAGGTTAGATCCGTGCCTGTAGTTAGGTATGGGTTACCAATGATTATGAGCTGCGTGCCGAGGTAGGCTAGTGCGTGCCCGTGGCGCGGGATAGACATCTCCGTCTCCAGCTTCCAGGCCCTCTCTTTCCACTCCCACACGTCGATGGCACCGACACTACTCGCAGTTTTCTCCTGAATTAAATATTTTATTATAAATAAGCATTAAAAAGCATACATGCTCACACTAAGAAGTCCACGTATCAAGTTTTTAGTCCTGACAGTATCTACTTAGTTGATTTTTAGGTTATTATAAACCTGAAATCACATTATCACGTTATCTATAAAATTTATGACTTCCTCTCGTCTGTGCTTGTTCAAGTGAGCCCATGGCCCGTATATAATGCTTACCAAAAGGCACTCGCATTAGAAAATTACATTTGTTTGGGTCTTTGTCCCTTTACAAAACCATCAAGGAGCCCTCAAAGTAGGGCCTGTAACATTTGCTGTTTTGAACACCTAGAACTAGGTCTCGTACCAATAGGGTTGCCAACTTTTTTACAAGAAATAAAGTATATTCAGGTCTATGAATAATATTAAACAGTATTTTATTTATTTATTGTTTTAAATACATATTTTTTTGAGTTTCTCGCACATGTTACTAATTTACAATGTTTTTTAAGAAATTCATACGCCTCATCACAATTATAACTGAAATTAATAAAAACAAATTTGTGTGAGGGTCTAAGTATAACACATAATAATGTTACTCCATAACTAGGATAAAGCCAATTTTTTGGGTTATGTATATGGCGGTAAAGATCGTGAGTACTATGACCCACCTTGTCTGATATTTTTCCCGCTCCTCCTATAATATACAGCTTGTCGTTCATGCAAAATAAAGTGGCAAAACACCTCGGGAACCGAAGGCTATGGATTTCAGTCCATCTGTAATTCAGAAACAATAGTATTAAGTACGTATTCAAATTATTATCATCGCTTTAAAATTGATGAAATTTTTAATAAAAAGTAAAAGAAAATAGTATGTATATTGGTCCCTTGCTCACGGGCCTCCGGGGGTCTACTCTGAGTGCACGATCGTGGTGTGTTGTTCGTCTGCCATTCTACCACTTGCGCCACAACCAGATATGAATTAAGTTACTTTTGAAGGGGAGAGAAGACTGCAACAGCGTGAGTGACACGCATCTCACCTTCGATGGAAGAGGCGCTAAAGCGTTCTAAAAAGCTCCTGACTGGAGCTAAAGTGATTATCAAAGTTTCTCAATGATCACGTACTCACTATGGTCCACCTATAATGCTAAGAGCGGAAATCACCAGTCCAATCAACTAATTTGAACGGCAGAGAACGGAAGAACCCAGCCCGGCTTTATTTTTGACTGATATGGTTGAAGGGGCATGCTGCCTCTTTGACTCTGCCTACCCCCCTATTATGGGCGTGATGCTATGTATGTATGTATGTATGTAGAACGGAAGTTTAGCCAATAAGTCTCTTCGCCTCGGTGTCTTGTATCTTACTCGTTTGTCTTAGAGTTGTAGCATTCAACGATCTTGCAAACGGGCCGCCGCTTCTCGCCCGTCATGCCGCCGGCCACCCAGATGTAGTCACGGTACTTGACGGTGGCCACCGCCATCCGGGCCACGCCCATCGACCGGACCTCCGTCCACGACCCCGTCTTCGGGTCGAACCTCTCCACGGAGCGAAGGACTCTGTAATGCATAAATATCTAGTTACTTTCAACAGCAGTGACATCAGGTCGGCGACCACAAAACATAGGAGCCGAGAGTCTAAAGTCTAATTTCTTTGGAGTTAACTTCTGCCCGCAACTACGCAATATCAACTGCTACTAGTCAGCACAGCCGTATATGAATAAATGGGGTTATTGTTGTACCTACTTTAAAAAACAAGGTTAACAGGATGTTTGAGTAAAAGGTACCTACCCAATATGGATTAAGTTTGTGAAGATGTTGTTTGTTATTTTTTTCGGGCAAATCGAGTGAATGAATAAACTTTAAAAAATAAAAAAAATACGAAAATACATCATTACTGATTAAAATAAACTATACAAATTTAGATATCCGCAGATTTAGTACGCTTGAAGCAACATACATTCGATTAGACATTATTCTAACCTGCCGTTCTTGTCCTGTCCGCCTATAGCGTAAAGGGCCATCCGGTGCACGACAAGCCCGAAATTCTTCCTCGGGATCGCCAAACCAGACTCGCTGTACCTACATAAATTACTATTGATGCATATATGTAAGTATATAAGTAAATATTAATTCCTGTACGTTTTGCTTTTGTGAATTGTAGTCAAAGTGAAACCATGATCGTGATTAAATTTGGCGAGCTGTTGTGTGCCCGCGAAGATTTCTGAGCCTAAGAAAGAAGAAATGTCTTTCTTTTTTTCTACGCCGGATATAAGTTGTAATTAATAATAATATAAGTAATAATAATAAATTCTCTAAGACAGACACACCAATTCCCTAGGTCCAAACTAAGCTTTTTTTTTTTTTTTTAATAAATATCCGACTACATCACGACTACATCAACAGTGGTATTACAAATATATACTTAAATATTGGATATTTACACCCAGACACAGAACAAACACAAGTATTCATCATACGAATGTTTGTCCTGGGTGGGAATCGAACGAACCCACAACTCTTGGCGCATGGGGCAGGGTCACTACCGAATGCGCCATCGAGTCAGTCAAATCGAGTCAGGATTGCGAGTATGATGGTACGTTACATAATGTAAGTATAAGTTATTTGAATGCTAGTTATTTTTACGCATAGACAAAGCAAGTGTAAAAGGTCAAGTCATCGCGCATCCGTTTCGATCATCAACTTGTCTCACCCGTTGGGTTGGTACCGTGAGAGGGGGACGGATGCGCGGTGTAGACCTGGTACCCGCTGAAAACCAGCGTCGTGACCTACCTGACTGTCAGGTGGCTCACGACTTAAGCTGAGCGGGCGCCCTTGTGGCACACCTTATTTTTGTTTGTTAATTTTCTTCTTTTTTGTTACTGTTTTATGTTTGCTTTTTTTTCTTTTTGTTTTTATCTGTATTCCTTGTGTGTGTGCCAAATAAAGCTTCTCTATTCTATTCTATTCTATTAATTCGTCTTACCAAGAGCGAGTGACAGGCTCGTAGCTCCAGACCGTCGACACCACCACCGACTTGCCCCGGACATCGTCGTCGCGGGGGTCAGCGCCTCCTGGGGTGTTATCTCAGTTTATATCTCGCTGTACAAAAGGCTGGTGCCTGTGTCATTGGTATGACTGATGATAAACGGGACAGTAATACAAATCCAGTAATGTAACCATGGCTTAAATGAGAACGAACGACATAAATTAGACTTAATAACTTAATTAAACAATCAATAGGTACCCGCGGCTTCGCTTGCGTGGTACATCGATAAACATATCCTATATGTTATTCGGGTGTATGAGCTATATTATTCTAAAGTTTCATTAAAATCCATTCAGTAGTTTTTTTTGTGAAAGAGTAAAAAAACATCCATCCATACATACAAACTTTCGCATTTATAATATTAGTAGGATAGATACTTAGAAAAGCAAAAGTGAACAAATACTAATATTTCGCGTTTGGTGTGGAAGCGACTTCTTTTGTGTGGAAGTAAACCAACTTTTCTTCTCTTTGTTCTTTCTTGAAATAGCCTAGATTTATTTAGTTATTCAGACCTTATATAAGGAATCCTACTCAAAACGTTTTGCTACATATTAAAATTGTTGATTCGGGTACGCAGCTATCTTTAGATATTTCAATACATACCAACTAGATAGACACGCCCCCTCAAAAAGGCCACAGAATGATGATGCCGTGGCTCCGGAAGGTCACCTACGTAGTCCCACACGTTTGTCACCGGGTCAAATCTGTGATTAAATGAAACTTATAAAATAAATTTAATACATACAAACAAACAAACATAACATCACGCCCATAATCCCCGAAGGGGTAGGCAGAGTCAAAGGGACAGCAGTCCACTTTAACCACATTCAGCCGAAAACAAAACTGGGCCGGGTTAAATGGAAAATTGTGAAAAAGTAGTGAAAAGTCGCTAGCTCGTCGCCTACACAATCACATAACCACAACCCCATATAGCATTAGTCGCCTTTAACGACATGCTAGGCAAGAAACACAGTTGGCACATTATTTTTAAGTCCTAGACCAACACGGGACAATGGGCTGGGTTAGATGGAAAATTGTGAAAAAGTAGTGACAAGTGGCTAGCTCGTCGCCTACAAAATCACATACCCAAAACCCCATATACCATTAGTCGCCTTTTACGACATGCTAGGCAAGAAACACATTTGGCAAATTCTTTTATAGTCCCAGACCAACACGGGACAAATTAAATAGTTAAATAAATTTAATAGTTAATATTTTTAGGCATTTACACGTAATAAATAGAGAGCATTCAAATCTGTTGGCGCATTGCATTTTTGAACATCGAATCTTTGATGTTATCAATTCTTGATATGGTTACTTTATATAGTTTTCAAACGTTGTCTTAAAGGCAAAGTGCATAGAGGAGAATGTTCCAACTACTATTATGTACCTATCTAAATATAAGACAACCTAGCCTACCTATTTGAGACTTCGCTTGTTTGAAGGTAGATTTATAATTTAGAGGGAAATTACCTTTAATCTATCGTGTAATTTCTAGATGAAAATCGTTTACCTGTATATATCTTTTCCCGTATTCCGTCCGACCCCGTAGGACGTGTGAGGGTCGATGCCGCCGAAGACCAGCACCGTCTCCCTGTCCCAGTTGAACAGCGAGCCGTCTGCGATGTAGTTTTTGTTGGAGGGCCCGAGGATCGATGTTGATAGTTTGTTCCTGCAATTTACATACATAAATACATACTGTCACACTTTTTTCCCATGGTGGTAGGCAGAGATCTCATCCTTCCATTTGCTACGATCCTGGCACACACCATTTGCTTTTTCTACATTCAATACTATAATTTCCATACAAAACAGGGATATTATGGATATATAATTTCGGATCCGGTTATGGATACGGATATATGAAAAATATTATATAAGTTTCGGTTATGGTAACGGATATTAAATAATTTCGGATTATATCAGATTATAGTTTCGGTTACGGATATAAGATTTTTAAGAAAGTAAAATACAAATAGGAATATAAATGATTTTTAAAGAATCCTTATTAACAACTGTTTTTTACACTCTTGTAAAGATGTCAGCTGTGGGCCGGTTGGTTTTCCAGCAATAACAGTTTTAGCTAAATAGTGACCTTCTTTGCGTGATTTTTTTTTACCACCATAATAAGTTGATCAAAAAATGTCTAAATTATACTAGACTTAGGACGCATTTTCCAAGACACTGACAAGTTATTTACTAATTTACAATAAACAACACCTTTTATTAAGTACTTGTTAATGTTAAATTGTAATGTAATCCCACAATAACCAACGACTACGCGCGCGTTTGGGACCGAATGCGAATGGGACGAAATGCGAATAAGACCATTTTTGAATTCGTGACGAAATGCGAATGGGTCAAACCCCGGCTGATCTGTTGGCCAGGCCGGGCAAAAACAAAAACCTGTCGAAACATGTTGCATTTAGACTTCGCCTTATCCAAAATTATCCGATACTTTTATAACGGATTCGGTTACGGTTACGGATAGTTTTTTCTTATGGATATCCGATAGTTTTGGTTACGGATACGGAGCTTCTTACATCCATAATACAATCTAATATTATAAATTCGAAAGTAACTGTTGTCAGTTACGTTTTCATTAAACATTACTTTAAAGACGTCAGTAGTTTATTGACACAAGGTAAAAAAATCACCTGGGTACATAGTGGGTGCAAATCGACCAAATCGTGTACCACCACTTCATATAGTTCCTGCTACAACTTTAGTAAAGATGAAAACTTTAATATTTGCAGTTGTTCCAGTTAAGGCGTTCTTACAAATATATTATAATTCGTAATTTAAGGCAATTACACACCTATATATTTATTTTAAACAGGAGATAGGCTATAGAAACTGAAGGTACGATAACTATAATACCTATTCCATGCACGTTGCACATTTCTTGGTAAACAATGCATCGGGCTATGGAATTACCTACGTTCCTCCCACGTAGGTACATACGCTCAAGTTGTAAAAAAGCGTGCCGAATTTTTCCTAAAGATAACAGCACAGGGTTTTTTTAAAGTGTCAACAAGGGCACTTATATCATCTTCCTAGCGTTATGTCTCGTGTTTAGACGGGGTACGCATAGACCATGACCCAGGATTTAGCGAGTCTGGTAATTACATTGAAGCGACTGCCGATCTGACCTTCGCAACCCTAAGATAGGGGAACCAGACAAATATTGGATACTAACTAACTAACTAACTAAACTAACTTGCAGGTTTTATCACGATGTTTTCCCTCACCACCGAGCTAGTGGTATAAATACGTACATAGATTTGAAAAATCTATAGGTACATGCTCGGGTTTGATCCCGCACCTCTCGGTTATGAGGCGCGTGTCCTTACTATTGAGCTACCCTCGCTCCCAACAAGGGCACTTATAATGACTCGTTAATCACTTATGCTTACTCTGGTGTTGCAATTTTCCATTTGCTACCGTAATTACTGAACATCAAGGTTTTTGAAAAGAAGGTAGAAGCAAAAGGGTGAAAATGATCCTTACATGTTAATCCTAGCGAGCGATTCTTTGGAGTGGTTGAAGAGTGATATCTGCGGGCTGAGGAAGCTATGCTGCTGTGACAGAGGCCCAGGTCCTGGCGGGCGCGGCATGTTGTCGGGGCGAGGCCCGTTTGCCGTGGTCTGTGGTCGGGGGCCTGGAGATGGCGGATTGTGGGAATTTCTGAAAGATATGCAAACTTTATTAATAAACGTGTATAAAAATCTTTATAGTATGTACTAACAAAATCTGTTACCGATTTTTACATAAAACGAATACTTAATATTAAAATGGCACGTTTGAATTTTCGTATAGCATTTAAGTTTATCAGAGACAAATCTATTTAGTTTATGTAAGGCGCGTAGGGGCGATTCCACTCGAGACATTCAGTTGAAGAACTCATCTCAGATCTGTATGCTGTACTTATTATTACCTTTAAACATGTTTAGAATTAGTTGATAGATCCGATTACTCGGAAACCTATACTTAATCATTAGTATTTCATGATAATATCTATGTAAAATGAAGCAGCATGAGGTTTACCGTCTGGATCCAGCCAAGGCGGCAGTAGCTGCGGCCAAGTATGAAGCCGCCACGCTATGTCTCTTGTCGCCGTGCTTGCCTATAATATACTGGTTCTGGACCTAATGGAAACGTGTTTAAAAGTAAACTTATGAAGTAGACGGCAGCGCTAAGTCACCCATGCAAATATTTAGTTTCTCATAAAAAAGAGAAAAATATTGTTATCTGTATTTAGTATTTAGTAGTAGGTATATACAGGGTGACTGGAACTGAACCCGCCATAGCAAATTTGCATATAGAGGTTCCTTAACTAAAGTTTTGTTTTTTTTTAAGCGTAATAATATCTTATTTTTAACCCTAATTTGAGGGAAGTTCCGACGTATTTTAATCACAAATGTTTCTGATTACCCGTAAATAAAAAAAAAAATACTAAAATAATAATAAAAAAATTACAAATGCTTGAAGGACAAAAATTGTAAACATCTCAATAAAGTATGGCATCCTGTTGGGGGCGGACCGAGAATGCGAGACCGAGACCGAGAATGGTGGGTCGTAGGAGGATCTCTCCCTGCGACCTGGGCTCCTGCTCTTTACAGTTGTAGGATATATCCTGCTCAGGTCATCCGTCCAGGCCTTCCAAGAAATTTGGGAGCTTTATCGGGGGTATCTTCTATGACAAAAAGGACGTTTAGACTGACCCTGTCCGTGGTGCTGGTATTGACTGTTTCACTGCTGCTCTCACTGTTCGTGGTAATCATTTCCTCAGTTGAATCTTTCTCGGGTGGTTCAAACATCTGTTTCTGAAATTAATATTTCATTCTTCTTACAGTGGCCTAACTACAGGGTGGCAAGAATGACAAAATGCTACGGGCCCCCGCTTGGAGGAGACCCCAGGAGGCCTGTAAGCGTAGGGAACCCCCTTTGTTCCAGTATTGAAATATAATACTGTTATCAGTTAAGGACTCCAACTAATGAAAGGCAACGGGCATTAAATGGTATAGTTACTGCACTAACTACTTAGGTATTTTAATATAATAATAATGTATTTTAATAAATAACAGTGTAAACGTTTGTCGTGCGATTTTGTAATTCGAAATAATAATACTACAAATGTGAACGTTCATATGAGCTTGTAAGGAAACTGTTTTGTAAATAAGTAAGATTGCAATGTAGGTTTTAATATGCCATCCATGCCAACAAGCAGAAAAGTGTAATGTAAAAGGTTTTTTTAACTTCCAAAAAGGATTAAGACGCCACATGCACACGTATTACTTAATTGTTTATTGTTATTATAAATAAGCGGTTTATACAAGAACAAGAACTCACATGATCTTGATGGACGGAACACATGTGGACTTCTTGTACGGGCTTGCTTTTATTGCCAGGCGCAGTAGCTGGCTTTTGATCCACTTTATTTTTACGATGCTCCTAGAATGTGAGCATATGGTTATTGAAATTCGAAAAATCTTAAAAGTGTTTGTGTGGACTATACAACTCTTTATTATGTAAATGAAACAAAGTAGGGTTAGTTAGTAGTAGTTAGATTTTGATGAAATTTGGTAAAGAAGTAGTTGACACCAAGGATTAACATAATAGACTTACCTTGTAATGTTTACCCGACTACCCAAAATAGGAGGGTAATGTTTTTAGTTTATTATATAACGGGGCTGTATGAAGTCCGCTGGGACCGTTAGTGTTTATAAAAATTAACCTCGAATTGGCTCTGTCGCTTTTCGAACTCAGGACTTCTTCTGTGGCTCATGGCTGTGGCGTCTATCTCTGGCGGAGGCGATCGGGTAGGAGACGGCGATAGAGAGCCTTCCTGCAACACGCAAGGTTTATGACGATATTATATTACTATCTTAAAAAAAGAAAGAAGTAAAAATGTTTATCGGGTACATACAATACACTACATATGATAAAGCAATTTCTTCGTAATCTTAAAACAACTAGGACAATTGGAAAATACATAATCATCTGGGTATATGTGCTAGTTGTTTCACAACATTACTTTTCAATCACAATAATAGAACGCTGACAATAAGCTATTTGACTAAAAAAAATTCTTATTCAGTTAGTGAGATTACAAAAAATATTATACACGTTTTTTTTGTACAGCAAATCAAAAATTACGAATAGTATATAATCTTTCAAATTTTTGCGTCTAGAGACGCCAAAGCGCTCCACTTCAAAATTTTAATGCTCTGTATTTTCTGAGTACTTATTTCCTAGTTATAAAGCAAAAAATACGTAAATTATGTTTTGATAATCTAATAGTAAAGTACATTATAGGTATACCATAGTATATAGTAGTTAATATCTAGTAGTAACAGGACAGTTTCTTATCAAAGTTAAACAAAACATTCGTGTAACCTTTCTTCGGGTGTCAAAGAACTCGCTCATAGTGGGAAACTTGTCTTTGTCGCCGGTGAGCCCTTTAAGAGTGGCTGGCAAGGGGAAATCCATCTTCGGCCGCCTCATCTCCATCTTATCATTGTCCACCCCACGTAAGCTGCCTGAAGAATATTATCGTTAGTCAAGTAGGTACCTACCCTTGTTTAAAGTCAAAGACAAAGTCAAAGTCAAAATATTCTTTATATGTTTTAAGGAAACACTTATAAATCGTCAAATACAGGTAAAGCCAAAGCTATATGATTGTACCACCGGTTCGGAATGGTGTATCTACCGAGATGAATCCGGCAAGAAACTCGGTAGTTACTATTTACAATACAATTCATACAAAGGTGTATGAATCATA
The DNA here is from genome assembly GCA_951394215.1 of Glyphodes perspectalis. Classification (NCBI taxonomy): domain Eukaryota; kingdom Metazoa; phylum Arthropoda; class Insecta; order Lepidoptera; family Crambidae; genus Glyphodes; species Glyphodes perspectalis. Next base: position 13,000,814 of record OX596203.1, on the reverse strand, counting down.
AATAACTATGAACCATGTTTTAGTGTGGGCCTGTTGTAGAGTATCAAAATAAAAATATATAAATTACAAACCAAAAACTTGACCCGACCAGAGCAGACCAGTCTCCAAAAGACCAGAGCAGACCTGTTCCCAAGCATGACGTAAGTGTCAGCCAACGTTTCCCTCACCATATTTTAGGGAATTTAACGACCCGCCACATAGCGCCACCACCCCAGCGACATTTTAGTGAGCATGACTACTCAGGTCAGTCAGAGAATAATTAAAAAGAATAGTAACAAGCCAACTATAGAACAAAGCTCTTCAGTCCGTGTCTCTCTGTAGATTTATGTAGCTTTAAAGGATTATGTAAATGTAACCAGGTTCACGCCATTTCATTATGTAAATCTGACTATTTATAAGTGCTTTCTTGAAGCCTATATTATGATTTGAATTGAATTTGAATTTAAAACTGTCTGCGAAGAGAGATAAAGTCAGTGCGAGGTCCATAACATATCGCACTTTTGTCTGAAGAAGGGTACAATTGCAGTTTTTGGAATTTATAGGAAGATCATTTTAAGATAGTATTTGCATATTTGGATTTTTTTTTAATACTGCTGTATATTTGAATTTTTCCATATGACATGAACTATATATTATGTATATTCTTTTTAGGCGCCCTGTTAATTCGAGATTGTTTTAGACGATCATTTGATACAGGTTTTTTTTAATCATCTAAGAATCGAATAAATACTGATTTATCAAATTTACGTCACCATAATGTGAAGCAAATGTCAATCCTTTCATAAAATATCCAATCAATATGGCGAGAGCCTATTTACTGCTATTTGATGTAAGTACGTGTCAATATTTCTTCTTATTTCATATTGTTTATATGATTCACGCAGACCTACTCGATTTTAAGTAGAATTTCCCTTTTATCTAGTGGTACTGGACATATACTTAAATGTTGAAGAGTATTTTTAGAATTATCATCACATATCTTATCTTACACATTTCTAATAGCTTTCAAGGTTAGTTTTTGTTTACATGTCGAGTTAGATTAGCTAGAATGCTATTATCATATATGTATTTGTTCGCAATATTGATGATACCACCTTTCTTTGTTATCTATGGAAGATATAAAAAAATCAATACAGGAAATAAAGGTGCGTTTATATACGTTTTGTTTTTACTATCTATATGTACCAGATTTCTACGATTTCGTTTGCGTGAAAAGGTATCTTAAATTAATATTTACACGTTCAAATACTTACCTATATTTCGAATAAATTATAATAAGCCATGTTGGTCTAGGACTAAAAAAAAATGTGCCAACTTTTTTCCTAGCCTAGCATGTCGTAAAAGACGACTAATGATATATCGAGTTTTGAGTGTGTGATGGTGTAGGTGACAAGATAGTCACTTTGTCATTACTTTTTCAAAATGTTCCATCTAACAGCCTAGTTTTATTTTTTTACTGAATGTGATTAAGAAGGCTAGCTGCCCCTTTGAAGAGTCAAAAAATTACGAGCGTGATGACACATTTGTATGTATAGATATGGCGCATTTATTTGTAATGCAGTAGTTTCTAATTATTTAGCAGGATTCAGGCACTTACAAATATACCAGGTGCATTTATAGAAACAATAGAAAAATTGTAGTTTATCTTGATTTTCATTTACATTTACATATATTATAAAACTATTACGCCCGGGGTAGGTAGAGTTCAAGGAACAGTCTCATAAAATTGAGCCTTCATAATCACAAACCATTACTGAACACCCAATAGAGTCGCCTCGCCTTACTACGATAGACAAGGAACCCAGTTGCTACATTGTTTTTGAGTGTCAGACCAACGTGGAATATTATCTATTATGCAGAATTGTTATGATTAACACATACTTCAACGAATTTCGCAAGTGAAGCATATTTTCAGATAGTCTAAACATTTCAAATGTGTATCCCTCTGTTTCTCAACATGTGGAATAACATCATCATAGTATATTTAAATCAGGTGACGAGGGTCGCGGCACATCGTAAGTTAAAAATATGAGGATTGAAGTTTTACTGTAAGTTTTATTTTTACTTTATAATTTTTTTATTAGGATATCCAACAGTAAATAATCTATATCCTTTTGTTGTATGGTTGAATTGTGTATCTTATATAGTTCTACAGAAAAGTCCGCAATAGCATATCTCATAAGGATAACATATTATATCCATTTTGATACTTAAAAAAAATAGGCAATTATAAAGCAGTAATTGGAAAGCTATTTAGAAAAATACGGTATTAATTATTATCATTTTAAATACGTTAGTTGGTTTGAGCATTTTCATGAAGATATTTTTTTCTCGTTAGACAGTGCAAATTAAATAAAACGTTAGGAGATATAGCAAAATCAATATAATGCGCAACGAAATTAATTTCGTGTCGCCGTGATTCGACTCGTGACCCCGCGCCTCGCGTTCGTGCCGGGGCGTCCAAAACTTTAGTAGTTTAGTTCAATGTATGGTGGAATTGTGTATCTTATATATGCCTACAGAAAAGTCCGCGATGATAAAAAATAAATGTCCACCCGTGCGAAGCCGGGCGGGCCGTTAGTTAACTATAAAATTAATATCTATTAAATTTTACTATTGTTACAAATAACTCATTTTTAATTGTATCAGACCTCCAAATTATGCAGAGGAGTATGGCTCTTATGTTTTAGGTTAGATCCTGTTAGGTGTGTGTATAAAATTTTAGTAAAGCAGTTTTTGCGTGAAATAAAAACTAACATCAGTTCTATTAAGTATGTAATATTATTGCAAGTTCAGTAGGACAAATAGAATATTATTGGGAGAGAGTTATTCTGAAAGATAGTATAGGAGTCCAGGTAAGAAGAGATATGCTCTGATGGTTCAGATATATGAAAAGATTGGAAGATGCAATATTGACTAAGCAGATCTACAATGCAAATGTAGTCTGTGGGTATCGAGAAAGGCTCCGAATCATCTATATGATCAACTTGGTCCTGGGTTAACAGAAAGTGATGTTAGGAGCCAGAATGACTGTAGAGAGTGTGTGAAAAGAAGTGAGTGAGATGAGTAAGGACCATGACATAATATGGCGCTCGGTTCTCTCTGCCTACCACGCTACGGAATTGTATACATGCATACCCCGCCCGTTATCCTCAAAGGGGAAGGCAGAGTCCTAACGGCGATAAGCACCACAAACGCCATTCAGCCAAAAATAAAATTGAGTTTGGTTAAATGGAAAATTGTGACAAAACCGTGCCAAGTGGCTAGCTGTGGTCACCTATAGCATCACAAATCCAGTACACCATATTACACAATATCCAATACACCACCACTATTAGTCGCATTATACGATATGATAGGGAAAAAACACAGTTGGTTGGTACTAAGGATCGCAATCCCGCGGCATTATTTCCTGTATTCAGCACAATTTCCTGTATTTACCTCTGTTGATTCTGATATCCATAACACAAGTGCTTAAGCTACTTACCTCGGAGTCAGATCAATGTGCTGTATCTTTAAGCATACCAGCATTCTAATCTCTAATAGGGATAGAAATCCAGCGGCATTGAACTAGCACATTTAGTTGGATCCAGGATAGCTAAAATTGTGCTAGGCCTAGCTATTCAGCTACGGTTGGATACAGCATTGCAAACGCCAGTTGGTACATACTTTTTGAGTCCCAGACCAACATGGGACTAGCACGCTAAGAAATTTACGTGGAGATAGTTTAGTTTATCATTGTTGGGATGATTCCTCCTTGTATTGTTATAAGGTTGAGATGCAATGGCGTAAACATTTACCGGGCACGTCGTCCGCTCTCCGCATCGGCTGCATCATGGCCATCTGCTGGTACATCTGGTCTCTGGGCACCATGAACTGTTCCAGGTACTTCAAGAAGTCTTTATACGTTACGTGGTTCTGCGGGTGATGTAAACAGCTGTTATTCATTGGCAACAAACCATGTAAGAAGTTACTGGAACTTCGATGAGTAAGCTACACAGTTGGCCTACGTACTGGTATATTTATAAATGGAACATTTAAAATGACTCGACTGTTTTCACTGCTATCACATGTTATGTGGTTTGGAAATTCTCAGTAAGAATTTTCCCTAATAAGATTTACCATGTGGTATTTCAATTACAGACGTCAATTCAAAACTGTTTAATTTTAGAGTCGTAATTATATGGTTAATTGCTCTGTTTTCAGAGAGGATAAAAAAGCATGACTATTTTTTTTCCTTGAATACAATAATTGTAATCCAAGGTACCTATCCTGTGGCGTAGCAAGGCGACATTATTCGCATATGATTTGAAAAAGTCAATTGAAACAAAGGTGTCCTAATCAGGTTTAAGGCCCTCCCGGGCTTGGTAACTTCGTGGCCCCAGGGCCCCTGGGAACACACTGTCCCACCCTGGTACCCTGCACCTATCGCCTTTCATAAAGGATAAAAGACTCAAGGTAAGTTACCTTCTCTTCTCCAATCCAGTTCCTCTCAGCTGGTTCAGTCAAGCCAAGGACGTCTATCCAATGATAGTAGTTCTTCGAATTGTTCCCGTACCAGTACTTTATTATGACGTAACTGTAATATGCCACGTTATGTCTTAGTTTAAGCCGAATGGACGCGTTATTATTTTGTAAATATTTCTAAGTCCCTGACAGACTTAGAACTGTGTAAACATTAGGAGCGCATATTTCATTCGTTGAATTGTTAATGAACTATTAAGCTTTGCTATGGTTTACTGAGAAATTTCATGCTGCCGCTACATCTGCTAAAAAGGATGCTTACGCCAGTCCATCGTCGACCATCTGCTGCACTTCTGGCTCGTTCACAACCTCCAGCACCTCAGCATTATCAGGGTTGCGCTTGATGTCGACCAGCTGCCACGGAGAGATGAGTCCAAACCGCACGCACCGCATCACCTCCAATGCTAAGTGTCGCCGCGACGCCCAGTCCGCGTACAGCCACCGAATACCAGCCATCAGAACCTCTATTTCACTGGAATATAAAAGCAGTTACATTGTGGTGGTGGGACCAGGTTAGAAGACTAGGCGGTAGAAGGAGATACATCTATTTCCTTCTTTGGTTCTAGTGGACCCAGTGAGAAGGGCCCGGGGGCACTTGATAGACCCACTCGTGTGTAGGGGTCAAATGAAGGTCTCTGCTGCTGTTTACTTAGGAGATTTAGTTAAGTTTGGAGGGTGCATTCGAAGGTTTTAGAAGGTAGGGCCAGGTTGTAGATAAGCACTGGCTACACAGCGTGGATCTAACGACCTGAGCTGGCTAAGTACCACACTCGCCCAGAAGATCGACATGAAGTAGCAGTATTTAACCATACTATGTTTCTCTTTCAATTTTGGGTGCGAGTTACGGGTGTCCAACCTCTCTAACTGCTGATTAGCTAGGTCGTATGTTTGATTTCTTTGTTTCTTTCTTTGTTGCCTTTAGGCGTTTAACAAACATCTAAAAATTACAAAGAAACATATGACTTGGCTAATCAGACGACACTACACCTGAGTACGTGTGAAGATAATGGCACACAATACCTATAGGTACTTCACCAATACTCCGTTGTGTCGAGTATTGTATAGTAATAGTTATTCTTAAACATCTTATGGTTACAATTCAAGGGCTATTATGAGCAATAATTTACAATCCACTGATGCACGTTAAATAAACCTTCCTATGGTCGATTGATTGTAATGCATACAATGTAAGCAGCAACAAAACTTACTTACCTTGTTACGCAAATGTAGTTGGATCTCAGGAAAGTGAGGATTTCTTCAGGGTCAAGATTCAGAAAGTCTCTTGATGCTACCAGTGGTAGGAAGAATCGCATCACTCTAGGTATCTATAAAATAATTTATTTAGAAACTTATTTCAAAGTGTAAAATATAAAAAAATACTTTCAACATATTGTGAAACCGATTAAAGATACATATTTCAAGAAGGTCCTATGTTGGTCTGGGACTTAAAAATAATGTGCCAACTGTGGGCCTTACCTAGCATGTCATAAAAAGCGACTAATGGTATATTGAGTTTTGGGTGTGTGATTGTGTAGGCGACGAGCTAGCCATTTGTCACTACTTTTTCATAATTTTCTATCTAACTCAGTCTAGTTTTATTTTTTGGCTGAATGTGGTTAAGTAGGCTAGCCGCCATTTTGGGTCTGCCTACCCCTTCGATGATTACGAGTGTGATGATATGTATGTATGTATCTTGAGAAATATCTTTAAGTAAAACGCGGGAATGTGTGTATCAAAGCTTACCATCAAATCCACCACGGGCGTCATTCCCTTGTGTCTCGCTTCTCTAAATAAAGCAAATGCCGTATCTTCGTTGAACAGGTTCTCATTGACGATGAACGACCAGCACTGGTCTTCTAAATCTGTTTCAAATACATCATAATTCCTTGTTTTACGTCACACACTACTTTCTGCGTAGTTCTCGAAATTAATATGGTTGTACAAATTGTTTTCATTTAATATTATTCTAATATGAAGTACATTTATTTGTTTTCCTCCTAACATCTTCCTAAGAATTCTGTCCGTTCTCGATGTATTTGTACTGAATGGTAAGACAGTCTGTATTTCTTATAAGTTTTCTTATAACGTTTAACCATCATCATTTCGTCGTTATAGTTATTAAGTAAGGCGAATATCAACGAAGGGTAATCAGCAATAACAGTAATTTGCAAATTTCTGCAACTACCCCTCGACGAAATACTGCTATATAAGTAGGTACGTTAGTTTTACCTTGTTGTATGGTAATCGTAAAGGATACCTACATGGAGCCCTAATAGAGTCATTTCAGAAGTATCAGCGCTACATACAGATGATAATTAATGACTGAAGAACGGAGTAACAACGAATGGGATTGTTTGTTTCAAAGAAAGCTAGACGAGAATGTAAAGTTACCTTTGATGGTTAAAAATTGTGCAGCACAAAATAAATCCAAAATATTGTCCCTCCTCAATACTTTATTGCTCTCTGGCCCGCTGATTATCATCCACTCGTAAATGGTCTGAAATGCTTCAGGAGTTACGCTGTCCTGTTAAGATTTAGTACGATAACATGGTGAAAAAGTTACGAACATTCAGACTTAGAAGCCTCTTCATCAGATTCGACTTCTACTTCTTATTATCAATTACTATACTGTATTATGTATTATCTACAACCTGTTCTATGGTAGTAGAATATGTAGTAGGTCGTTAGTGGTATAAAGATAACATTTGCCGCTTAAAGACCAAGAGGTCCCGGGTTCAAAGACTGGGTCAGACCGAAATCATAATGACAATACCAGTTACCAATTACGCCATTGACATCTATTGGCTATTTTATTCCTTTATTAGGTACGATATTATGTTACCAATGTTGTGTAGTTTTATATATCATACATTTCGTTCCATTAGTGATACGTATTTATTTATGCTTAATTAGTTACATAGGAATTCGGTTAACATACAATTGGCAATTCAATTTCTCTTCGACAATTCATGTTTGCGTCAAAGAATCCAGAGTAAACTTGCAGCACAATAAGGTGGCAATGAAATTGCTCATCTCCAATGTGGACCACTGTGTCAGTGTTGCTGTGAATAGTTGAAATGGGTATCAATTAACACATCTGTTTACACCACGGACTAGTAAAAAAAGAAGGACTGACCGAAGGATCGCGCTACTAACTAGACGTTGAAGCTTCTCAGGTGCTCCACCTTGACACGCAATTTACGTCACACAATAACCTAATAAGTGCTCCAAATTACATATATTTGATATGTGGTATCCCTAAGTATCTCACTCACACATGCATAAATGTGGCTTCACGCTATAGTATGACAGCGTGGAGTTCTTCTTTTTTTTTTACTAGTCTGTGATTTACACTTGGCCGACGATAATATGTTGGGTCTGTACCTTACTAAACAACAAACCTTAAGATGAAGCTGTTTATCGTATTGATTGCAATGTAATAAATAATATAAAAGCAATGAGTTTATGGCCACTAAATAATATAATCAATAACTGACTGATCATGTACTGCATATTGTTTTTAGTCCCTTTAATATTATTTTTAGTGATAAAATAATGCAAAAGTTTAAATTATATGAATGAAGTGGTCATACACATGGTTATGAATTCTCCTGTAGAATTCTTGGAACAGATCCTGCTTTTTCGGCAGCTGCACGCGCAGCCAGTCCACCGGCTCCGCCACGGCGTACCCCAGGCTGCCCAGGTCCTTGCCCTTGTCCTCCCTCACGCTGGGGTGCCTCGGGCCGGCGCTCCTCTCATGCATGCTCCTCACGTTTACATTCTGAACATCTCTGGTGCCGTATTGTAACTGCGGCTCTGATTCGTTGCCGATATCCTAACAAAAGTTTTGTGTAAATAAATGAATACCAATTTTCGCAAACAGTAAAAAAAATAAAAAATTTTTTGGTATCAGTAGAAAGATCATTTAATGGTAAAGGACTTTCAAAATACTCGAGTAGATGTAAAATTTCCTATCTCTATAATACTATCTCAATAATTATCCCAATAGGAAGACAGTTTAAGTTATAAACTGTCCCGTTGAACTTCGTAGCGTCCCGTTCTAGAGATAAAAAATGGGGGATGAGGGTAGGTGGGTGCTAAATATCTAATAAATTTTAATTTTTTTTAATTACCGGAATTTGACCACACACATCTCGACGTGAGATTTTTATGAAGATGTAATAAGTTGAGGGTGCTATTGAATTTAAAAACGTCATTCTTAAATTGATTTGGCCGTACCTGACTGTTCAAGATCATATTTCTAAATTGATTGATTATGATAGTAACGTGTTTAACAGTTACATTTTTATTACTTACAAAATTCTGTAGGTCGTCCTCCGGTTCACCAGCCGCTTTACCTACAAATTTAACTTTAACTTTTGCTTGAGTAGGTTCCGCCAAAAGTACTCCCACAGTTGAAGATTGGAACACTACCTATGAGAATAGGCATTTGTAGTTTGACTTAGAAACATAATTCAATTTAATTAAAATCATGATGATTTATTTATTTAAATATTTATTTGCATGGTAAGTAATATAAATGCATTGGCCAACTTGTTTGTAATAAAGGTTTATGTAAAAATATTATACCTGGTTTGATTGAACTTTTAAATTTCCGCTCGGCGTGGATTTGAAAGGAAATGTTGCAGCTTTCTGATTGCTCATTTGATCTATGCTACATACGCTGAAAAACAATTTAAAGAAGAGGCAAATCAATTAAATAAGTAGCTGATCATCATTTAAATAAAAGAAACGATGTATTGTATAAAGAAATATCTGGGTATTTATTATGGAAATCTAAAGTGGTTTCAAATAAATGAAACTCAACAACTTCAGTATAAGAACTGACTCAGAATCTACCTGGAGTTCTCTGCCCCCGAGGAGAGATTAATTTCCATGGCGCCTTGATCCACCTGAATGTTCTGAGCATAATCCGAGGCGAACTTGTTGGCGTATGTCTCTGGCGACATCTCCGCTTTCCTCCTCTGTTTCCTATATGAGATTATCTAATAATTAAACCTGAAACTTCCATGTTGGGCTGGGATATAAAAATAAAGTGCCAACTGTGTTACTTAGCTCGGGTTTCGTTTCGTTATCGAGTTTTGAGTGTGTGATTGTGTAGTCGAGCTAGTCATTTGTCACCACTTTTTGACAGTTTTCCATCTAACCCAGCCCTGTTTTATTCATGTCTGAATGTGGTTAAGGGGTTTAGCTATGCCTTTCACTCTGCATACCCCTTTCGGGATTATAGGCGTCATGTTATATATGTAAACTTGAAAGATGTTCCCGCTCGCTTCTCTAGTGTTACGTAGATCAGTAAATTTCGCGATGTGGATGCATCGTGAAATTACAAGCATGTAAGTCTGCATTGCAGTGGTGTAGCTAAATCTATGGTTGGGGCCCAAAAAGGTCTGGAACATCTCATAATTGATCCAGATGATAAGATAGCTGCGCAATCGATGCATTTGTAGTACAAGCTAATTTAATTATACATATGTTTTATAGCTACTGGAGAGATTTGAAAAATTCTTTCACCAATGGAAAGCTAAGTAGCTTTCTTATGAACGAGTAACTTGCTCTATACTATTGCCGTATTCGCACTACACGGGTGAAACAGCGGAAAGAGATATGCTACAACATAGCTTTAATAAAAATTCAAACTCACTTCCCTTTGAAGTTCCACGACATGTATTGAGTATCAGCGGGGTGTCTCCTAGAATGGGCTCCAGAGCCGTCTCCCGAGCTACCCCCGACAGAGTCTGTGTCGAGTTTCCGAGACAATAGTTTAGTCGTGTGCTTGAAAAAATCCAAGGCTAGAAATTATAATGAATTGATTACAGTAAATGCATTATTATTATTGGCTATGTTTCTAATACTTATAGTATACTACTACTACGTTTTAATTTAACGACAGTACTTATTCTGTATAATAGTTTAAAGTACTTTCTGATAGCACGATATTAGTGTTAAGAGTCATTGCCTAGCATGTCGTAAAAGGCGACTAATGGTATATGGGGTATTGGGTATATAATTGTGTAGGCGACGAGCTAGCCACTGTCACTACTTTTTCACAATTTTCATCTAACCCAGCCCAGTTTTATTCTTGGCTGATGTGGTTAAAAGGGCTTGTTGCCCCTTTGACTCTGCCTACCTCTTCGGGGATTATGGGCGTGATGTTATGTATGTATGTATATTAGTGTACGTAGTCATTTTAGTTGAATGTCTACGTACTACATAAGCTACCTCGTTGGTCCAGTGGTAGCATGCGCCGCCAAGGGGTCCCGGGTTCAAATCCCGGGTCGGGTCAAAAATTTGTGGCTGGGTATTTCAATATCGAAATTACTCAGTAACAGCCCGAAGTCAGGAAGTTGGCGGTTTAATCACCCCCGTGCCTCGTAAAGCACGTTAAGCCGTTGGTCCTGCGCCTGACCTCTCTCCGGTCATGTCGAATTGCCGTCTCACCGGAATGTGAGGGTGAAGGAACAGAGAGTGCACTTGTGTTTGCGCACAAACTTGTGCACTATAATATCTCCCGCGCAGTTGGCTAATCGTTGTTGAGATTGGCAGCCGTGACCGATATTGGTTAGGAGGACATTATTATTATTTAATATTACATAAGCTACCGGTACAACTCCGCATATAGATCAAGCCGAATTGCTTATAATGACCCACAGATAACCTCCAATAGATACCGTACGTTCACCTTTTTGTTCTAGGTTCAAGTCACAATTTTAGGAGGTAGGAACGAGGTGCGGGGGACGTAACACTCATTCATCTAGTGATGTCCAATTGTATTGTGCAATGTCTATAATTTTATCGACAAATTTATAATTTTTTATATTTTATATGTACTTAGATATAAATAAATAATTTTTTTTAGAGTTCCGTACCTCAAAACCGTACCAGACCGTACCAAAAAAAAACAAATGTTATTGTTTGGTGGTTGGTGTTAATGATATTTTATTCTATATAATATTAGAATAGAATAAAGAAAACTATAGAATATTGTATGGAATGCCTGGATTATACACATTGCCGGCAACACATACATACCAAAATTGGTAAATATAAAGAAGGCATAGCTGTTTCCATTACTCGTGTTCTATCCTTCATATAGTGAAAACTATTCTCTGGGAAATGTCTCGAACCAATGACGGTATTTTTGCTCGGGAACGATTCATCACCGCGATATGTGGCATCGATCCATTTAGACTTTCTTTCAGGACCCATTGGAAATCTAAAGCAAATTGAGTTAGGACAATCTACATTTTTTACGTTATGCATTATCGACAATGTCGATTCGACATACTGAAACGTACACAGTTACAACCCTCTTGTTAAGCATGTCTATGCCAGAACGGGATAAAAATAGTGAAATGGGTAATGAAAGAAAGGGATAGTGACAAAAGACATCAACGCGAGCTGACACTTGTCAAAAATTTTTTGCCATCTTTCAAAATTCGTCCGTCGTAACTTGAGCTCCGTCTAGAATAAAATAGGTAATTATTTTACTTACGAATGAAAAGTTATGCCATCTTTTTTAAATTTTGATGTCCTGGAATTCTTCCCACACCATTTTACGGAACAGAAGGCCATTTTAACGTTTATTTATGCATAAATACTTATTAAATGTAAATAAAAGTGTCTCCGTAAAGGCTGACGCGCAGATCTGTCTCTTAGTCGGCACTGAAGATGCGCGTGTATGGCAACTACTTATTTATGTAATAGCATAGATGCATGGGCGCACGTCAATCCTCTTAATGTGGTATCTATTGGAGGTTATCTGTGTAATGACCTAATCTTTATTGCTATGTATTAACACCCAACTGACTATAGATTTTAAAGACTTACAAAACGCAACCTTAGACAGTTTTTACAGACACATCATTATGTGTTTGTTACGGAAAATCCTTCTCTAATAAATCACACAATTAGATCTGTAAGGGTAATTATTACTAGGTTCGATATCAATGATATTTACTTACTGAAGTCACTGTTGTTGGTGGCGAGGTCGGAGAGGGAACTGCTCCTATACAGCCTGGGCCTGATGGTGATGCAGTAGTGTTCGAGCACGTCGCCGAACCTTCGCTTCCTCCTCCCAGCACAGCTGGTACTATCGACATGCCAAAATCAAGTAAGCTACCAGATTATGAGGAAGCTTCCCATTCTCTCCCTAATCCTCCAATCCCGATATATGTACTTTTAAAACTGCTTGAAGGATTTGTGCATTGTTTTTTTAATATCATCACCGTCATCCCCGAAGGGCTAGGCAGAGTCAAAGGGGCCGCAAGCCCCTTTATGAGCCAAAAATAAAACTGGGCTGGGTTATATGGAAAATTGTGAGAAAGTCGTGATAAGTGACTAGCTCGTCGCCTACACAATTACATACCCAAAAACCAATATACCCATTAGTCGCCTTTTACCACATGCTAAATGTGACCTTATTTTCGGCAGACCTTATTTACCAATTTTGTGCCATGCAGAGACAGTTCATTGACTTTTAATTGAAATAGCGAATTATCAATGCTCGAGCAACTATGCTACCGAGCTCCGACCAAGTTGAGCAGAAAAATTAAACTTATTATAGAAACTGCTTGACATATCAGAATGCTCTCCAATTGGAGGAGTATGTAATTACATATAACTAGGATTTGCGGGTGTTTTAGGCTTTTCTTTATTTCTTAATCTGCGATGTAGCTATGACCAAGAAATACTTTGGATCTGCATCATTTGCTTGATCCCCTCCCAGCAACGACAAAATTTTCGAGTGATAACATAAGGTGATATAAGAAGCTCTATGAAAAGAAATATGAATGTCATAAAAACGAGTGAGGAGGGGATCACGTTTTATGGCTCTAGAATCTCTCTGCCTACCCCGCCAGGGAAGAATTTACCTTTTCCCTCTTAGTTAATACAAATTTTCCTAATTTACAGTAAGATCGCAATGTCTAATTTCAAACTTACCGCGGTGAGTTTTGTATAAATGCGCCGAATTTTGCATCCGACACTATTTCAGTACCATTAACCTGTTGATAAAAAATGGTAATTAACAACAAAACGTATGGACTCGATAAACTTTTTTTAAAATTTAAATATTAGTACTACGAACATGGACGTTTTGATGTCGCGACAGGAATTTCCACTCACACTACGGCCACTCTATTGCTATACAGCAAAAGATTGATTTTCTATCTCGCTAACTGACAAGCCCTATGCAAAGGCTGCATGATGGCGCAAGAAACATTAACTCATGTACATACTACTACACTGTAGCAGCGTGAGTGACACGGCTAAAAGGCAACCCTACTTCGATGGAGGCTGCACTCAAACGGCCTAAAACCCTTATAACCTTCTGGACGGAGCTAAAGTAGTTCGAATGATCTTTGTAGCGGAATTACCATTTACGCATAATGGCCTACTTATAAATGATAAATTAATAATAAATTCTTCAGACTGTCACACCAATTCCCTAGTTCCAAACTAAGCTTAAGTATAAGCTTGTGCTATAGATACTAGGTGAACGGATAGACATACTTAAATACTTTTATAAAGATCCATGACTCGAGTACAAATGTCCATTTGTACTCGAGCACAAACCCGCGACCCTTAGCTTTGTGGCCAGGATCTCTGACCACTCGACCAACGGGCCTGTCACGAGGCTAAGCGTGGAAAATACATGCCCAACTAAATAACTGTAAAGTTAGTTATTTAGTTAGGCATGTATGTATAAAACGTAAGTTGACAGAAACACAAATAAAATTCGTCGCGATAGCATAATAATGTCAAGGCGTTAACTAACTATGCGAATTAAAGTATTAGTTAGATTTATGTAATTGTTTCTAAAATTATGCAAAATTTAAATTTAGGGTAGTAACATTTTGGGCCGATTCAGCATAGGTATTATACAAAAATGTTGGAGCATGCGTGGGAATTTTATTACACTGATTTGTACCTACTCCTCGTTATACATATTTGTATTTGATGCAGCTAAGATTCGCAGGGATTTACAGGATTGCTACGAGACACAAGAAACCTCGCTTTGTCTTATTCTTTAAATCTATGAACATTTCATAACTCATCATCCTTCTAGTGTCATGTCTTGTGCGATGTCCGCTTAGACCATTATACAGGATTTAGCGAGTCTGGTAATTGCAATGACGCGACTGCCGATCTGATCTTCGAAACCCTTAAATAGGGAAGCCAGACAATTTTGGATCATGGTCACACATCCACAGTTGTCGGAATGTGCCGAGTTCAGCACGATGTTTTTCCTTACCGCTGAGCTAGTGGTATCAATAGGTTCATACATTTGAAAATTTCAGAGGTACGCGCACGGGTTTAAATCCGCACTCCTCGGCTAAGAGGCGCTCTTACTACTGTCTAACTATGCCCGAATAATGTAGCTACACATTTATTCTATTCTATTCTAGCTCTCCGCTACTTAAACTAGTTCTTACTTTTTCTAAACTGACGCTCTTTTGCATTTTATATTCGCCAAACGAATAATGAAGGAACGTGAACCATGTTGAAATTATTAATGTTTTTATGGTAGCGAAAATCAACCAAATATCTTTTAAAATTTTTGACAGTTATCGGTTGTCACTTTGGTTTGTCAATGGCTGCCTTTGCTCTTTGAACAGACAGTTAGTTTTCATAAACCATAAATTCTGGCCATTTCTAAACTATAAAGTAAAACGTTAATTAAGTGCATATTTAATACGGAATTATCATAGATTTATTGCGTAGTCAAACAATTCTAAATCTATGGGAATTATAATAAAACGCAAAGACAGTTTGATAGTAGTATTTCATTCATCTTCCTTTGATAATAGATGGCATGGATTAAATGAATTGTGACTGTAAATCTTAGATACAACGCGTGTTGTTTAATATTAGATAGTTATGTATATGTACCGAATATTTCTTAAATTTTTGATGGTCTTATATAATAATATTACAAAATATATAATATTAGAAGCCAAACATATAATTGGGCTGGGATAGATGGGAAATTGTGATAAATAAGTGGCTATCTAATCGCCTGTAAATGAACACATACCCAAAACCTGATATACCATTAGTCACTTTTTAACACATTAAGTCCAGACCAACATCGGACATTTAGTAAGTCTGGTTATTAAATTGAACTGAATTTTATTGAGGTAACGAACCAATAGTAGTTAAATGTGCACATATCTTTATTTTATTATCTCATTTTCAGTTGCAAGTACTTAATATAAATCTGTACTTTGATCTGATTAATCCAGAGGTGGGTACCTAGGTTTGAACTAACACCAAGTTTTAATTGTGGCACAAGATTAGTTTTCCCTAGATTGTCACAGTTCTAATTGTATGAACATTATTTGGATTGTAAAAGCATATCTTATTTTATTATGTACTTATTACAACTCATATACTTACAAGCATATACTCCAGATTTAGTACCTACATAAAAAGCGGGACTATATCTAGGACTTTAATCTGTATTTATTTACATAATATTTTTAACACAGTTATATTATATCCCCCTCTACCCTTAGTATGCTCTGCAATTGGAATTTGGGAAGAGGAAAGGTATTTTTGAAATATTTACTTATTCAATGGTCTGTATAATACATACATACATACATCACGTATCCTAATCACGTAAATAATCGCTGAAGGTGTAGGTAGAGTCAAAGGGGCAGCAGGCCCCTTTAATCATATTCAGTCAAAAATAAAACAATATTGTAGGATTTTTCCTCTTGCATCACTTAATATAATTAATTACTGTACATCCGTATTTATACACAAATTGTGGGACCATCACATGTCTATTATAAATTAGATCCAATTCTGTGTAATAGGATGGTTTGTTTAGTATATAAATGCTATACTTTGTTTATCTGTTGTTATTTCGTCGTCGTCTTCATAAGTTACAACAACATTCGAGTGGCCGAATATTAAATTAATTGAGGAAAACTATGGAACGATCCACATATTCAGCTATACTTGTTATGTTGCTGATTTCAGCAGTAAGTACAAGTCATATTAATATTTTATACAGCGTTATTTTCTTGTATGCCCATAACCCTTTTAGTTTTGCAATGAGAGCTAAAATTCTCTGTTAGATTATTCCAGCGATATCTAGTCAATATTTATTAGATGTCTATCTAAGAATCTCACTCACACATGCATAAGGGTGGCTTCAAGCTGTAGTATGATAGCGTGGAGACCTTTTCAACCGACTTTAAAAAAGGAGGATTTCTCATTTTACTAGTTCTTGTATATAATACTAGTTTTAACTTACTGCTCCGTCCGCGTGAAATTCAGCTTGTTGCACAATCGCTATCGGATGTCCTATGAGATCTATGCAATCCATATAAAATGTATCCATTAAGTATGTATATATAAAGTTATCAATATCCTTCCTCAACGTTCAAACTTTAAGCGTGTCAAATTCCATAGTAATCAGTCAAGTTCTGAAATGTAGATATAATTAAATCTAAGAAGGCGTGTGGAATGTAGACGTCAGAGTTACTTTCAAATTTATAATATTGATTTGTGCGAAATGGCAAGTATATTCAAATGATTATGGGCAATAATTGACATTCGACTGGCCCGTTCGTTAGTCGAGCGGTTAGAGACCCTGGCCACGTAACCAAGGGTCGCGAATCCCGCTAGGGGCAAATGTTTCGTGTGATAGACATGGACATTTGTACTCGAGTCGTGGATGTTTATAAACCTATGTGTATCTATCCGTTCACCTGGTATCCATAGCACAAGTATAAGCTTAGTTTCGAACTAGGAAATTGGTGTGTCAGTCTGGAGAATTTATTATTTATTATTATTATTCGACTGGCCCGTTCGTTAGTCGAGCGGTTAGAGACCCTGGCCACGTAACCAAGGGTCGCGAATCCCGCTAGGGGCAAATGTTTCGTGTGATAGACATGGACATTTGTACTCGAGTCGTGGATGTTTATAAACCTATGTGTATCTATCCGTTCACCTGGTATCCATAGCACAAGTATAAGCTTAGTTTCGAACTAGGAAATTGGTGTGTCAGTCTGGAGAATTTATTATTTATTATTCCATAATTCTTATGGAAGAAAATTAATGTTGGTTCAAAACCTGTTCGAAAACATTTTAACGAGAGACTTATTCTGAGTCACTCCTAGATTAAATCAATTTGATTTAATCTAAGGAGTAACTGCTGTTTTTTGACTTTTGAAAACTTACCAAACGTGTAGGTGGTGAAATTTCCAGGACAGTATAAGAAAGTATTTTATGTAATTTGACTGTATTATCTTCTAGATTTTGTAGGTTTGATGTTTTATACTTAGATATTTTACACAATATAATTTTAATTATATTATTCATTTTATTAATAGTTTAATGGAATGACTTTACAGAGTTCCGTCGTGTCACAGTCCGACTTTGGCGATGATGTTGAAGCTCCTGAAGTTGAGAGCACTATAGCTCAAGATATTGAGACTACGAGGATTATGGCTCCTGAAGACACGGCTTCTGTGGAAGGTTTTGACACGAATGTAATATCAGTGCCGATCAATTGTCCTTCTGGACAGAAAGTGGATGCGAACAAAAAATGTCGAGAAGTGTGGTGACATTGAGGATAAACTGCCATATCTATAATCATTTTAATTTTTAATTAATATTTTAATGTTTAAATAAAAAAATCATATAAGTAATTAAATGTAATTAACTTTTTTTATGAACATAAAAAATAAACATTTGTCATTATTCTGCATTTTGCCTTCTGGTTTTTGGTTACTATTCACTTTTTTGTATTGCAAAATTTTAAAGAAGGAAATATTACTTTGATACATTATGTTTTATTATTTTTCCTTTAGGATTTATTAATCTGCAGGTTTTTATAATGAAAAAAAACTGATTAGCATTTTTCTTTATCAACATCCTTTCACATTAACGTATCTTTAAATAGGGAAGTAGATATATGGATTAATCTATACTCTACTAACATATAAAGCTGAAGAGTTTATTTATTTGTTTGAACGCGCTAATTCCAGAAACCTGATCTGATTTAAAACATGTTTTTGGGTTGTATAGTTAATTTATCGAGGAAGGCTACAGGCTATATAATAATAACTATAAACGCGGGTGATACCACGGGCACAGCTAGTACTTTATATAAATCCTTACTTTGATCTGATTAATCCAGAGGTATCCTAGGTTTAAACTAGCTCCAGGTTTTAATTGTTGCACAAGATTTCTTTTTCCTAGATTGTCAAAGTTCTAATTGTATGAACATTATTTTGATTGTACAAGCATATCTTTTGTTATTATGTACTTATTACAACTAAGCATATACTCCAGATTTAGTACCTATATAAAAAACGGAACTTTACCTAGGACTTAATGTGTATTTATTCACATCACATTTTGAAACTCTGTTATATTATGTCTTCCCTCTATCCTTAGTATGCTCTGCAATTGGGATTTGGGAAGGGGAAGGGTATATTTCAAATACCTATTTAAATATTTATTAGAGAACATTTGCGTAAGTAGACCCAAACTTTTGAGAACTATTCATAGTGATAAATATAAAATATAAATATCATTTGTTTGATAGCGTTTTATACCAAAAAAACATATTTTTTGAATAAGAGAATCAGAAATAAAAATATTTTCAAAAACGTACAAATTACGAACAACAAAACGCCAATAAAGAGGCAAAACTAAACGTAAACCAAACTTGTATGTAAATACGCTCCAATGCTTAAAATATACGCAAAACTATTTATACCTAATGCTTTTTAGTGCGAATCTAGGCAGGGGAAATCAGAAATGGAACGTTGTCACGTCAAGTGTCAAAAGCTAAAAACAGACTGACATAAATTATTGGTACAGCCACTGACTAGTAAAAAAAAAATTTTTAACAAAAATAAAAACCGACTTTAAAAAACCCCGCAAAAAAATGATATAAAAAAAACAAAAATAATGCTGCCTAAATAGCTATTTAAATATCGAAACACTAAAAAGTATAAAATAAATTCTTCCTACTGCTCAGATGAAAGTATTAAACTTTGAGACGTATTGAAATTTTTACAATAATCAGTTAGTTTTAGAGCCATCCAAAAAAAAAAATAGACACTTTATAAGAAATTACCTCACTAATAACAATTTGAAAGAAACTAGTTAAAGAGATACAAAAAAAAAGTTAGTCGAATTGAGAACTTTCTCATTTTTTTTGAAGTCGGTTAAAAAAAGGATTCCGTGGTGACATACAACGTAAAGCCACGTTTATGCATGTTTGAATGCGATTCTTATGGATACCAGATATCGGAAGTCTGTAATTTGGAGCGCTTAAGACAATGTGTGATGTAAGTTGCGAGTCAAGTTGGAGCACCTGCTGCGGAGCTTCAACGTCTACTTAGTGACGTGGAGTCCGTTTTTTATTTACTAGTCCGTGCTTATTTTAAGTAAACTTACCTCGCCATTAAATTATTTTCATATCTCTTTAACCCCACCTTGTGTGCGTCGGAATGGCGGGTGTACTTCTCAGATTAGCCTAAACATATTTCCGATATTTGGTACCTTCTGTGTACTTTTACGTACCTCTATCTCGTATTTGTTTAATGCTTGTTTCTGCAGGTACTTAAGAGGTACCAAATCTACTTATTAATTTACATATATGGGTTTACAATACACCCGCGGTTCTGACGGCGGGTGTACTTAATATTCAAAATATCTTTGAATGGACGTAGTGCACAAATTTTCAGGAGAGGTACGTAAAAGTACACAGAATGTACCAATCGGCAATATGTTTAGGCTAACCTGTGAAGTACACCCGCCATTCTGACGCGCACCCCACCTTTACTATGGTAAGATCAATTAGCTTTTTTCTTGTATAGCGTTCTTACACAATTATCAGTTATTTTCATTAATGAACAGGGCCCCCAAATGTGGGTCTTAAACACAATGATCTATAAAATATTATTGGATTTTTCCTCTTACGTCACATATTATAATTATTCTAGCTCCGCATTTACACACAAATTGTGAGACCATCAAATGCCTACATGGATAATAACACTTACATCGTTGGCTAAATTAGATCCAATTCTGTGTAATAGGATGGTTTGTTTAGTATATAAATGCTATACTTTGTTTATCTGTTATTATTTCTTCGTCGTCTTCATAAGTTTCAACAACATTCGAGTGGCCGAATATTAAATTAATTGAGGAAAACTATGGAACGATCCAAATATTCAGCTATACTTGTTATGTTGCTGATTGCATCAGTAAGTACAAGTCATATTATAATATTGTATACAGCGTTATTTTGTTGTATGCCCCTAAACCCTTTGTAAACTTTTGCGATGAGAACTAAAATTCCCTTTTAGATTATTCCAGCGACATCTAGTCTATATTATAATAGATGTCTATCTAAGAATCTCACTCACACATGCATAAGGGTGCCTTCACGCTGTAGTATGATAGCGCGGATTCCTTTTCAACCGGCTTCAAAAAAGAAGGAGGTTCTCATTTTACTAGTTCTTGTATATAATACTAGTTTTAACTTACTGCTCCGTCCGCGTGAAATTCAGCTTGTTGCACAATCGCTATCGGATGTCCTATGAGATCTATGCAATCCATATAAAATGTATCCATTATGTATGTATATATAAAGTTATCAATATCCTTCCTCAACGTTCAAACTTTAAGCGTGCCAAATTCCATAGTAATCAGTCAAGTTCTGAAATGTAGATATAATTAAATCTAAGAAGGCGTGTGGAATGTAGACGTCACAGACAGAGTTACTTTCAAATTTATAATATTGATTTGTGCGAAATGGCAAGTATATATTCAACTTATTGTTGTCCATTCTGTTTGATGAAAATTATTGTTGGTTCAAAACCGGCTCGAAAACATCTCAACGAAAGACTTATTCTAAGCAACTGCTGTTTTTAGACTTCTCAAATCTTACTAAACGTGTAGGTGGTGAAATTTCCAGGACAGTATAAAAAGGTATTTTATGTAATTTGACTGTATGATCTTCTAGGTTGATGTTTTATATTTAGATATTTTATACACAATATAATTTTAATTACATTCTACATTTTATTAATAGTTTAATGTAATGACTTCACATTCCCATGTTGTGTGGTTCCCTGTGGTTCTTGCCTAGCATGTCGTAAAAGGCGACTAATGGTATATCGGGTTTGCTTATGTGATTGTGTAGGCGACAAGCTGGCCACTTGTCACTGCTTTTTCAGAATTTCCTATTTAACCTAGCCCGGTTTTGTTTTTGGCTTAATCTGGTTGAAGGGGCCTGCTGCCCCTTTAACTCTGCCTACTATGGGCGCAATGTTATTTATTATTATTATTACTTTACAGAGTTTCGTCATGTCCCAGTCCGACATAAGTGATGGTGTTGAAGCACCTGAAGTTGAGAGCACTATGCCTCTAGATGTTGAGAGTACCATGGCTCCAGAAGACACGGCTCCTGTGGACGCTGTTGTTACGAATGTAATATCAGTCCCGATCAATTGTCCTTCTGGTCAGAAAGTGGATGCGAACACAAAATGTCGAGAAGTGTGGTGACATTGAGGATAAACTGCCATATCTACATATAATAATATTCATTTTAAATAAATATTTTTGATGGTCAAATAAAAGTTTCGTATAATGAAGAGTAATTTACTTTTTTTCATTAATATAAAAAACAAACAATTGCCATTATTAATAATCTGCTTGCCCTCTGGTTTTTGGTTACTACTTACTTTTTTGTATTGCATTAAATCTGAATAAAAAAAATATTACATTGATATTTATATTTTGTCCTTTCAGATTGTATTAAGTCGCAGGTTTTTTATAATGAAAAAAATACTGATTAGCAGTTTTATTTATAGACATCCTTTCACATTTAACGTATCTTTATGTAAGTAGGGAAGTACATTATATGGATCATGTATTTGATAAAAAGGAAAAGGACTTTAATATCTGTAAGGCCTAGATTTTCAATGGTCAATATGAAGCGATGCATAAACTACTTTATTGCGCCGTTATTTTATCTGACTTTTGAAAAATCGATCCTAAATAATTTGTAGATCAGTCCAAAACTTCGCGACACCGTCCCGTTGCGTCCATTTTCTTCCCGTCAGGACAGTTCGGGGGAACATCAATTGTATTGCCCACATTTGGCGTCGATGAATTAGTCGCACTGGCTTTACTGTTTCCAAGAGAGGTAGTGTTTGCAATAGACGCTCTGGTAGTGAACACAGCCGAATCCTGGAAAATAATTACTTATAATGCAAGAGAAATGTACTACTAAAAAAACAAATCCATACGCTCTGCTTTGAAAAATTAATCTATGGCGACTAGACATTGAAAACTGTTGGTTTTGATTCTGTATTGCATTTAATTATCACGCCTTCCATTCAAAAGTCGTCGTTTCATTCCAAAGTCCAAAGAGCTCTTTATTATAACAATTTAGAAAATTAAATAGCATATAAATATTAACAAAATTATTAAATTTTAAATGACGTAACATTCTTTGATCTAATTTTAAAGTAGCTCAAGTAATAACGGAAATCATAATTAACGATTGAAACCGCGCCTCCTGTGTCCGACTTGAACCACACTAGTTCAGTTAAAGTTAACAAAAAACTGTTGTTAATTAATTTATTCAACTGTAAAAGATATATACGTTGGTTATATTTACAGTTTACTAATACTGCACAAGTGTAGGTATGTAAATGTCATATTATATAAGTCTTTATGAGAATAAAATTCTTTAAACCCTATATGGTACAGATTAAGATTTGGTTGATAGATTTTTAGATTGGAAACCATTAGTGATGGTATCCAGAGTTTGAGCCCAGTCTACTCTATGATATAAATAAAATTAGATTGATGTTTAATATTGTATAACAAAAACCTCAATACAATTAATCTATTACTTACTGCTACTATCAGCAATATAGCAAGAATAATTCCGTATTTGATTCTTTGCATCATTTTCTTGATTTCGGTGAAGTCCGTATTCACAGTAGCACTCGCACAAGTTAGAGAAATGATCATTATTGTAACAGCAATATATATACAGCCTTCATAAAGAAGTCTATAGATAGTTTAGGGTAAATAAATTCATGTTAACCATGTGAATGCCGATAGCTGTAGAGAAATTAAATAATATTGTTAGAATCAACGGAAGACACATTTCATATGGAAAATCATCGTCCTATTATTATGCCCCGCTTTCGCTTAGGGTACGATCCTGGATTTAGTAAGTCTAGCTATTAAATTAAAACAAATGCCATCTGATCTTCCAAATGATCAGATAAAGAAACCAAACAAAATTGATTATGGTAATAAACCCATAGCTGTTTAAATTTGCCCGGTGCTTGATTATATGCTTTCATCATTTACCTTTGAACAAGTACTAAATATAAATCCGCAATTTGATTTAGTGAATCCACTGTTATGATTCCCACAGGTTTGAACCAAACCCAACGTTGCCATAGATTGCCGCAGCCCGAATTCATACCTTTGTTATTTATTATGCACTTAGTACTACTATATGCATTTAGCATATATAAATATTAGACCATTGGTTTATTTCTTGATGTTAATGGAGGTCTGTAAAAATAGCTTGAAGTGATTAGTAAGTATAGATATATAGTAATCTACTTCTATTAATGAATTTGGTTTCATCTTACTATAATAATGTAAACGTGAAAGTTTGTATGGATGGATGTGTGATTGTTTGTTACTCTTTCACGCAAAAAGTACTGCATGTATTTTAATGAAACTTTACAATAGTATAGCTCATACATTCGAATAACACATAAGCTATGTTTCATCGATGTACCACGCGAGCAACGCCGCGGGCAGAAACTAGTACATATATAAAGTCAGAACCTGCCATGAGTGTTTTTACCTTAAAAAACCAGTACCTATGCTGGGTTAATTACAATGGCTCATTAATAAAACGCGACGTGACATAAATCGCCTACAAATCACAACAGTGCGTGTATATATCACAATATGTGCGGTCATTTAGATGACTTATATATTATGTGTTTTACACATTTCAGGAAAAATCTGTGACATCATATCTTTTATCAGCGATTTTAAACTATTTAAAGTGGTATAATGCAGGTGAAGGCAAATTAACTTAAACACTTGTATGCATGTACAGAGCGGTGGTAACAATGGTAAGGACATACGAAGTACAGGGGTACAACGACAGCACACATCTGGATGTCTTAAATTGTTTATACGGTGTTACACAACTCACTAGGTAAACAGGGAACAAATTGTGAATCACATTCGTACGTACGTCAAAAAACCGCATTATTTGCTTTCACTCAAGTCTATATGCCTTCATATTCGTTGCTTACGTCATTCAGTGACGTCAGAATGTCCTTGTGTACGTCATATCGGTGTCCAAGGAAGTCGGTCTTATGAGGCAAGTCAATACTAAATTGCCGTTTTTTTTATTACTTACGGTGCGTTTCCTACTAGAAAAGTTTATTGAACGCTGGCCTCATTACTTTTATATTAATATCTACTTTTTATACCCTTTATTATTTTTGTATTCAATTTAGAATTCTAATTTTATTTTGATATGAAGTACCTATTGTTTTTCTAGCAGTCTCTTTACAAATATACGTCTGTTCACATCTTGGCAGTGTCTATCATTTATAGATAAATATATGGTTAGATTTGGTTAATACATGTTGTTATTGAACACTAGGTTGTTAAAAAAATCAATGATGCTTGTAATTTACGTAATTGTTTTGTGTAAGAATGTTAAAAATAATCTAGTTTACTCAAATATTTTGTTTAGTTCATAAGATAGATTTTCTAAAAATTGCTTAGGTATTTTTTCTTTTGTAAAGCAAACCAAAAATTATGAAGATCTATCGCGTTAAAGTACCGCGTGATGTCACTAGGTCCGTAAAATTTTACCGACCAAGCACGGTAAGACTATCTATTACCGTTGTCGCAAGTGACGTAAAGCGCCCCATTTCAGATCTTTTAAGCTTTGTATCTTTGTAATTTTTCGAGTTTCAGATAAAGGAAAAAAATTACGTATTCAATATTCTTTGATAAATCTAAATTACGGCCTAAAAAATATTTGAATAAACTAGCCTATTGCACTTTCTCCAATCCTTATGAAATAATTAGTAGGTACATATTAATTTATTTACCTATCTATCTACAACCAACCTCCGTAGCAGAATGAAATTTAAATAAATGCAATAAATCGGGATTTTTTTTCTACTACATCTTCATAACGACTGTTGGGTTTGTTAATAGATAGTATTTACTGTACAGTAGTATAGTATAATACCTACTTACTCATAATAAGGAAAATAAGAGGAAGGGATAGAGGGGCACATACTAAACGGCCTATATTTAAGAAAAATCTAAAATAAAAACTTATTACAAAAAAAGTTATTTCGCTGAATCTATGTATTTTACTATTGCGCTATGAAAATATTATATGTTTTGGCCAGGGCTGTCTTTAACTTAATGGAGGCCCTGGGCACATTAGTCAATTTATATGTCAGTGCGTAATAAATGTCTATGATCCATAGGTTATCTAGAAATAGGGGGCCTTCTGGATCGTAGGGGCCCTGGGCGCGTGCCCAAAGCCCTGTGGGGAAGATGGGGTTGTTATTAAAAAAAAATAAGATATATATATATATATATATATAAGTAATTTAAAGCATTTTCATATAAAAGTACGAGACGAAATTCATCAATAATATTTGAAAGTGGCCCCGATCTCTTGCCAATAGTCGCTGGCGATTAAGTATTGGTATAATTGCTTTAGGTACTATTTATATAATTTTCCACTTGTGTGATGTATTTACTTAGTCTTATTGATAGATTGTGTGTTTGTCTAACCTTCCTTTGTTTGCTCATGAGCATGGCACACAGACGCAGATCACTGTTATCGCAATTCCATTAGTGCCGGTCGATATTTCTTCGTAATTTTGCAAAATGGCAGGATGTTTAGTTAAGACCACAGAACAGAAATAAACTAGTAGAAGTGGCATGTCACAAAATTACTATGAGAACCGATGAAGCCAAACTCACACAAATACTCCACTAATCAGTTACAACATTACAGATAAGTAATAGTAGTATTGGCCATTCTTATTTAAGTCAAAAACAAGCTTATTTTATGAGTACATCAGAAAACATACCTTAATTCTTTTGAAAAACGGTTTAATTTACTATACTTACCTCTAAAAAAAGTTAATACCTTTCGTAATCCAACTTCAAATCTTGACAATTTTTTTCTTGTCAATGTATGGCGTCGTACTTTTTTGAGCAATAATAACCCTTGCACCAGGAACATAAGGTGTACATTTAAACACAAGCAGTCTACGCGTAGTCTTGTGTTACGACGCAAGATTGTGGCTACACTGCCACACTCACTTGGCACTTCCAATTAATATTTGTTCCGTGGTTAAGACAAGGTTTTAGATATAGGTAAGTAAAATATAAATTTGCATTTTAGTAGACGACATAGTTTTGGATTTTAAATGTGTATTATTGGCAGATCAGACTTGATCAATAGTTTATTCAACGTTTCTATAAAAAAATGCATGTCACAATAAATTTGACGTGATTAAAAACAGGAAATTTATGACTGTAAAAGTGAAGATATAATCAATATCCTTGTATTGTATACGTGACGTTCTACTTATAATTTACTTTGATTGACTCATATCATTTAGACTATACGACTTCAAGTGAATGTCTGAGCGCTTTTGAGGTGTAATCAAATACATTCGGCCTTATCTGATTATGTGGAAATACCTGTAGACATTAAATGCTAAATAGCTTAGACGCTAGCTAGTACAATAAATGCTTCTTCATTTTAGTCTCAAGTTTAGTGTTGTCACATTTTCAGCTCTTCCCATAAACTGAGCTAACTAAATATTTATAACAATTAACTGGAGAATCTATCAAAAAACCTACAATCTTTCACGTTATGTTATAATGTTTGATATGCTGATTTTGTCCAACTGAATACTTAGAAGGATTCTGGGCATTATGCTAAAGATACATCTAGAACCGTTGTACCTTTTCTGTGAGTGGTTGTGCACTAACTCAGAGTAAGTAAATAAAGAGGGACGTTTGTCTACCAATATTAACAGAAGTCTCCACTTTGTTTGGTAATCAAACTTAAATGACGCGTTGATATTAATAATAACAGATGTCTACCGTTCTTCAAATGTTAGATGAGACGTCACAGCGCTCTCTTGACCGTCCGATTATCCGTTGGTAATCCCAAAGGACATCCGTAACGACATCCTTCTACCGACGTGGCTGCGTAACTGATGATAAATCACGCAGTCGTGCAGTCTAAATTACTTGATGGAATAAAATGCGAATGTATTATTTTACTGTTGCTAAGTTCTGCCGCCGCCTTTTTTTACAAACATTAAAAATTCATGACGATTTTATACCCTGAGGTAGACACTAGACATATATACATTATATTACTATCAAATCCTGAAGTGATAGGCAGAGTTCAAGAAGTAGTAACTTCCGTTAACTACCTACTCATTCATCATTATCCTAGCGTTGTCCCTTGCTTATGCGGTGTCCGCTTAGACAATGATCCAGGATTTAGCAAGACTGGTAATTACGATAAAGCGTCTGCCCATGTGACCTTCGTAATTCTCAGATAGTGGAACCAGACTTTTTGGATCATGGTTAAGTTCTTAATCACTACTAGCCAATAATAAAATTGGGATGGGAAGATGAAAAACTGTGACAAATGGCTAGCTCGTCACCTTCACAATCATGAACCAAACACCATTAGTCACCTTTTTCGACTTGACAAAAACACTCATTCTTACTATAATATAACATTTCATAATATAACATCGGATTCATTATTGAGCAGGAAGGATATCGTAAAAGATTTGGGCGTACTGATGGACGAGCAATTGACTTTTCGTCCTCATTATGATAATATCATAAGGAGGAGCAATAGACTTTTAGGTTTTATAATTAGGTCCACCAGAGACTTTAAGAAGCCTCGCAGTACGTTATGCCTCTTTTATAGTCTGGTGAGAAGCATTCTGGAATATTGTTGCCCAGTATGGTCGCCTTACTATAACACCCATATTGATAATATAGAGCAAGTTCAAAAACGTTGCTTAAAGTATCTTACTCGCAAACATAATCGGGGTCGTTCTCTTGGCAATTACAAGGATATGATGGATGAATTTGGTGTGACTCCCTTATATATTCGACGTAAACGATATGACTTACTATACCTTCATAAAATATTGCATTCTTCTATTGACGCTCCAGAGCTACTCTCATCGCTTAGTATTAACATCCGGTATAGGACTCGCTTACCGAATATTTTCGCAATGCAGGCGTATAAAAATAATACGTCATTTTACAACCCCATTGTTAGAATGTGTCGTTCCTACAATGATTTGGCTCGCAGCGGTAAGGAGGTAGACATTTTCATCAGTTTTTCTAAATACAAGAAAAATATTTCAGATATCCTAAAGGCCGAGGTATCCTCGACCTTGCAAGGGAGATATTAGTATATGTACTTATAGTGTTTAGTTATCTATATATGTTTTTTTTTTCTTTTAGGCTAATACATAAGCATGATGTGTGCACTGTTTTTGGATTGCTGTCTAGCCAAATGTGTATTGTTAAGAAATATGTTCATGTAAAGACTGTAATCTGTTTGTGTACCTAATATAAATAAATAAATAAATTTATTTCATTGATACAGATGACTGGACTGGTAGGCATAGTGCGTAAAAGTACGTTTGTATATATTTGCTGTTTTCCTCATTGCAGTTAAACTACTCGATATCAGTAATCAATGAACAGAATGCTGTATCATTTTCAGAATGTTGTGTGAATCAACAGGAGTTTATCAAACCTTACAATCGGTTGTAAAACGCCACGATTACGACAATTAAATGAGGTGTGATCTGTGATGTCACCTGCAGTAATAAAACTAAAGAATGTGATACTGCAAATATTATCTACATTGTTAATTTTATTTTTCCAAGTTTTTTTGAAATCATTATGTTTATTTTTTTTATGATCTTTATGTTTATCGACTTTTTTCTTAACCATTGATCCTTCTACCCTCATTTTATTTAAAACACGCTTGAAATTATAGAACAAAGTTATACTAAGGGTACTTCTCTGACTATGTTCCAATTATTCTTAGTATCAGGTTCCATAACTAGACTTAGGTCCCCTAGTTTGTCTGTTTTTATTTTTTAGCTTTATGACGACGTATTTTTGTAGGACTAGATACAATACAATCAAAATAATTGATATCACCATTTTGCAAGCTCTGATTATAGCGCCAGCCATGACGAATTTTATTTTATTGCTATCTGTGACCGCGGGTTCACCCACGTTTATGGTTAATGTATTATAGCCTTTCTCGATAAATGGGCTTTCTATCATTGAAGCAATTTTTCTAATCAGACCCCTAGTTCCTGAGATTAGCGCGTTCAAACAAACAAACAAAAAAACTCTTCAGCTTTATAATACCAA
Source organism: Glyphodes perspectalis (assembly GCA_951394215.1). Lineage (NCBI taxonomy): Eukaryota > Metazoa > Arthropoda > Insecta > Lepidoptera > Crambidae > Glyphodes > Glyphodes perspectalis. Next base: position 12,970,751 of record OX596203.1, on the reverse strand, counting down.
ATCGTATTAGTATAGATTAACTTAATTTTATTGTTTTTATTACGTAGTTTCCTAAGATTATTAATAATAAGTTTTGACTTCTTTGATTTTGACCGACTCGATGGGCATTCGGTAGTGCTCCCGTCCCCTGTTTTGTGCGTCAAGACTTTTGTCTTTGATTCCCACGCAGGACAAACAATTGTGTGATGAATACTTGTGTTTATTCTGTGTCTGGGTGTTAGTACAATTAATATTGTAAAGTACTAGCTCTGCCCGCGGCTTTGCTCGCATTGTAGCCTTTATGTTATTCGGGTGTATAAGCTACATTGCATTGGTGCTACATTATTATAAAGTTTCATTAAAGTCCATTCAGTTTTCTTGCGTGAAAGAGTAACAAATATCCACATATCCAAACAAACTTTCACACTTATAATATTTGTAGGATATATTTGTAATAAGTTTGCAATAAATTATTGAATGTGTTATCCGTAACACAAGTGCTAAAGCCACTTGGCTTCAATAGTCAGATCGATGTTTGTGTAGTAACTGGACTAAATTATCAACGGAGGTATTGCGTATTTGCGGGTTATTTTATTATTTGCATTTACGACGAGGTATTTATAAAGCAATGCCGGTTTAGGGACAGTTCCGGACGATAAGCCGATCGATTACGAGTAATTTGAGATATTCTTATAAACGCCAAAGATTAGTCACTGGTAGTGTATATACGTCATAAAGACATAGTAAAATAAATTACCGTGACACATCTTCAGTATGAAACTATTATTTAACAATTAAGTACCTAAAAAAATTGTGCATATGAAATGTTCTAAATAATTCTTGTGTCTTTTATAAATTTTACATCAATAGTATCGAAGCAGAAATTGCTTATTACTATACTGAAAGCCACTAATGATTATAGTGGTAAAGTATTGCACATATTAAGGCGCACGATTTTATACCTATCACCTTTCATTTTCTTGTAAGTTGCCCCTCTGGTAACTCTTTGTACTACCGAAATCGATGATAGTACGGAAATCCCTAGCGTATTAGCAGGTATTTGCTGATTACTTCACTGTATTCATATCTAGTGGAGTACACTCGAGGGAAGATAAGATCTCCTATTGTAGTTCCGATATATAGCTGCGGTGGCCGGCTAACGCACCATTCGATTAGCAACACAGTGCGAAACAGACGCGTGTGCTTACGTACACCAAGCTTTCTAAGAACCTAGAGGAACTTACCTTAATACGTGAGTACTTACTTACTTGGTAGGGACCAATAATAGCATACTTCATACCATATGATAAGGTGACCTAATTTGATTAAATATTCGATATATAGTTCTAGGTAGGGTAGTGATACTATTGTATTGTAATGAAGTTATTTCTGTTATTTAGAGATGTATCGTTTAGGCATCTCAAAAGTTTAAATGTCATGATCGATATTTTAAACTTTCTTAAGAATCGGTTTGCTACTCGAAAAATTAATTTAGAGAATTTAGTGCTTAGAATAGCCCTATCACCCTTAAATTATGTTATAAACAAAGATTTCAATTATTATTTAGGAGATTTTTAGATTATCTTAAATTTACCTTTTTAATTTTCGCTATTGTTAATTTATCATTCCTAAATTGTTTTTTTTTTTAATAACACCATCCAGGGTCATAAAACGTAGAATATTCAGAATATCCCAGATTTAATGTTTTTAAAAATATTTTGTGTAGATTGCCGAATCAATTTTGTTACTCATTAGATCTATAGGCTATTCTTATACCGACTCCAGAATAGTTTGTTAGTACTCGATACATCTCAGTACAATAACAATTACATATAGTACGCGGTATGCCTCACAAAAAATCTGGTAGAGGTCCCACTTAGTTGCTTCAGTTTTTTCTGCGCATGATCTTGATATTTCGGCGGAACACCATAAAAAATGCTAACGACCAATGGGCAGTGGCCTTCGGCGTGTCGTGACATTGCAGTTGTTGACCCCTCGGTGCCCAGCAACATTCCTGACTGTCGGGTTTGGGAATCGGCACTTAACCGTTTAACAATTAATTACAATCTTCCTGCATAAACTTTGCTCTGTAACAGTGACTTGAGGTCATTTTTCGTGGGATCTAGGTCTATTTATGTGGAAGTCTTAGATACAGTACCCAATAAAGTTTCTTAGTCTTGTCAAATTTCATCGAAATTGTTTAAATAATTGGTATAGTGATGGATGGACATAATATTTTCCCATTTTTATGTTAGTATTTAAGTATTAAATTTAGATGAGGGCATACATTTTTTTTGTGTAGGTAAGCCGAACTACATGCGTGGTATAGGAACATGAAGCTAATAATGTTCTAGTCTGAAATAATAAACTTGACTCTAAATAGTCCGTAGCCATAATGCTTCTGTTCGTAATGAAAGCTCTGGATTATAATTATGACTCAACATTTAATTCATTTATTCAATACACCGCGAAAAAATACATTCAAATCGGCTGACTCGTTTTAGCGAGACCAACGAACAGCAATTTATTTTTAAATTAAATCCTATATGAAAGTATATATATTTTTTGTGAAAGTTTATTTTATATATCGATAGAAATGGCCGACAACAGCCGCATCGTGTACCCTGACGAGGTGGAGGACGTGAAAGCAGCCGCCGCCGAAGCCTCCGACCAGAACAAGGGGGGCGACACCAACACCGTCGAGGAAGTCCCCGCCATAGGCTCCAGGAACGCGATCCAGGTCCCACCGAACTGCCCACCTGGATACAGGATGGGAGTTGATGGCATCTGCCGGGAAGTAATATGATTGCCAAAATTTTCTCACTATGCCTTTATGTATTAAATCGTCTAAAGTGATATGTACTTTGTGCTATATAATTTTAAATCAGGATAAAATTGCCAGTTTTCGTTATAATTTAAAATAAGCTCATATTTGATTATCTTTGTTGGAATGAAATTAAGTGTACTAAAAAGAAAAGGGAAGCTTTTAAGGCTCATTTTGGCAAGAGATTTAATATGAAAATCTTTGATGATTTTTTCATACAATAAACTATTGTAACCCCCAAAAATATAGTCCATTGATTAGTTCAGCAAATAAATAATACAAATTGATTTTTTTACCGTTTGCTGTTACAATTTGGTCTTTCTAGAATCCTTGCTTCTTCCTGAGCTGAAGTATGAATGTTCCATCCATAAATAACTAAAAATATAAATTCTTTATCATTTTAAGATAATTTTCTTAGGTTTTTAAGATGGTTATTTTAAGTTTTACATGTTAAGAAAGTTATTCAAATAAAAGGCGGAATTCAAAAAAATTACATCTTTAAAAAAAAATACAAATATCCCACCTGTATCGATACTTGGATTGTAAGTTTTTGTATCCGTATTTACTTAACAGTATTATATTCTTCGAATGAATAATTTGGTTTTGTGCTTAATTTGTGTACGTTGATTTCTGTTTTTCTATAGTTGTTCCTATTAAAAGAAATAAAATACTTACTTCTATGTATATGCATTTTCCTTTCTTTTAAGGTTTACTTTTCAATGATTTACATATAGATTTATATATAAGGATATCAATCATAGAAGGGATATTTGAATGCAGGTTAAGTTTATTTCAAAGATTATCCTAATCACGGTATATGTATGCCAAGCCGAGATTAGTAGGCACATACTTACTTAGCATAAAAAATAAAAAAATAAAACGCATACATTTTCTAATAATTAACGATCATTTACTTTAAAATATTCATATAATTACATAATAATGGCCTAACTCTGTGATAATTAAAACAAAGAGTCTAAGATAAAAAATTAAATATTATTTCTTTCTATAACCCTGACATCATAAAATATTATTGATATTCATCTACAAAAATTATAAATAACCCAGCGTTGCATAAGTTTTAACAAATGGAGCATCACTCTCACAGGAATTCCTGAAAAAGAAAAAACAATTTGAACAATAAGGAAATGTTATAAGTTATGAGGATCTGGGATTAATTTAACGCTTTAAGTCAACAATTTAATAGGCTGATTATACAATTCTATATTAGATAAATAAATAGAGTCGGCAGGAATCGACCATATTGATAAAAATAGTATACACTGTATAAGTTCTCCGTAATGGCGTTGATTTTCCTTTTGTAAATCTACAAAAATACCTAAACATAAAATAATCAAATGTTTAGCATAAAATCTGCCCATTTATAAATTTTAGCTATATAACAGACCCGTTGATCGAGCGGTCAGAGACCCTGGCCACAAAATCAAGGATTGCAGGATCAAGTCCCGTTAGGTGCAAATGTTTTTGAACATGGACATTTGTACTCGTGTTTATAAAAGTAGGTACTTTAGCATGTCTATCCGTTCACCTATGTAGTATCCATAGTACAAGCATACAATGCTTATTTTGGAACTAGGGAATTGGTGTGTCAGTCTGAAGAATTAATATAATTTATTTATTTATCCTATAATCATAATATATCATATTAAAATTTAAAAAAAAAACAGAAAACCTAAATTTTGGAAAAATTCTAACTAACTAACTAACTAAACTTCACGCCACTTCCCAGGGAGGCAGAGAGAACCGAAAAAAAGGAAAAACTCTCATTTTCATTATTTGGAAAAAAATAATCGCTGTGTGGTAAGATAAGATAGATATTCGGTAAGATTTATGTCATATTGATTGTAACAATAGATTAAATAGCAAAGTTCAAATTAACGATTCGAAATTATGTTATTTATTACAATGCAAAATAAAATTGAGGATTTACTAGGTCAAAAACAAATCTCTATCTAAAACGTCCGACAAACCGGCAAAATCTAATAGGTGGTGCCGCTGGGTAGATTACCTTAAAGGAAGTAACTTCTTATAGGTATATGGTATCATTTGATTAGAAAAAATAATTAAAAAAAAAAACAAAATATAGGTATACTTTTCGATTCAAACACAGCAGATTTATTTCTATCTGAGCGACGTATGCCGCACTGCTACTATCGTTGCTGCTTGATAGTGCACTATCGATAGTCTATCGATAGTTGGGCAAAAGCAATACAGCAATACTATTAATTGTATCGATACTATCATAGCTAAATATCGAATACACTATCGATAGCATCGATACTATTGCTACTAAATATAGCAACAACAATTGATACTATCGATAGTATCGATACTATCGATAGTATCGATAGTTTTATCCCATCGATAGTGACCTTTTCCTCAATTGTATTGCTAATACAATAATTGTCTAGCTAGTGGATGACAGAAAATCGACAGCGTAAACATATCGATTCTATCGATACTATCGATAGTATCAATTATTATTATAATAGTCATGGCCTATCGATATTATAGATGATTTCCGAGGTGAACTCTCGATAGTTCGGCAAAATTAACTGCTATATAGCTGCTAAAATATAAAAATAGTCAGTAAGCACACTAGCGCCATTGTGCCTAGCTTTCTGATATTTTTTTTTCTATTTAGCCATTTAAATCCCACGGGACGATCTCGCTAATTTCTTGCCAAAGTGGGAAGAAGTGTCACAGTGCAGAGAGGGTGGCGGTCACAGGGGGAGGCCTTTGCTCAGCAGTGGGATTTAAATGGCTTTCTGATATTATTTCATTACAAAGTTTATCACTGTATGTATTGTTGTTATACCTACTCTCTAAGTTAATATAATATCTTATGGTACAGTTATTAATCGCATGGAATAAAACCTGAAACCTTATCTTCTACAGCTCAAGCACTAAGCCAGTGAGGCGTTAAGTTATTGTATCAACAAAAAACGCTTTGAAGGTGCTTCCTACAAAACTATTTACGTGTTGGCACATTCACATTACTGTGCACTACATACAACGCAGAGAAGTCACTAGGAGCGATTCCAGTCATTCGTATCAAAAACAAATACGACGATTAAACTCGTTCGCGACCTGAGTGTGACACATTTGGTTCAATTCAGTTCATTACGATCATCATCTGATCTCATCATGATCCTTGGAAGTAAATGTACTTGAGCACTGAAAACGTGTCGCCGAAAATTCAAATGATAAAATTCTAATGACAACATAATATAAAATTTTGTGGTAGACATTTTTATTGTAATAGGAGAAACTTCAGACTGATACCCTTGACTGACCCGTTGGTCGAGTGGTCAGAGACCCTGACCACGAAATCAAGGGTCGCGGGTTCGGATCCCGCTAGGGGCAAATGTTTCGTGTGATGAACATGGACATTTGTACTCGAGTCATGGACGTTTATAAACGTATTTAAATATGTCTATCCATTCACCTAGTATCCATAGCACAAGCTATTATGCTTAGTTTGGGACTAGGAAATTGGTGTGTCAGTCTGAAGAATTTAACATCTACATTACATGGTCATACTTTAAGGGCTCTTCGTGAGAACCGTAAAATAAAAAGGGCGTTTCCTCAGCAGTCCTTTTGTTTAACTAAGACTAAGAATGTACAGCTTTGTAGACTTTAAATGACAATATAACAGAATTATACATAACCTACACCTATATCCTATACCTTTGTAAAATATGTTGTTGAAAAGAGTAACTACCGAGTTTGTTGTCGGTTTCGTCTCGGTAGCAACATTCCGAATCGGTGTGGCAGATTCATATTATTGGTTGATTTTGTTGTTGAATTGACGTTAAGTGTTTGTTTCAAACCTTTACAAATAAAAGTTATTTTGACTTTGACTTACCTTTACTAATTTGTAGTGTGCTTAGCAAAGGGACAAATCAAGTATTTGAGTGTGAAAACCACAATTTTCAAAGTAAGTAGTAGTGTTTAGGTACGCATTGTTTTAGAGCTAAGCTATTAACTATGTGAAGTGCGTAGAAAACAATGCGGGTAGATCAATTCTCTATCTACAATTGCAAATAAATAATTGATCTAACAATTATGGTATTATTGTCAGTTGTTTTTTTATCAGCACACCTATATTTTGTAAAATATACCTATACCAAAATAAATATTATACATTTACAATGTTCTAATTTTAATACAACATGAAATGTGATATCTTCTTTACATAGTATCTATACTTTGCGTAATATACACAAACAAAGCCACCGCTTCTGTCTGTTCGCTTAGATCTTTTAAACTACGCAAGGAATGCTGATACGGTTTTGACCAATAGATAGATTGATTCAACAAGACGATTTTTACATACATATATAACACCACGCCCATAATTCCTAAAGGGGTAGACAGAGTCAAAGGGGCAGCATGCCCCTTCAACCGCATTCGGCCAAAAATAAAGCAGGGATGGGTTAGATGGAAAATTGTGAAAAAGCAGTGACAAGCGGCTAACCTATCGTCTACACAATCACACCCAAAACCCGATATACCATTAGTCGCCTTTTACGACATGCTAGGCAAGAACCACAGTTGGCATATTCTTTTTCAGTCCCAGACCAAGGGACAGTGGGTTAGGTTGGATGGAAAGCTGTAAAAAGATTTGACAAGTGGCTAGCTCGTCGCCTCAGTCACATACCCAAAAGCCCGTGAACCATTAGTCGCTTTTTACGACAAGCTAGGCAAGAGCCACAGTTGGCACATTCTTTTTTTTTGTCCTAGATCAACATGGGCCAAGTCCCAGACCAACATGGGACAAATTGGGACGATTTTTATCCTACGAAGTAACTACATATTACGAAGGTAGGTATCATAAAAACTGAATGATATATTTATATAGACAATGAACGTACGCTAAATGTAAATAATATTGAGAGGAATTTGAGAGCAGTCTACATTTTAAGACCCTCTTTAAGACTAGAAGGTAATTATTAAAAGAACTGTACTTATGACCTATTAAGTTAAGTGCGTAGAACCAATGGCATATAGGTACATAGGCTCATTAACTAATTAATTAACTAATTCCGTTTAATAATTAGGTATTTAACTGCACAATAGAGCGTGGAAGGATAATCAACATAATGAATAAAGTATTCTAAGGACACTTTATTTTTTTTTGTTATAGTTTTTCAATAACAGTTCCTATTCAAGTAACTTGAGTTAAGTTATTGCATTTTGGAATGCTGCTCTGTATTCAAATAGCACAGAAAATAACATAGATGCAAGGTGATTTGACCGTGTTAACTTTTAAAATTTAGGTACTTAATGAAAATTAATGATATATATATTTTTTTTTTTTGCAATATAAGAGATACCCTAATTGATAGATCTATTAAAATGTTTCCCTAATCACAAAAAAGAGTTGATCTTTCGTTATATAGATATTCCTACTACGTTTTTTAAGAAGTGGTCTCATATAATTTTAAAGTTTCCCTAATATAACATAACAAGACTATTACTTGTATTCTATAAGAATTTTTTTTTTCGGAAATTCAATCCTAGAGTTTAAAATAGATAAAAAAAATTGTTTTTATTGCTTCAAAATACTGGAACCTAATTAAATGTCATCGCTGTCGCTTGTTTGGTATAACGATTAATCATTAATCTAGACATGTGCCCACTTGTCGCGATATTGATTAACGCATTCCTTTATCAATACCTAATTAGCTGAATGTAATTATTATAATAAACAATTTTTAGGGTTCAGTACCCAAAGGGTATAGACGGGATCATTACTAAGACTCCGCTGTCCATCTGTCTGTCCGTCTATCTGTCACCAGGCTGTACCAATTTAAAAATAAATTAATGAAATTAAAATAAAATAAATGTTTAATGTAAAGATAATGGTACGGAACCCCTCGAGCGCGATTCAGACTCGCACTTGGCCGGTTTTTTTTTCTTTGTTGCGCCAATAAATTAGTTCAGTAAATATAAACAAAAGTAATACCTATATATGAGAATCTATAATATATGTATAATATTTTTTATAAACTTTAAAACGAAATGTTTCCATTGATAGCGTTAACACCTTGACCCTTGCTGCAGTCAACTACATAGTTTAATTATATCAAATCATTAAAAGTCTAAATAACTAACCGATAATTGAAAAAAATCTCAACAAATAAGTAGTCGTCTTAAACCCTTGTATTTTGTAATATTTTGTAATGGTTTATGTATGTACCTTAACCCAAATTATTATTAGGATAGAAGTTTAAGCAGGTCCTTATTCGTTTATTTAACAAATAAATATTTACTTAATAATATTTGTAGATAATTAGCAAGAACTCTGGTTTACATTGGCTATAATTATTAGTTGAAATCCACGTGATCATTGTTGATTTAAATGTGTATGCAGGTAAGCTGTTTTTGACCAATAAATAGACAATAGATATGTGTGAATTATATTGATAAGATGAAATTTTGATATGGACGATTCTTTTAAAATGTAAGCGCAAAGAAAAAGCAAGAAACACAAAGCTAATCATTTCAAAGGTCTGGATTTAAATAATATAGATATGGTATGTAGAAATTTATTCCATCTGGCTTTAGATTTTTTTTCTGTATTATTTTTCATGATTAACAGACATTTATTATGCCCGAGTTAATAGTTAAGTTTCTTGCTACGAACATATAAAGCGTGCTAAATTAAACAAACCCTAGATGTGTATTCTACTATATACTTAGTACCTACCTAATTGCTATGAAGTACTGAAACGTAACTAACAAATTCATATGGTTTTCGTATTTGTCGTTTTGATATCTATTTGATTCGTACCACAACGATAATTTACAACGTTTGTTTGAACCCTACATCCAATAATATACAATCATTTTTAGTTTAGACGAAACCTAAAAACTATTTGGCAGAATCGATAAAAGAATCGATTGAAATATTTTTTATACTATGCTATCGTTATACTAAAACTAGTCACGCGCGTGCGCATCGGCTGTCAAGTCATCCGAAGTGGAGCATGCGCGCTTTACAGTACCTACCTACCTTCGTGAGTTTTTTAGATTCCATTACCCATATTTTTTTGATTAATTCTTTAAATGAAAGTATTTGACCCGTGTTTCGGTTTACGTATATACTAAAAATCACCTTGCACGAACTATTAGTCGCCTTTCTTGCATGTCCCCTTACATGACTTCTTATCTCATATCCCAACCCATCTCTCTTAAGATGTAATAAACTAGTATATCCATGTCAATAGATGAATGCATTGTTGAGATAAATAAATAAATAGTTAAATGCGGTAACAACAGGAAATATAACATTGCTCCACATTGATTGACTTATTTGACTAAATTAATTATAAGTACTTAGATAGTGCTAATGATTTTAAGGAAATAATAACAACAATCAAAATCCCTATAGCGTGGTATGTAATAAGTTGTATGTATATTTAGATTATTATAATGTTAGTTGTAAGGCAGCTAATTACTTAAATCAGTGTTTTTAAATCTGTGGGTTGTGACGCTTAGGGGGGCTCGGAGGGGTCGCCGGCAAAAGGAAAAAGGCAAAATTTACACACGTTAAATTATATTTTTTTTGTTTATAGTCTGACTTAAATAAATAAATAACATTACGCCCATAATCCTCGAAGGGGTAAGCAGAGTCAAAGGGGCAGCAGGCTCTTTTACCACATTCAGTCTAAAACAAAACTGGGCTGGGCAGTGGCGGCTTAGCCGGGGGGCGGAAGGGACGGTTCGCCCCGGGCCTCTGGTCTGTGGGGCCTCATATTATCTCCAAGTTCCTGTAATCATGATAAACAGTGGACTCCCCCTCCCCCCATCCCTGAGCATTTGATAAATTTAATAATTTTGAATTAAAAATGTTAAAATTCATGGTCTTCCTTATATTTCCGACACAATGTAATTTAGCAAAAAATAATCCTTATGATAAAGCCTTTCGATCGATATGATAAAGATACAGGTTAATTTTTTTTCTCGTGTCGCGGGTTCGATTCCCGGTTCAACTATGTTATTATTTAAAAATCTATGAATGCAGTTTAAATTGTTTTTTAAATTAAAATAATGTTTTCTTTCAGTAAAATGTTCCATCTACAATATTCAAGGTACTTTCCCTCAATGTGGCATAGCCGTGGGACGCCCTGTATACTTTAAATGCTGTTTCAATCATACATTATGATTCTGTAGAATAGCATATAAGTATTTAAACCTATTTATTATTTTAAGGTTATTAACTTCAATTTAATGAGCCCTGTGTGTGTGGAATAGTAATCAGTTATGTGTGTATTTAATAAATAATACCTCGTCAGTTAACGTAATAAAAAAACAAAAATAAAAAATGTACTCAAATTATATTTTCTTTGGTGGAATCATTTGACGGAATGTGAAATATAAAGATATTAAATAAATAAAAAGACCATATATTCCTCTTCTTAATATTTATCTCTTAATAATATACATAAATACGTTAAACTTACGAGAATTCAAAAAATCTTACAATAAATCAAAACTGCCTAACTACCTAAATTTAACTAAATATATCAATTTCTAAAACTTTGTGCGCAGTAAGTACCTAATCCTAAAAAGTATCATAAATCCCTAACGTTATCATAATCAAAAGTCTGTCCGGGAGATTGTATCATACATAATGAAAATATTACTTGTTCTAACTTTTCCAACATACAAGGTTATTTTTAGTTTAAACGAAACCACTTACTTACTTAATTAATTAATTATTCTAAGGAACTAATTTAAAGTATTTTCGAAAATGAGCAAAATTTTTTTTTACTATCAGTTTTTGGTTTAAAAATTTTTGGCAATTTTGTATGAAAAATAAAAATATATTTTTAATAATTTTCTAAACTCGTTTAAATTGGTTGCTCAGAATAATGAGTTATTAAGTATGTAAGAGGTTGCGGGTATACTAAAAAACTCGTATAAATCTAAGTACAGTAACAGCCAAGAGACAGTGAGTAACAATTACAGCTTAATAAAAAAAATGTAAACCAGATAACAATGCATAGTTGCAAATGTGCAAATGAAACCACATTTCATATTCATGCGAAATCAGTCATCGTTAACGCAGTGAAAAAATAAATTGCAAAGTAACATGCCATCTATAAGACATCACTAGATAAGTTGTATACAGAAGCGCAACTAGCTACTAGCTACTTACGGCAGTAAAATAAATAGTGCGATTTTATACGCTAATCAAATTAAAACATCTAACTTTCACCTAGTTTGGTGGGCTCAAGACTGTCTTTTTTTTTGATCGTACTGTCGTTAAATCTTAACATGCGCATTGAGGTAGTGCAAAGGTATCGGAGCACACTTTAGACACGCTTTTCATGGCAAAGTACCTGGCAAATCGGTGTTCGTACCTACGAAGTTTCGTGAGCTGTAATTACACACCGAAACTGATTTAAAAAAATAGGTATATGGTATCATTAGTGCCTATCTTACAACTCTGTATTTTAGTTAACAGCCAGTCTGCAGCCCAACCACGTTGCAGGCAACATTTACTCCAATGTCACTTTGTATGCAGTTGCCCTTCTGTATATTTCATACTCACATTGCAAAATAGTCCAAAACCGAGTACATCTTACTACGTGTACAAAACA